>OZ014479.1:39782118-40244435 GCA_963965965.1 Trididemnum nubilum
GGGAGAGTGACAACCCTTCATTATTTTCTTCAAATTATTTTCTTCATTACCTATCCGGTCATCAATCAAAATATCCTGTTTTGAAGAAAATAATGAAGGGGTTGTCACTCTCCCGCGATGTTGAAGGTAGAGAAGACTGAAAACAAGATGCGGACGAATCAGCAAAAGCTGCCATGTTCTGTCTCTGTAGATCAGTTGTTGGCATTTCTAAATTTTTTTGAGGCGATGTCATGCAACGAACAGCGGCCGACTTTTTTGAAATTTTCGGATAATCGTTTATCTTTTACTTTCGTCGTTGCTTTCACAGTTTGATAACTTAGCGGAGTTGACAAATGAGCTACATATATAGCCTATGATCTTACATACCTCAGATGGACATTTTTGATCTTTCGCTTACGATGACAGACTCCTCGGGCCGTTTCAATCTTTGTTGCTACAAATTAATACTCCTGGTCGTAAAGATAAAGTTGGCACGAACATAACCGATCAGTGGTCGAACGCAGAAGCGGTAGACTAGGATTCGATTCCCGGTCCGGTCAAACCAAACACTATAAAATTTGGCATTCACAGCTTCCCTGCTTGACGTTCAGTGATTAAAGGGACAGTGTGAAGCCTCCATTGTGTGTGGTAGACAGATGAGCAGGTGACAGCTTGACTCGAAGACCGAAAGGTCCATCGGCTGTCTCCTGACCACGGCAACTTGGTGAATAAAATGTCATTACAATTGACATCTTTCGGTTTTATTACGTTTAGTTGCGAGAGGGCTTCGAGTCGAACGGTGATTATTGAATTATTTCAATCTGCACTTAACATCAGATTTTGTTGATCGTAAATTACTTCGCATTCCTTTCCTCTATCAGTATTGTATTGTATATGTTACCTCACCTGCCTAACGTACTGCCAAACTGCGATCAACAACGAGTTTGCAAAATATACTACCCATTACTTTATTGGAATAAATAATTTATTTAACAAACAAAAAAGTACAAACCACGAGATTTTTTACATCAATACAAAATTTTAAAAAATTCACGCAGCTCAGAATATATGCAGGCTACCTCAAAAATGCAATATCATGAACAACAGTACAGTCGGTCCCTCGTAAACTGCTTTCTTCCGTAATGTGCGGAATTAAAGACTGAGGCAAATCTTGAAGCAGAACTTCTGAAAAACATAAATGCAAAAAGTTAATTTTCATGAAAGCAAATTCATCATTACAACCGTTCGTAGGACTTTCCACTTCCGCAGCTCCAATGCGCAATTCATTACGGGACTTTATGATTGAAATTGCAATTTTTATTCACTTTATTCGCCAAGTTAGTTAGTTGCCTTGGCCAGGAGACAACAAAGTGACCTTTCGGTATTCGAGTTACCTGCCCAGCTGTCTATCACACTCTGTGGAAGCTTCATATTGTCCCTTTTCAAGCTGAGCATCAAGCAGGTAAGCTGTGAATATCAATCATTATTGTCTTTGGTTTGACCCGATTGAGAATCGAACCTGAGTCTACCATTTCAGTAGCAGACGCTCTATCCAATCAACCAACAAGCAGTTGTATCGAAATGCTTTGCTCTTTTAAAGCAAACCCCCCAAAAATACCGGTTTTTGAAACACAAAAATGAGATTTCGAGTTTTGAATGTTTGTCAATCGAAGCAGAATTTATTGTGGAGGCGAAAAATTCACTTATAATCTGAAGATGGGTGATCATCTATAGGTTTTTCCAGAATAATTCCATCCATAAGGAATGAGCAAGAAAATGACAAGGTTTCGAACGACGCTATCTGAAAACTTCGAATACAATATCAGAATAATCAGGATCGATGGTTTCGATTCAGACGAAGTGGAACGTCGCGCAAAGACCCAAGTGGATGTCCGTTCGCGTACTCCATTCACAGAATAGGCAGATCAGAAACATCAGCTTGCTTCACTCATAATCTGAAAATCACAAAAAAATGGCAAGTTTTAAAGAGCAATATCCCACAAACTCGAAAATGAAACCTCAAGTTTTTGGAATGGATCGAAGCGGATTTTCATATAGAACTCGAAAATCATAATCACATCATAGCTTTTAGTGTATTTCGTTTGCGGGATCGATTGAAAGAAAGAAGACCCAAAGCACTGAAGAATTTAGCTCTGAACGAAAAGTGCTGAAAAAAAATTTTGATTTATATCAGTTTTCAAAAGCAGATATCTCAAAAACTAGAAGGTGAAATTTTTTTGTTTTGGTATTGATCGAAGCGGAATTAACTACTGAAGCGGAACGTCATAGTCAGAACATGCCCAAATTTCTAGTATTTTTGCAATAGCGGTTAGAAGCAAAATGGTCAAAATCCCATTCATTTTCCCCATCTCTTGATTTTACGTAATCGGAAATATTTCCGTAATCGGAAAAGAGTTTTCTTATTTACGAAGTCGGAAACTTCCCGAAGTGACTGTTTATAGTTTCCACCATTGAAGCCGAAACTATGTCAAACAGTGTGAAAAAGTTTAGCGAATTGCATAAATTTATGAATATTTCGTGGGAAAGCACTGGCTGCGACAAGTGCTACAGCACTGTTGTAACATAGCTTGCAGTTTTGAGTTACTAGTATACATTTACAGATTTACAGTACTAGCCTAATGAGTAAGGCTATGCTACTGTTCTTCTGTTGCTACCTACTGGTATGTGTAATAATTCAGTATGTAATACACCTAAACCAACTTTTTGCATAACTTTTTTAACCTAAATCAACTCTACCTATATCAGTCACTCAGTCTGCTCCGAAGGCCTACTGCATAGTGCATTGCATAACTTTTTTAACCTAAATCAACTCTACCTATGTCTGTCAATCAGTCTGCTCTGTAGGCCTACTGCATTGCATACCGTAACTTTTTCTAATGCTAGCTACTACCAGACAATAGTAGTAGGCCTACAGTGCTCAATGCAGTACTCTAGTTCTGTTCTAAGAATTGCCTTGAACTAGGACTTCCCAAAGAAATTCAACTTACCCAACATCGCGTGAGCGACGTACCGTTACGCTTGAATGCGGCTCCCTGCGTGAGTTTTGCATGACTAGCTTCTCGTTCTGGCATGGGGCAACTCTCGACACTGACAAATTTTTCAAAAAATTCTCGTTTAGTAGCAAGTGATTAGGAAACACTGTGGTGATTACATAACAGAGTTCACTGGTAACACTTTGTGACAAAAAAATACAGCAATGTAATTGGCAGTATTGAATGATTACAAAAATAATCTCAAAACTGTCCCAAGTACCCCTGTCTGCGTCAACAGTACTAGTATAGTCTAATCAGTAATGTCCATTAATTACATAGTGATAGTGATAGTGATAGTGAATTTTTATTTCTGGCTCACCAGAGCAACGTTTAAGACAAAGAAAGCACACCACCAAACCAGAAAAAGGAAAACAGCGACAAAACAATATACGTTGAAACATGCACAATTTCAAGCTTCATTAATCACACGCAAAAAGCAATGACAATACATGGGCGCTGAACCTTTCGTAGCAATCACACAATAGTTAAAAATAATAAAAAAACAAGCAAATTTGCGATGAGCTATGTTCAGTACAAGACATGTTCAAGGAAATGAAGAGGGTAAGGACTTTGTAGTAGGGTATAGAAATGGACTGATAGTGATAGAGTGTTGAGGACATGAGGCATGCTTAACGTTATATAACTAATCTTTTTTTTTTAAGAAATCTTGCAGTAGCAATTTGAATGTGGTTAAGGATTTTACTTCTCTAATTGATGAAGGGATTTTATTCCATTGCACTGGTCCTTTATACTTAATTGATTGCATTGTTAAATTGATTCGACAATATGCAGGAAAGTATTCAGAGTTGCTTCTGGTTTGACGCAATTTAGTTTTGGAGGATTTGGAATTATTTTTTAGTAAGACCCGGCAAGCCAATGGCAGTTTGCCATGATCATATCGATGCATGAAGCAAGCTAATTCAATTTCAAAAAGCTGGTTGATTGTTCATATGTGATTTTGTTGCATCGTATTTTTTACACTTTCGCGATAATTTAATTTAAAAATGAGTCTAATGAACTTGTTTGCTGCTCGCTGAAGAGTTTGTAACAAAGTCTTATTGCCATTGCACCAGGTCAGAATACAGTACTGCAAGTGGCTCTTAACCATGGAGTTATAGAGTAGTAGCAAAATTTCTTGATTGAGATAGTGTTGTATTCTTCTGACTACTGCGGTATTGATTCTAATCTTTTGCAATAACAATTCCATATGTGGCTTCCAAGACAGATGCTCATGAACTATGATTCCCAGAAAACGTAGAGACTCCACTCTATTCAATGCTTTGCCACGTAGATGCAACATGCAAGTTATTGCTCACTGGTAGTGGGGTGTTAGGAGTGCGAAATACGATATAGCTAGTTTTGTTAATATTTAGTAATAGTTTGTTAGAGAGAAGCCAATTGCCAACAAGTTTTAGTTCTTGATTTGCTTCTTTAAAGACACTATTGTGGCACTTTCCGGTGAAAAATAAGTTTGTATCATCTGCAAACATTATAGTTTTTCCTTTTGTAATACATTGAGGAAAGTCATTAATGTAAATTAAAAAGAGGAGTGGTCCCAAAATGGAACCTTGAGGAACACCAATATTGATGTATTTTACATTGGAGAGTACATTTTGGCACATGACTTGTTGTTGCCTGTTTGTTAAATAACTTTTGAACCAGTCATAAGGTATGCCTCTTATTCCATAATGGAAGAGTTTTGATAGTAAAATATCATGATCAATTGTGTCAAATGCTTTCGACAAATCTAAAAACACACCAACCATGGCTTGTTTTGCTTCAAATGCTTCAGTTATATTTTCAATTAGTAATGTAGTGGCATGGCTTGTAGAATGGTTTGGACGAAATCCAAATTGCATTTCATGAAAAAATCGTTTCCTATTTAAGAAACTGACAAGGCGTGTGTACACTAATTTTTCTAATACTTTGGACATAACTGGAAGTAAGCTTATTGGTCTGTAATTATTAACGTCATAAGTTGACCCCTTTTTGAATACCGGGATGACCTTAGCCTGTTTAAATGCTTTTAAGAATACGCCCTCAGATAAGGATAGATTAAAAATATGTGCTAAAATTAAAGCAATGTTGTCAGGGCATAACTTCAATATTCTTGTTGATATGCCATCTAAACCGCAGCTATGTTTAGATTTTAGTTCTGTTATGACTCTTTTTACTTCCATTGGAGTTACAGAATTAAGATAAAGAGATTTGGAAGAAGATTTTGGTAAATATGTTTTGAAGTCACAGCAAGACTGAGGCAGCTTTTCCCTTAGCGCATAACCGACATTTGAAAAGTACTGATTAAAATGATTAGTTATTTGTTTAACATCATTAACAATTTGGTTGTTAATTTTTAACGAAGAACAAGATTTGGGTTTAGCTTTACCAAGCAGATTATTAATGGCTCGCCAAGTTTGTTTCAAATTATTGTTCTGTTTTTTAAATAAGGAAGCATAGTATGCTTGTTTTTTAATTTTGATTGCTCGAAAATATTCATTTCGCGCTTTGTTGAACCTTGTCTTAGTGAAGATATTTTTCTGTGCACAGAATTTTTTGAAAAGTTTTTCTTTTTTAGTCAGTAATTCTTTTAATTCTCTATCAAACCAATTGTTTTTCGGGTGAAGTAATTTTTTCTTCATTAATGGAAAACTTTCGTTGAAAACATACATATACTTATCTATAAATTTTTCGTAGACACAGTCAGGTGCTCTAGTCTCATTTGTAAATTCATCAACTTGGATATTTTCTAAGTTATTAAAAAAACTTTCCATAGCTTTGTTTGTAAAACGTCTTTCAAAAGTGCATGCTTTGGCATTGTCTTGTTCAGTACTTGCGCACATTACCACTGGCATATGATCTGATAATGGATGCGTGATTACAGCACATTTGGTGATAGTAGAGAAAGAGTTTGTCCAGATATGATCAAGTACGGTAGCACAAGTATCTGTAATTCTGGTGGGCTTGTTGATAATTGAAAAAAACGAGTGATCTGCCATCAATTCCACAAAATCATTTACATTGCTTTTTTCTGCAATTTTTGCTAAATCGTAATTATAGTCTCCATAGAGAAAACATCTGGTTGTCAAATCAATCTTTTTTAGGCAGTCATTTAAAGTGTTAAGAAATCGCTGATGCGAGTCATTATCATTTTGTGGAGCCCTATAAATTGTTCCACACATAAGAGTGTCTTTTGATAGAGTAATTTTTATAAATAATGACTCAAATTCTCTTTCATTCATGATGGTGAGGTCGTCGCACACATAAAAAGATATACCGTTTTTAACATAAAATGCCACTCCCCCACCATTACAATCTTTTCTACAGTTAGATACAAATTGATAGCCCTCTAGATTTTTAAAAGGTCCAGTACTTGATTGCTTGATCCAAGTTTCTGTGATAGAGATTATATCAGGTTTGAATTCCATATTTGCTAAAAACGCTTCTAATTTGTTAAAATTTTCAGTTTTCACAATAGACCTAATATTAAGAGATAATGCAGAGAAGGTATTTCTAAAACTTCCATTGAAAGATAATTGGTTGATTTGAGCTGTTTCTAAGTATTGATCCATTAAATTAGGAAGATTGTTTTCTTCAATGTCATTTTCGGTATTATCATTTAAATGAAGGTTTTCTGTGAAAAGAGTATTCAAATAACTCGCAGTCATATTTGAATGGCCAGCAATGCCGCGTGGTTTAGGTTGGCTAGCACCTTGAAGAGGGTGAGCAGAACCATCACTACTATTTTGGGGGTTTAAGCATGCCTTCAGTAGGGGGTTTTTGTCATGACTAACAGTTAACTTGCGTTTATCATAAGAGGATGTTTCAGGGTTTATTTTGGTAGGATTAAGACAGGCAGTATGGTTACTTTGAGGAAGGGACATTAAAATAATGAACAGTAAACACGATGAAATGAGAAACACAGAAGTATATACACATACAGTAAAAAATAGCACAAAATCAGTCTGTTTGACAGTCAGTCAAAATATGATTAAACAAACTAGGCTACAGACAGAAGACTCACCACATTGACCAAATTGGTTTAGAGTTAGTTGTACCTGTGACATTGAGTTTAATATGAGTATTTGTAAAAGTTGCCAGCTGCAGCTTTGCCGGGAAATCGAATTTTTTGAATATCAATGAAATCCTTTAAAGCATTTCTTCGCCCTTGGAACTTGCAGTACACTCTCCCTTTGAATGTCCACACGTTTTCAAAACCAAATACACGTTTGGCCTCTTCCACTAGGCGTAAACGTCTTTTTGTTAGTGCTTCAGTGATCGATAGTTTTTCGGTATTATTCTCATCGGCTTTCAAATTGGATTTGCGTGCAAAAATTTGATTCCGAATGGATCGACGAACGAATTTGATGATGATTGGGTTTTTCCCTTTTGTTGATGGTAAGACATGACAAATGTCAATGTCATTGCTCTCCAAAGCTTTAGGCAATTTGATCTTCGAGTTAAGCTTATCCAGCACATAATTTTCAAAATCTTGTTCAGTTGCTTCTTGGGCAGGCAAATCTTTACAACCATGTAAAATCAAGCAGTTGGCTCTACTATATTGGGCCAGATCATCAGTAATTAGTTCCTGTTCATATAATCGGTCAGCAATTTCGGTTACATATGCTCTGACATCAGCAATCATCCCACGTAATTGATCCAGCTGTTTGGCTTGTAGGCTAATTTCATCAGCAACCGAATTTGTAACTACTGTGTTGTCAACTCGACTGTTTAGGAACTGGACTTGAAAACCATCTTGTCGAGTGCTAATTTCATCCAACTTTTTCATAACTTTAGCCAATTCTTCCATGCTTGTATCCAAATTTGATTGAATTTGTGTCAAAAACAGTAAAACTTAATTTAAACCAAATTTAGGCCTAAGGTAAACTTTTTACCGATACCGGTATATCATCCCTCATTCAAATAGAACCTTATCTTATTCAAATATCTTATTCAAATACATATTTATTAACATAAGACACTCTGCACTATGTTACTTGCAGACGTAATTTTTTCACTTTAATAATACCAATTCAAAACTTTTTGCTCGAACAAATGGCTAATTATATTTTAAATTGTTGCATTTCAAGTAGGTAGTGTCTGCTGAACCGGTCCGGTTCCAGATATCATATCACTGCTACACCGACAGCCAGTTATTTTGCTCTTTTCTCATTGATTCGACTTCAATATGGCACTTTGATGCATGAAATGCGAAGCTCTGGTAGTGTAGTGGTAAACGCGTTTGCACGTCAAGCCTAAAGTTCGAGATTTGGTTCCCCCTGAACGCACTTGGCAAGTATCGGGATTAGAACAATTGTGATGCTTTATTTTTTTTTCTCTTTAGAACCTTGCATTAGAGTTAGGGCTTGGGCAGCAATGCCAGCATGAGAAATAGTAAATTGAAGTGTAAAAGGAAACGACCGGTGCAGCATTGATTTTATGTTGGAAATCGGTGCCAATGCTCTAGACACCTGACATTGCCTTTTAAGTATATACGGTATACATATATATATCTACTGAATATACTGATATCAAAAACACTTTTTCAGCTCAAATTAAAATTAAGATTTGGAGGGTTTCCAAGAAAGGGGTGTCACCTCTAAACCATGTTAAAATATTTATTCATTAAACACCTAATGATATCAAATACAATTCAGTATTAGCTCCCTAATAATTCCTGAATTAATTTCGGGTGGGGTCCAATTTGGAAGTTTCCAAAAAGAGCGACACCTTTAGTCCCCTAAACCATGTTAATATATTGGAAGTGTCCGCTGCGCCGGTCCGGTTTTGGACATCCAATCGCTAGTGAAACAGCAGCCTTTACTGGTATATCGCGTTTTTCTCATAGATTCGATTTAAATACAGCACTTTGACTGTTGGAACGCGAAGCCCTGATGGCATAGCGGTTTGTACCAGGCAGAGGTGGAGTCCTCAAGGACGTCCTTGGCCTCGAGGACACATTTTGAAGTCCTTGGCCTTGGCCTCGAGGCCTGAAGTCCTCGAAAACTGGCCTGTCCTCGGCTCGAGGACAGCACGATTTTTTGGAATGTTAAATTTTGTGGAGCGGTTGAAAAATTTTTTGGAAAACGTTTTTTTGTGGAGATCGCTTGAAAAATTTTTGTGAAGACCTTTTTTTTTTTTTTTTTGGAGAGCACTTGCGCTTTGTGTCCTTGGTCCTTGGCCTTGGCCTCGAGCATTCCTGTCCTTGGCCTCGAGAGTGTCTGTCCTCGGAAAGGCTGTCCTTGGCCTTGGCCTCGGATTTTTTTTGTGTCCTTGGCCTTGGCCTCGAGCCTTGTGTCCTCGACTCCACCTCTGGTACCAGGCGCGTAACCAGGATTTGGAAAAGGAGGGGGGGCTTTTTTGAAAAGCTGAGAAAAGTGAAAACAACCTTTACCCGAATTTTCATTGTTATTGAATCAGAATCACACGGTTTGTCCCAAAATTGAGAGGGAATTTCTCAGAAACCTCGGAAATTGAAACGTTTTTTCCGCCCAAAAACAGGTGGTCTCCGAAAAAAAAAAAAAAAGGTCTTCACCGAAATTGGGACTGATTTTTCAGCCAAAATCGGAAATTCAAACGTTTTTTCCTCCCAAAAACAGGTTGTCTCCAAAAAAAAAAAAGACCTTCGCCGAAATTGAGACTGATTTTTCGGTTAAAATCGGAAATTCAAACGTTTTTTCTGCCCAAAAACAGGTGGTTTCCAAAAAAAAAAAAAAGGTTTTTACCGAAATTGAGACTGATTTTTTGGCCGAAATCGGAAATCCCTAATTTTTCACCAAAAATCGGCCTCAAAAGCACCTAAAACGTGCGATTTTGCATACTTCACAAGCCAATGGGGGGCTCGAGCCCCCCCCACCCCCCTGGTTACGCTACTGGTTAGTACGTTTGTCTGTGAAGCCGGGGATTGAGATATCGTATTCCCGCTGGACACGCTCATGAAAACTAGCTAGAGAGATGTTTCGCTACATAATCCTTTTTTTTTTCTCTAAAGGAAAAGGCTTGGCGCACGTTCCGTGCGCGCAGACATTTCGTAATAAAGCCTAAAAAACTAACCCTAAGCCCTAACCCTAACCTTAACCCTAATCCTAGCCCTAACCTAAAGCCTAACCTAAACCCTAACCCAAACCTATAACTGTAATAACCAAAATAAAAATTTCCGAAAACGAGTGACGTCACTAGAATCTTTGTTTATTTAACCGCGCACGTTCCGTGCGCCAAGTCACTTCGTTCTCATCTTATTATTGGAACGACCGACGCTCACGTCGCGTGTTCCTCTGCTTTTACTCGGCCATTTTCCAAATAACGAGTGCGAAATTTTAAACTTTTGCTTATAACCCAGTCTGCATTTTATGTAGCCTATGTTTTTCCGAAGATCTCCGGCGTGGAAAATTTGTTTTTTTGGCGTGGCGGCGTGAGTTGAAGAGCTGCTAGGACAATTGGCGTAACATTGGCGCAAGATGCTGCTGCTCTGGCGCAAGCCTTTTTTGGACAGGGAGTATAAGTTACAGGTACGAAACTAGCAGCATGTTATTTTTTATCTTCTCTAACCCTTTGTTTTGACCGCCGACTCCGCCGAGCTCAAATTGCGCACACGTCCTGCTTCATTAATCACAATATTTTGGCCAGTATCTCTACTTGTTTATGTTAGAAAAAAAGCTAAAAACACGAAACATCAATATGTCGCATTTTTTGTCTAGTTTTCTAAAATCTAGAAATAATTTTTGAAAATATAACCTTTTGTTGACTTTTCCGTGACTTATTCACTTGCCCCCTTCCCCTAATTCTCCCCCATTTTTCAGGTCTAAACCTCATATATCTTTTTTTTTGAAAATGCAATGTCACAGCAGTCAACATCACTTTCTTTCAAAAACGTATAAATATCGGGTAAAGCAGCTAAAATATGCTGGTTGACTGGTTGTCAAACCATAGTCACAAATTCAAACTAGTCCAGCACATGTTGTGGGCTTTTTATAGACCTTTTTACAACGTATTTTGCTATTTGATTCACATGTAAAAATAAATTGAAATATCTCAAAATTTTCCTAAAGAAACACTGTATTTTTATTTTTATCGCTAGTCGCTGTCAATAGCCACAGCGATTGTTGCTTTCGATAGCAATAGCGACTGTCAATCGCTTGTCGAGTCACTGTTATTTCACTAAGTTGCAAATCACTCGATTGTTGCTGGTTTTTTGCATAGGTGGGCAAGTTAATGCAAAACGTTAGCTTCGTCAACCACTGGTCCGTTAACAAACTTCACCCCTCCGTTAACGTTAATCGGGTATTTTCAGCTTTAATTAACGGAAGTTAATAAAGTCCGTTAATCCGTTAACATTTTGCGTGTAATTTACATTTCTTTATATTCATACACTTCTAGAACACGTATTGACGCTGTTGAGCTGATTTTAAGGAAATATTTATTGCTATGGTGGTCTTTTAGTGTTTTGAAAGTTACATTTTACAGTCTAATCTAATTTCAAGATAAAAACAAGTTCAAATGCACAACGAAGCTGCAAGATATTAACGATAAAAACCTTAACGGAAGTTAACAGAACTTAACGGAAGTTACTTTAGTCCGTTAACAGCACTTAACGGAAGTTAATTTAGTCCGTTAACATGAAAAAACTTTTTAACGGATTAACGAGTTAATAAAAAAGTTAGCTTCATTATTAACGGATTAACGATTAACGGACTTGTGCCCACCTATGGTTTTTTGTTTTCTTTGTTTTTTTCAGCGACTCCGAAACCTGATTATGATGCATACTGTTGTTGTTTAAAACGTAACGTTTGGTACCGGTCACAGGCGTAGCCAGGATTTTTTATTGGGGGAGGCAAACCACAAATCACATGCAATGGCGTCATCAAAAATTTTCGAAAGAGAAACTTTTTTGGGGGGCATAGATATCGTGGAGTGGAAGATCAGAAGCCGTGGCCTATTTTGGCCATAAGCTGGGATATTGCTAAAGGGAAAAGGGCTTAAACCAAAAAGTTGAAAAGCGAAAATATCTGGGAGAAGTGTTGACTGTTGAGTAAAGCAGTGCAACTCAAACGTGTCATAGACGTGGGTCTCTAGGGGCAAAACCCCTTGTAAACTTTTGGAAAAAAAGCTATTTTAATGCAATTGGATCACATTTCGCAGGTGTTCAGAGATCGCCATTTGAAAGAACTAGATTTTTCTCATTTGAAAGCCAATTAAAAAAATTAAATTGTTCAATCTTCTTTCAAGTTGCAATTTAAGTCCAAAGCAAGTTGAAAATCTTGCATTTCGGGGTTAAATTTTGCAAGTGATTTGGCTCAGGTAGGAGGAGTTAGATGCATTGCCTCCTGCAATATTTTAGCAGTAGATAATTATCCACTCGAAGATCTCCCTTTAGAGTCATGAACAAAAGTTTAAGACCACCTCCCAAAAATGCCGATTTTCAGTAATTGGCATGTTATTGCATCAGCCAAATTCCATTGTTGCGTCATACATTTTTTCTCTTCATTGTTTTGGATTTAGCGCCAATTTCTACTTCTGTTCGCATTTCTTGGTTGATTTTCTTGCTATTAACCGATTTTTTGAGGTGCTTCAAATGGGTAAAAAAAAGTCATTAAGCGAGGTTCAGAGGGCCCAAATAGTTGCCCTACATGGGCAAAACCTATCTGAACGGCAAATATCTGCTCAGATGGGTTGTAGCAAGACTGCAGTGCATCAAGCAATTGCTAAGTATCAAGAAGACGGCTCCTATACCGACAGGAAAAGGAGTGGAAGACCGCGAGTCAGCACTGCACGAGAAGACAATTTGATGAGGAGAATAGTTATGAGGTCGCCCACGAGTTCAATGAAGAAAATCAAGGCTGAATTGTTGCGCAGGGGTCGTAAAGTCAGTCACATGACCGTTTCCCGGCGTTTATCCAAAGAATTTAATTTAAAATCATACAAACTGGCAAAAAAACCAAGGCTTACTCCTGCTATGAAAGCTAAGCGTCTACAGTTTGCTAATAACCATCAACGTTGGACTGCCCAGGAATGGCAAAATGTGCTTTTTTCCGACGAATCGACCTTCCAACAGTTTGCGGTTCGAAAAAGTTACGTCCGTAGACCACCTGGAAAACGTTTTGATGACAGATATACCATATCATCAATGAAACATCCTCCAAGTCAAATGGTTTGGGGGGCTATGTGCAGAAATGGTGTCGCTGCTCTCAGCTTTCTGCCTCCAGGAACCACTATGAATGGGCCAAAATACGTCCAAATGCTCTCAGAAAAGCTAAAACTTTACATGCAAGTTTACAATTGTAAGATATTTATGCAGGATGGCGCCCCTTGCCACCGTTCCAAAGTTGCGAAGAACTTTTTGAATGACAACAATATTCAACTTCTCGAGTGGCCAGGAAACAGCCCGGACCTTAATCCCATTGAGAATTTGTGGACCCTCATGAAAAATAAGGTATCAGAAAAGCAACCAACAAGTGGTGCAGAGTTGGTGAAAGTAATTAAGGAAGTCTGGGTAAAAGAAATTTCGAAGGAGTACTGCCAAAGTTTGATTGATAGTATGCCGAGGAGAATAGAAGCTGTGATAAAAAACAAAGGAGGACATACTAAATATTGAGAATCCGAACATTTTTATGTAAATATTTGTTTAGAATGTGTCATACTATGTCCCATGTGTTTATGATTGATTATGTACAAAATAAAACAATATCCTAAACGTAAATAAAATGCTATACTACCTTGTGCTTAAAAATTTGCAAAAATTTTAAGTGATCTTAAACTTTTGTTCATGACTGTAAACTTTTGGAAAAAAAGCTATTTTAATGCAATTGGATCACATTTCGCAGGTGTTCAGAGATCGCCATTTGAAAGAACTAGATTTTTCTCATTTGAAAGCCAATTAAAAAAATTAAATTGTTCAATCTTCTTTCAAGTTGCAATTTAAGTCCAAAGCAAGTTGAAAATCTTGCATTTCGGGGTTAAATTTTGCAAGTGATTTGGCTCAGGTAGGAGGAGTTAGATGCATTGCCTCCTGCAATATTTTAGCAGTAAATAATAATCCACTCGAAGATCTCCCTTTAGAGATTATTGTTTCGTCATAAAAATCACCAGTTTAGGAATTCATGTACCACAAAGAGGTCCATGCTCCCTCAATTCAAATTCAATAATTTGCTTAATGAGCATTTCCCCTAGCTAATTTTTTTTCCAAAAATAGTTTTTCGCGTGAAAACTGGCTAATTGGTGGTGAATTGTTATTGAAAAATGGCATAGTAGATGGTCTTCTCTAAGTTTTCAAACCGTCAAGTAACAAGTCTGGAAGCACCTTGGATTAAAAAACTTTCAAGTACATTGGTGTTTCCTGGCCTGGACAAACTGACCGTGATTTTCATTTTGTGTGTGTTCGTTTTGTATGTGCTTGTATTGCAAATAAACTATTTTCTATTCTATGCTCCTACTAACCATGTTATTGCCACCGGATTTACATTGCGTGGGGCCCCCGACACTTT
This sequence comes from Trididemnum nubilum, assembly GCA_963965965.1. Lineage (NCBI taxonomy): Eukaryota > Metazoa > Chordata > Ascidiacea > Aplousobranchia > Didemnidae > Trididemnum > Trididemnum nubilum. The sequence goes on from OZ014479.1 coordinate 39,796,628, forward strand.
GGGAATTTCGCAACATCTTCTTGCCAAATACAGGTGACGACCAAAAAAATTTTCTCATCTGAGCGCGGTGCCCCTTGCACTGTGTCATATGGTAAATCCGTCTCTGGTTATTACATTACCTTCATGAAAAGGTTAGAAGATGGCCTGAGTTGGCAACTTTTAGAACAAAAACCCTTAATTTCACCCGGGTGATACATTCAAAATGGTTGGCAAAGATTGAATTGAGGGGGCCGTGCCCTCTGGTTGTCAATGTTATCAATACTTACATAATACTGATAAGTTGGCTAGTTTACTTAATATTGAATACCCATATGTAGGCTTACGTTGGTAGGCAGCAAAGTTTGTTTTTTATCAAGTTGAACAGTTACATACAAGAGCAGTAGCTTGTGACAGCATGCAGAGCACGTGTTATATTCAATATTTGAGCTACTGGTTCAGGATTAGTACAGTAGTTGCATGGAATCATCAGGTAGACTGGTAGATTGTTTTTGATTGCCAAAACATGGTGCAGAAAAACTGATAGAAAACACACACAAGGCAGATAAAACCTAAAGGCCTATAATTAAAATGACTGATCTCGCGTCGCATGTTACTTAGTTTTTACTCGGCCAATTTCAAAGCTAACGAGTGCGAAGTTTCAGACTTTTACTTATAACTCGAGAATGGTTTGGTCTAGCTACATGAAATTTTGATAGCTATTTGAGATTCATAAGTTATAATTATGTTTGTGCAAAATTTCAAGGCAATGAGTCACGTGACGTTGGTTTTAGGACCCGAAAACCACCCTAAAAGTTTGGTGTAGAAAGCAGTCTTATTCAAAAACGGCTTAAGTGCGACAAAAATATTTTCAGTGGTTATGTCGTAAGATACCCTTTCATCCCTACCTACACAATAGACTATTGACTTTGTTGATTTTTTTTTCTTTTTTTTGCTTTCTAAATCTTGTGTGCTCTTCTTCTCCTAAACCACAAAACATCAAAATCTAATTTTTGTGCAAGTTTGTTGAGCTGCAACTGCAATTTTCTCTCCTAAAATTGTTTTGGGCCTCTCCCCCAGAACCCCCCAAAATGGGGCCCCAAACACTTCATTTCTTTTAATAACTTAAGCTAGGGCAATAGTTTTTTTTATGTCTGTAGATATTTAAGCGACAAATATTTTGACATAGTTTGGGGTACCACCCGCCCAGTAGCCCCCAAATGGACTCCCCTGAAATCAATTTTTTAACAGCTCAAGCTAGGGAATTAGTTTTTTTATATCAGCAGATGTTTAAAAGACAATTATTTTGACATGGTTTGAGAGGGCCACTTTTGAAAACCCTCCAAAATGATACCCCTAAAATCAATTTTTTTATATGTTGTCAGCTAAAGAGCTAATTTTTTTCTGATGTTAGAGAAACTTGAAAGGGTATCTAACTTGCGGTGCGGCGCGGTGCTGTGTGAACTTAGCTGTGTTTGGATGTGGTGCGGTGCAGCATGCGGACAAGGTTTGCGAATACAGTGCAGCATGCGGATGCATTTTTTGTTATCCGCGCCATCTCTAGTGTACACACCTTCGACGTACGAACGTAAAAACTTTTGTAATTTTGTACGCACAGTGTAGACCGGCCCAAACTTTTAAGTTTCATTTGTGTTACTTTTGTTCTTCATTTGACTTTAACTTAGTCAGAAAATTGCTTGAAAATTCTTAGCGAATTAACTCTTTACGAAGTTAACGTTTCTCATTAACTTGCCAAACACTGGAAAATACCGCGTTTCAGCACTTCTGATAGACTGTCTTTTGCTCTGGAATAGACTTAAAAATTGATTTAAAGCATATTTTCAAACGTTTATTTAGGGGAGGAGGGGCTAATTTGTCGACAACAAAACTCATAAATCAGAAAAAAACTTTGAAAACAAGCCAAAAATTGGTAACCAAATTTGATCGCTCATTGAAAAATGCTTAGCTTATGTTTCATTAAAAGATATATAAGCTGAAAAGTATACACTCTAAAAAAAAAGATTCATTTTGCATGAAACTTTGAAAAGTTTCATTGCGATTTAAGTGAAGTTTAAATCTTTTTTTTTTGATTTAAGTCTTTGTAAAGAAACAACTGTTTTTGTGAGAATTTTGAGATTTATTATTACAGTGAGTCTTTTTTTCATTGGGATAGTTTGTACGAATAGCCAATCGCAGTGCTTGTTATGACACGTGACCACAGTGACGTGACTTAGTTGACCTAAAGTTACCCATACGACCTGCAGTCACCGTTACACGGTTACACGTAGATAACACTAGAGCCTGACCACGTCAAGAGGGAGACTGAATAATGCAGTAAAGTGTAGATATGCTACAGATTACAATACGCTTGTGTGGCTGCTTTGTCTTGGAGCAGAACAGAACTAGCAGTATCTGAAAAGAGCTAGGGTTAGCTATGCTTGGTTGCACGCAGTACTTCTACTGTTCAAGCAATTTCAAAACTTAAAATGAGCAGCGCAAAATGGTCGAAATTTCAGACTCAGATATAGACCACGTACTAATAACATTGCCGTTAAGATTCAAGATTCATTTATTTGTTTTAGTGTGCATAACGATAAAGTGAATATTTCAGCCGTTAACAGAATTATTTTGCGGGATTTCTGGAATGAAATCGCGGCTAAGTTTGTCGTCGTGCGGCCACAGGATGTTGGGATAGAAATGTTCGATGTATATGTGTAATATCGGCGGTAACCAGCCTCCGGTAGTCTCACATGATGTTTAAACTCACATAAGGCTGTCTTATGCTGTTACTGTGTTATAAGTGTAATTTTCTGGTTCTTGATGTTCTGATATTTTTGCTGACACGGGTTTTCTGAATCATTGAGCCTACGCTTCTCAGCTTCGATTGTTCAGGTGTTAAAGAATAATACTGTAGGCTGTTGAAAACTTAAAAATCATGTCAGCAATGTCATGATGTGCTAACGAAGTAACGTAAAGTCTGGGTAGGATTTATGGGGGGTAAGTTATTTCAATTTTTTTCTTGCCTTGTTACCAATAGGTTGTGCTTTGGCAGACAAGTTACTTTTTTGCTTATGCTCAGTTGCAAATTAAAATTTACCGAGCAGCTTATTTTAATGATTTTGGTTCATAATATTTTGCTAATCGTGATTATTCAAGTTTGTTCTGAATCAAATTAGCTGCAAATATGTACTTTGATAACAGATAATGTTAAAGGATTAAAGTGGATAAGATATAGGACCAGCATACTTAATAACTTCAATGTAGTACACTGTAACAAAAGTTTTAGTCATTTGTTCTCTGCAAAGGATGAATAAACTACAACTGTCCATGTCAATCTGTTCCAATTTCCACTTTATGTCAAGCTGTTCAATGTCAAGTTGCATTAAAATGTTCCAATAAGAAAAGGGCATACTTCGTGTTGAGGTGGTTGGCATACATAGAGATTTGCATTATTTGTTTGATGTCATCTATGGTGTTGACATAGGCCAGGGCTGCCCAACCTTTTGCTGGTACAGGCCACCTTTACGGGAGAAAAGTTATTGCGGGCCACATGCATTTTTTCAAGATTAAACTCCAAATAATTGCAAGTTTGTTGTACAAAATCGGTGCTCACTTTAACCAGTATTACGGGCATCTGTCTCAAAAAGTAAGTGAAGACCAAAAAAAAAATAATAAAGGTCTTTGCTACAAATCGGTGCGGATTTCGGTCAGTAGTATGGGAGTCTATCCCAAAAAGTAGGTAAAGACCAAATAAAAAAAAGAGGTCTTTGCCACAAATCCAAACTGATTTTGGGAAAACCGAATAGAAGAAGGTTTTGGTTTAGACCTTTTTATTTGCCAGAAAATGCTAAGTATGCCTTTCCATGAGGAAATCAACCGTGCATAAAGACCTTGCGGGCCACAAAAAATAGCTTCGCCAGCCAAATGTGGCCTGTAGGCCACAAGTTGGGCAGCCCTGACATAGGCTTTCAGTTAATGTGACCATAGACAACAACTTGTCTAATTATATAGTTTTCTTCGTTAAGCGTATAGCCTTATGAAAGATGTTTTTATGTGTATTACTGATACTATATGCTCTTCCTTTTCTCAATCTATGCTAACTGTTTAAGGCAGGTTATGTGCTGTGTTGTATAAAATTAATATTTAAAGTGACAATTGACCAACAATCAATTTCGCGGATGTGACATCAAGAATGCATTGCAGTTGACTTACAATGCTTATGTAAATTGACTAGATCTCTAAATAGAAATGAGTAACGTTCTCTTTAGCTTGCTATTTGTTCCAATGTTTAATTTTTTTTATTATGTTTAAAAGCGCAAAACTCCAGATTGACTAAAACTATGAATGTTAAAAGCTAAAATACATATATGTTTTACTGAAAGGCATCATCTGTATTCTAGGCTAAGTCTTTATTCAATTATGCATATTTATTGAATAAGGATTTTGCTTAGAATGCTGATGATGCCTTTCAGCAAAATATGTATATATTCTAGCTTTTAACATTTCTGGTTTTAGTCGATCTGGAGTTTCGTGCTTTTAGATATATTGATTTGGTTGCACCCATTGCTAGTGGTTTTTGTCAGTGATTGCTTTACCAATATAAAGCCTAATCTGAGGATAGCTGATGCCACGAATTTCCAAAACTTAAATTTTAGTTTTTTATTACAACTTTTGATTTAAACGAATAGTAACATAGTGCATTAGTTTTTGCAAGCTAAAATATTCGCTATGCCCAAGTTAGTGTATATGGTTACTTTATTAAGTGCAGCCCTGTATTTTTTCTACAGACATCCTGTTAGCGTTTTAACAGTTGTGACTCCTGGACCCTGCTATATATTGTACTTATCAATTTACTACATGGCATTTTTATATTTTCAGCTATCCTTTCACACATATAAAATTGGAATTGGCAAAATGTAAAGACATTTCCTTTTGTAGAAGTTCCATCCCAGTATGGCGAAGGTCATGTAAGTTGCTTATTCATTTACAATATAGACATTGTTATGATACTACAAGTTGGACATTTTTATTGTTTTTTTTGGGTGTTTTGTGCTTGCATGGCTGTGATGATGGATGATATATATGCACTTGTGCAATCCAGTATCAGTAGAGTAATTTTTGTCAGGCTCTTGATTGTATTAAAGTACTGTTTTTGTATATGTACTTAGGAACACTATTTTGATGAACGAACTAGATCAGGATACATAGAAACTCGACTTAAAACATTGAGGAGGACCTCAACTCCGTCTAAAAAATCCTACAAGATAAGAGCTAAAGTGTGAGGTAGCGATACATCCGACGATTCGCCCTGTACTTCATCAACTTTTGATGGAGATTCTGTCACTGAGCTGAATTATATCAAAGATAAGGTAATCTTTTTGAAGTTAATGCGTGTGTATGTGTGTTTTGGTTTTTAGAAGTGATTGCTTTTTATGTTAATGCCATGGTGTTACGACTGCAAGGCGCCTGCATTGACAAGTATTTTGGTGGCTTGAGAATCGATTAGCGCAAGCACACTTCCCAGTCTCCCTCATCTCTCCATTTCTATCATGTTCATTCAATTGAACATCCTCAGTTGATTCTTGACTCATTTATGTTGCCATTTTAATAAAATTTTTATGTGAATTAATGCGAAGCTCTGTGCATATATGATCCATGTTAAACAGTGTTGCTTAGTGAATTTGTTATTGGTGGCGTTTATTCAAACAGTTTTTTGGTATGATAAACCAAGTAAGCATAAAACATAACATTATGATATTCATAGATTGAGTGGATGCAAACTGCAATGCCATGGCACCATAATAAGCCACGAATTGTTGCTGCTATGGAGCAAACGTTTAGCTTTCAAAAAAAGTGTATTGATCGTGATCGCCCATCTGCAACAGCAGTATTGCAGCGATATCCACGATTTGCAGATGTTGGTGAAGGGATGCTGTGGTAAGATGCAGCATATTATTTTTTATATTGTTTTTAATCTTAGCATGCCCTTCAATCTAATCTGTTTCGTTTTTATTAGACTTTGTAGTGCTATTCGAAAATCTATGGAAAAGAGTTTTTAACATTTCAAATACGGCTATGTGTTTACCAGTTTAATTAATATTGATTTTTGATTAAGTGCATTTTTTAAAGTTTTTGATGTTATTGAATACATTTTCATTTTAAGGTCCATAACGCTTTACCAGCAAACAAGTTGTTTAATTCGTAAAAATTAATAAACTAGTAATGCTATTTTGTTCTGTTGCAATCAAGTAATATCATAATGTCGATTGCTGCTGTATTGGTAAATATTGGCCAAGAGTTTACCATGCTCTTTATTGCAAGTTAAACCAAGCGCTTTTTTCGTACTGAGGTGCGTTTTTCTTTCCTTGCTCTGTTGAAGTTTGTTTGCCCAAATGCCCATGTCATGTTATTCGTCCTGATGAAGTGTAGCCGTAGTGTTACTCAAAACGCTGACAGTTTTTAAGGTTTTTTATGCGATAAAAAGCGTGGAAAACTCTTAGTCAATATTTACCAGAAGAACAGCAATCCACATTACTAGTAATGCTATGGTAGTCACTGTCTCGTCAAATCAATTACGCATGGATGTATCCTACACCCAGCCATAAACCAAACATGCTTTAGGTAATTTCTATTGAAGTTCTCTGTTTTTGTTTTTAGATGGAACAAGAAATGGAAATGCTGTATCCGCAATTCCAAGGTATAGGTGAAGTTTTAAAGCGTTTATTGCAAAGATTTGGGATCTTGGACAATCGTTTAGCTTTCAAATGAAATATGTTGATGGTAAGATAAGAGTCGGATTATTTTGCTTTTCTATTGTGTTCTGCCGCTTAAGATTTGTGTTATATCCGATTGATATTATTTTAAAGGCTTGCTTGATTCGATTTCTCTGCCATTGCTGCCTTAATTTATACATCAGTGACTAGACGTGTTTAATGTTTTTGCTTGAAAAACTGCTCTGTTTGTTTATAATTGATGCTGTAATTTAGGGCAAAGTAGATGCAACCATTCCTTGTAATTGCAAACAGGCTGTGTTTCGTTTGTTAGCTGTTCAGTTTTCACACAACAATCAAATACCCTAAGAAGGTGGAACAGTGACCTTGTTTTATAAGGTTAACTATAACTCTACGTTCCTAGTGGAGAGCACCTTCACTTAAAATTTGTTATCTAGTAACCAACTTTTTATTTCTTAGCTTCTATGATATAAATATGAAATATGCACCAATGTACAAATTGAGAATTTTTTTCTGACGATTTGAAAGTCATCAAATGCTGGGAACGCTTGCTGCCTCCTATCAACGTCAGCAAAAAGGAAGCATCAAAAGCATATGCTGTGTTTTTTTTTCAGAGAAGTAAGTTTTTTTTCTTAGTTACTGATATTCTTTACATCAAATTGCCATAGCGCATTAGTGCTTTTATCAGTAGAGTAGAAGCAATTGTTCTTGCTAAAGTGAAATTTTTAAGCACAAATTGACTGAATGACGGCATAAGATTAGAAAAATGACTAAGTTTTCGAAACACCCGGTTGCTTTTTCTGGCATATGCAGTGTTGCTTTGGCAGAAAGTCGTTTCTGACTCATCATCTTTGAATTGTCACATGCTCAATTATGGTCGCTTTACTACTAATCTGTTATCACAGTTGCTCTTACATCTTTTTTTTTGTTGTTGTAGGAAGGAGAAAGTGTTGAAGAGTATGCGTTCAACAAATCATGTAGCAGGAATCAGCCACATCTTGTTGCGACTGGGAGGCAGCTAAATCCTGACAAATATTTTTTGATATTGGACTGTCATGCCGTTCCCGTGGGCAATGATGCCATATATGCGTTGGACATAATGTTTTGTGCGTATTGGATTTTCGAAATTTCGTACTTTACGCGGTTGATCCCGTTTTACAATTTTTTGGAAGTGCTCACTAGGGGCAAGAAGCCCAAATGCTCAATGCGAATACTATTGGCGTCGCTGGATATCAGCCCATAAGTAGTGCTTTTCTGGTTTCGTAATTCGTTCTTCGTTGTTATGTGGAATTCTAATTGATATCGCTAAGGCAGCTTCACAATTTTTTTTTAACCATGTAGCATTTTGATAAAATTGGGAAGTCCGCAGCCACGACTGCTTTTTAGGGTGTTTACTGTTAGGTAGTGACTATTTCACCGGAAATTTTCAAGTTGAAGAGAATAAAACCAAAATGAGAAATACTTATCCGCGCTTTTTTCATTTGCTTTTTTAAGGGTTTAAGATGTGGATTTGAGTTAGGGTTAGGTTTGGGGTTCGTTTAAGAGTAAGAATTTGAGTTTTGGTTAGATTTGGGTTTGAATTATTAAAAAATTGGATAAAATTTTTCGGTAAAACAGTCACTTTCTTATTGTTATGAATGCACATGCGTCTATGTAGTGTACAGAAGAAAATTTGGCATAGAAAACCAGTGCAAAAATTTGTAAACGTTGCTGTTTCAACCCTGGGGAGGAGAGTTGGCATACCCCAAGTTTTCATAATTCAAAACCGCAAGGCATGCAAGATATTGGTGTCAAACGATACGGAAGACCCGGTTTCCAATCTGTTTTTAACACATTAATGAGAAAAAGCTGCAACAGAACACGAGTTATTTTTAAAAAATTAAAGTAATCATTGATTGTCGTGCTCGAAAGCCAACAATGAAGAAGATGGTTGTTTCGATTTTTAAAAAATGACTCAATTTTCTGTTGCAGTTACACATTATTAATGTATAAAAGACTAGAGAAAAAAAACGGGGTTTTATGAACCATTCAACACCAACATCTTGTTTCTATTTGCTTTGGTTTTCGAGTTATAAAACCACAGGGTGCGTGCTCTCCTCCAAAATTGATTTAAGTTTTCCAGGATATCGAAAGTCAAAATTTACGAATTTTTTTAACGTGCGATTTGGACTGCAACCATGTACTATCTGGAAAATCTTCAAGGCATTGTTGTTGAATAGACAAAACTGATTGTTATGATGAAGGTCAAGGTTCAGTTTCCAGCTGAATGGTTACGTTATTGCATCATCGGAAAAAGCACATTGCGATTATTGCAGTATCACTGATTGGTAATTTTGAAAAAGCGCCAAGTGGAATTTTATTGCAAGGTGTCAAAGCAACGCTGTAGTGCTAAACGTTTACAAGTTCGTTGTGGTAGCTTCATCGCAGGTGTCTTGCAAGTAGCTGCAGGAGGATACCATTATTAGTAAGTTTGGATTGTGACACTGCCTGTATGCCTAATGAAAATTATCAATAAATTTCGTGAAACAACATGCAAGATTGTTGTTTGTTGTCTCGTCTAGCATATTGAAGATGCTTTATTTCACGTTTCGCACGGAAACGCTCATTTGCCTTCGTTTTTGTACAACTTTATATCGCCGAAATTTTAACCGTTGTGCTTGTGATTGCAAATGATAGTTTTTTTTTAAGCATACCCATTTCTGCGTCAATGCGTGAGGAAGACCCAACTGTTGCGTAAAGAAATGACGAAACGAGGTTGTAGCCGTTTGCAATATCGTTCGAATAAATGTTAGATTTGGCCAGCTCGAGGTACAGTACCACAGGTGAGCGCAATTACCGCTCGACCAAGAGTCGCGCCTGAATCTTTAAAAAGATTCATCTTAGCATACATTCAAATCTTTCTAAAGATTTGTTTCTTGGATTCTTTCAAAAGACTTAATGAGGTGAACCTTTCAAAAGACTCGTTTTAGTGAATCATTAAAAAGATTTAGTATGAAAATGAATCTTTAAAATACTGGATGATTTTTTCACTCGTAATTCACTCATTTTTTTTTTTAGAGTGTAGGAGGGTTGGCTGCTCAGTATTAGTTAATCACCAATCACTTTTTTCAAACTTCCTTCCATTAGACCCTATAATTATGTCTTTCTCTATAAAATATAGACAAAATAGATTTCTCCTCCAGAGTTCTATCGAAGTACGGGTTTTGGATTTCATGATTTACCAGCTTGTAAATAGGAGAACTGAAATTCTAGCAATAGCTATCTCCCACATTGCCCATTTAAGAAACCCGTATAATCATGTTTCTGCACTGCTAATTTCTATGCCACATTTCAACAACACTAATTTTTATCAAAATAAGCCTAAAACTAAGTTATTTTTGCACCCAAAATACTATGTTTTTGAGCAGGGGTGCCGATCTTCGTTGAGCATTGGGGGGATAATTTGAAATTTTACCCCAATTTTGCCCTGTTTTCAACTTTGGGGAGGATGAACCTCGACCACAATTTTTTTCAGGTAAGCAAATTAAGTGAAGACCAAAAAAAAGGTCTTCACCAAAATTGAAGACTTTTTCTCCCCGAATTCAAGTGAAGACCAGCGCTCAGATGCAGACCAGAGTCAAATTACTGGGGGGGATACAGTCGAATTAATGAGAGGATATATCCCCCTCCCGGGTTTCGATACCCCTGTTTTTGAGCAATGGTGGCTCCGCCACCGAATCCCCGTGCCACCGTCATTGCGCCCGGACAACTCAGCTTCTTTCGAAAAAATGTCGCAGCGGTGGCAAGTCGTTGGCACCACTATGTCCGATTTGACCGCCTGAGATTTGAACCTCAGACCTACCTCTCCAGAGACGAACGTTTAGGTAGATTTTGTACATAATCTTGAATTTACAGTACTGGAAAAATTATTATGGATTTTTTATTCTTTGATTAATTTTATTGTAAATTTAATAGTGATTAGATTATTTTGATTGCTATGAACATAAGAATTGATTAAATCTATTCGACAATAACTTACACGTTTTAACACTGAAAACAATTTTTTTAAGATTCATAAAATGCTTACTGGAGCAAACACCATTGAAAGCTGCATCGAGAGGAAACACGTAAATGACGCAAATTCAACAAAAATTGCTCTACCAATTTGAGAAACTAATGCAGCATTTGCTGTATTTTAAATAAATTCAATGCTTTTCAAACCGTGTTAATACTTTTAATATTCAATAAAAAATATTCAAATAACTTTGAAGGAAGTCGTTTGTTGTTTTTTATTGAAATTAGTAGATCAGTGGTCGGCAATTACCGATCCGCGGACCGATGCCGGTCCATGAAGAGTTTGCTACCGGGCCGTATAAATTGAGGGAAAAAATTAGTGTGCAATTGCTGCGACAGGGTGGCTGCGAAGGGACCGTAAGGTCTTCAAGTCAGTAGCCACCCTATTGTCACGTTAGTGACATAAGCAATTCAGTAGCAACTGAACGTACGGTCTCGATACGTTAACTGCAGACAAAATGACAAAACAAAACAAACAAACAGAAAACGGAGCAATTAGCAGCAGGCACATCAAAGCAAGGCAGGTTAGAAACACTCTCTTAAATATCTACATAGAGCTATTGGAGAGAGACGACAAAAAAATTTCAATCCGCACAGTACAGCAAAAAGATCTTTCTAGGTTGAATACTTGGGAAAACATTGATAATATCTTGTGATGAAATAAATTCAGTTAACAGAAGTACTAACTTACAACAACTCAGCTTTGTCACAGTTGGTATTTGCAATGGTAGTAGCAACATCTACCTGTTGAGCTGCAGCAAATAGTTGCCAAAGCAAGTTGAATTTGTCAATCTGTTAAACAGACAAAAGCAGCGTTGAATTTGCCAATCTGTTATTTGCCAAAGCAAGTTGAATTTGTCAATCTGTTAAACAAACAAAAGCAGCGCAAATTAACAGTACTACAGTACAATGTCGACTCTTGAACTAAAGCTTGATCAAATACTACAGAAATTAGACGCGCTTGAGAAAAAAGTGGACAGCTTCAACACTAGAATATTCAAGTTGGAGAATAAAACAGCAACTCTCGAACTAAATTTGACAGCCAAGGCGGAAACTCTTGACATCCTTGATGATAAAATGAGAGAACTCGAAAAATTTAAATCAGACTATGAAAAAACGGCGATCATGCAAGAATCATATAGCAAACGCCTTAATGTATTAATTCACGGCATCGAGGAAGATGAAAGTAATACTTGGGAAAAGCGTGAGGAGACTGTGCAAAAATTTGAAACTTTCTTAAACGATGGATTGAATATTGATCCTGACGATATTGAGCTTGTCGATATTCATCGACTACCGCAATATCCGATTAAGAAGAACGGTAAAACCGTGCACAGGCCTATAATAGTTAAATTGACTAGCACTCAAGATAAAAATCGAATCTTTAGTTCGGCCAAAAACCTCAAAACATATAACGAGACGCGAAGAAGTTACGATGAACACTCTCCCTATGTGTATGTAACAGAACATTTGCCCGCAAAATTTCAACAACAAAGAAAATTACTCTTGCCTGACTTCAAGGAAGCAAAACGAAAGAAACAACCTACCTACTGGAGAGCCATTGATGGCAATTATTGCTTGTTTGTTGACGGCGACAAAATAGACTTACCAAAAAAAACGCCGAAAAATCGTTGATTTCCTAAGTTAAACAATAATATTGTTCATGAATTTCATCGTACATGAAAACTCGAATCTAATGACTCCATAATGTAGCAAGCATAGTGTTTGTCTTAAATTAGAATGACTCTCTTTAATCACTTAGAAAAGTCCTCAACTTTGTTAATTCTCGACTGCGAATTTATTTTTTACTTCTTAAAATTGTAACTATTTACTTTGATGAATGCTACAATTTATTAAACTTATCAAGGCGATCTCGATTCAAGACAAATTACAGAAAACAAGAAAGATTAGCTGGCTTTCTACTTCGCTAAATACTTAAATAGCAAATGATATTAAAATCATAAATAAAAATAAAATAAAAAAATGATAATAAACTGTATCTTATCGCATATTAGAGCTTTTCTTCCAAACAGTCAATCTTCGCTTAGAATCGAACATAGTTACGCGCAATGGTGCTTATGCTGTAGACTGATTTTGCTTGCTGGTTTTGCGAAGTTGCCAATATCTGGTTTTTAGTTTCAGTCTTGCGCTAAAAGATTATGAAGTGCTTCTGACTTATTTTCGGTGTTGCTGTCTTTACTAAACTAACTTTGTTTTCACGATGTTAAACAAGGTCTATAGTTTCCACTTGGCACAGTATGTAGTCTAATTTGTTGATGATGCGAATGAAGAAACATAGATAAGCGAGCTGTTAAATTACCAGTATCAGACTAAGATAATAGTGTGTTTTTGATTTTTTTTTTTATTCATAAAGTTGACTTTCGGTTATTCTTCATTCCGACATCGGCCGCTGTAGCTTTGTATCTATTACTTTGATTTGTGTGATAGTGGGATAGCTAGTCTACTATATGTTTTTTACTGCTAAGTTCGAGATATGTTGGCGGTAGGGAGGAGGCTCTTGCGGTCGATGTCGGGATGTGGAATTCTTCATTGAATATGGCAAGTCTTTAAACTCTTGTTTCAGAATGTAATGCTGCTTATGTTGTAATCAATTTATCTATTCTCCTTTGCATGGTGACGTTTGTAACTAAACAGTGTAACGGTATTTGATTTTTATGGCAAAGTCCAAAAGCATCGTGGGCTGCGATGCAAATGACCTGCTACAGTATTTCTCGTCGGGTCAAGATGCCACTGATTCATCTCTTTTTTTGCATACACCTAATAGTTTTGCAGATATCATGTCACTTGTGCCTGATAATATTGCTCCGTGTAAATATCATGATTTAAACTCCCAAAACAATATGTTTAATTCCTCGAAAAATCTATTTTTGTTGCACCTTAATATCCGATCACTTCAAAAAAACCACGATAATTTAAGTGAATTTCTAGACCAACTACCCTTAAAACCGCATTTAATTGGTCTCTCGGAAACCAAAATAAAACACCAGCCTCTCTTAGATATTTCCCTTCCCAATTATAACTTTATTCACGCAGCTTCACCCACTAATGCTGGGGGAGTGGGACTCTATATATCTGACTCTCTTGAATATGAGATTCTAGGAATCAATTCCATTGATACTTCTGGTTGTGAAAGTTTATTCATTAAGCTATCGAATTTAACTAGCAAGCACCTCGCAATAGTAGGAGTAATCTATCGACATCCGAAAAATAATATTGCTCTCTTCACAGATAAATTGAGTACAATTCTTGACTCATATTTAAAACAACCTTATGATATCACTCTTGTGGGCGATTTTAACATTAATTTGGACCCTGAAAAATGCCAAACCGAGGCTTGGCATTATCTCGATACTCTGTTAGGATTTGGATTATTTCCAGTTATCACTAAACCAACTCGGGTCACTGCAACCTCGAAATCATTAATTGACCATATATTCACCAACATAACAACTCGAACAATCTCATCAGGTATCTACCAAAGCGATATAACAGACCACTTTCCTATATTTTGTGTTATCCATACCAACGCACCAAAACACAAAAAAGTTGACCAACGTGGGTTTTACCGAGATTACAAAGTTTTTAGTCTACCACCATTTCAAGAAGACATAAAAACTATTTTACAAAATGAATCCGCATTAGTGCCTTTAACTAGCGAAAACAATGTTAATAGCGTATTGGAACAATTCATTTCATCATTCAAGTGTGTGGTTGACAAACACGCTCCCATAAAAAGAGCATCACGCAAAAAAGATAAATTATTTAAAAAGCCTTGGTTAACGAAAGGGCTTCTAATCTCTATTAAAAATAAACAAAAAATGTACAAAAACAATTTTTTGAATGGAAATGATGCTCAAAAACTGCTTTTCAAAACTTACTCCAACAAATTAACCAAAGTCAAACGCCTTTCTAAAAAAATGTACTTTTATAATGAATTCGACGACAACCAAAATAATAGTCGAAAAATGTGGAAAACCATCAATTCACTTCTCCACAATAAAACAGCTGACATAAATTCTCCTCCCAAGAATATAAAAATAAATGACAAAATCTGTGACAATCAATTGACAATGGCTGAACATTTCAACAATTTTTTTTGTACCATAGGCAAACGTCTGGCCGAAAACATGGAAAACAACAGCAGCCAAAGTGTAACTCGATACTTAACTAACAGAGTTTCCTCTTCAATATTTCTTGAACCAGTTGATGAAAGAGAACTAATTAGCATAATTAATTTATTACCTTTGAAAAAATCGGTCGGGCATGATAACATTCCAGTCATTTTTATTAAATTAGTAGACAGAATTATAGCACCTTTTCTGGTTAAAGTAATTAATGCATCATTTGATTTAGGGATGTTTCCAAATATTCTTAAAATTGCTAAAGTAATTCCTATTTACAAGTCTGGAGACAAACAACTTATCAACAACTATCGCCCTATATCATTGTTATCCCCCTTTTCTAAAATATACGAAAAATTACTTTTTAATCGTTTTTACAAATTTCTAGATAAAAAATCGATTTTAATCCCAACACAATACGGATTTCGCCCTCACCACTCAACACAACATGCAATTTTAGACATTATCACAACTGCCTACCATAATATTAACAATAAAAATTTCACTGGGCTGGTAACACTTGATTTAACTAAAGCTTTCGATACGGTTTGTCACGAAAGACTGTTAATTAAACTCCATCACTATGGTTTTAGAGGAAAAGTTAATAAGCTGATTGGTTCCTATTTCTCGAATCGAAAACAATATGTTTGTCTAGGTGATATTAACTCCTCACAACAGCATATCGGGTTAGGAGTGCCTCAAGGTTCCACACTAGGACCACTTTTTTTTCTACTTTATATAAACGATCTTCCTAATGCCACTAATAGTCTCCCTAGATTATTTGCAGATGACACATGTTTAATTCTTAGTCACTCATCAGTAGCCAAGTTGGAAAAAAACATAAATCAAGACCTAGCCAATGTATCCAGATGGGCCATAACCAATCAATTAACAATAAATCCGACCAAATCCCACTTGCTTATTGTTTCGCCATACCTAAACAAATCATCACCGAATGCCTTCATCACACTTGACTCATCTATTCTAAAAGTAGAGAAAAGCATAAAATACTTGGGTATAAATGTCGATAATCAGCTCCTTTTTGGAGATCATATCAAACAACTACGAACAATTGTTTCTCGTGCCGTTGGCATTATGACGAAGATAAGGCACTTTATTCCTTTACGAATACTAAAACAAATTTACTTCGCCTTCATTCATTCACATCTTACTTATGGCATTATAGTGTGGGGAGCCACATTTCCTTCTTACCTAACTCCACTAAAATCTCTGCAAAATAGAGCAATTAAATTACTTTCTGGAGTATCATCTAGGTTACAGAGCTCGCAACCCCTGTATAAAGAAAATAATATACTTAGTTTAAACAACTTATTAAGTCAAGAAACAGCTAAATTTATGTATAAATTCATTCACAAGCAACTTCCTGTACAATTCGATAACTATTTTGATTATGTCCATGCAATTCATAAAAGAAGTACGAGAACTTCACAAATGAAAAATCAACTCTACATTCCTAGATTCCGTACTAACAGATTACAAAGATCCATTAAGTATAGAGGAGTTAAAGTATGGAACGATATACCTAACGAAATTAAAGATAACAAATGTAATTTTTCAGCTTTCAAAAGAATCAACAAAAAATACCTAATCTCACAAGTGATTTGATTTCTGCAAATAAAAGTATTGTTTTTTTTTGTTTTTTTTTTCCAATTTTTCACTAGACAGCATGCAATCTGATAAGTAATTTTTGTAAAAAATTCATCCCGTTTATTTATACATAATTTTGAACTTAAAGCACGAGCTAATAGTTATTAAGCCATAACTATTGACCAACAAAAGTTAGGTGGCTGCTTGACTCGAAGACCGGCAGGTCACTTCGCAGCCCTCCTAGTCCACACGTATAAAAATATTAACCGATCCTCTCGTGAATTATTGTTTTAATACTGTGACAAAATAAACTATGATTGATTGATTGATTGATTGTTACAACACAATGCAAATATATCATCAACTAACAGCGAAGATTTGAATTGGCTGCTGTTCCCCATTACAGGTTGAACACAAAATCTGTTCCAATTTTAGTTGAAGATTTTATTTTTTTGTTTTTCATTTTCATTGCTAAGCATTTATGTTTTTGAAACCGGTCCGCAAAATTTTTTTCCGTTTTCAACCAGTCCGCAGCAGTAGCGTAGCAGGCCCGGCGCCACGAGGGGCATCCCGGGGCCGTGCCCCCCCAAATGACTGCCTGTGCCCCCCAAACGAAAATTGTGCCCCCCCCCAAGCGAGGACTGTGCCCCAAAGAAATTAACAGGCTCGGGCTATTGGAGTGAAAATCGAGGCCTAAGACTCCCAAATTGGTGTTTTCCGCCCGTATTTTTGTAAGTTTTGTGGACTCACACCGGATTTCATACAACTTTTGGAATGAAGACCTTCTACCTTGTTCTTTTAATCCACAATAGAATAAATTTCTCGTGTCCCCGTACCCCTCTCGAATTCTTCTCGTGCCTCTCCAAAATTTATTTCTACCCTCCTCAGTCACGCTATCCCGGCGCCGGGCCTGTCCCAATGAACAATTGCATGTGGGGCCCAATTGGGGCCATAGTGGGCCAACATGTGGGCTACCTACATGGGGCCCACTTGATTTTGTCCGCGGGATAAAACTGGGCCCCATTAATTTAATGGGCAAACCCACCCACATTCTATGCTCTTTACCACTGTGATTTCACTGGGCAGCCCATTAATGCAGTGGGCAAACACACCTACACACACCCCATGCTTTTACCATTGGGATTCGACTGTGTAGCCCATTAATTTAATAGGCAAACCCACCCACATCCCATGCTTTTACCATTGGGATTTTACTGGGCAGCCCAATATTTCAGAAGGCAAACCTGCGACGAATGGTTCTAACAATTAATGTTCATTAACTCCGTAAATTATGGAAAAACAAACGTCACAATAAATTTTAAATAAAACTATATTTTATTGCACCAATTTCTAAACCAACCAAAAATAAAATAAACGTAAACGATTTAACTGTAAATAAAATTCAAACAAAATACTTGAATTGAAATTGAAATGAAAACGTCGACGTTGATGCAAAACATGTTGCTGTTGTTGCTTGTTGTCCCAAATCCAAGAGAACAAAAAATAGTTTGATGCGTCTGAGTTCGGACAGTGAGAAAAAGGCAAATGTCACGCCACCAATCAGCGCATGCTCTAAGCAACCGTCTTGCAAACGCCAACAGCGATGCGAAGTCACATGATTAGCATCACTAGGTGGTTGAGCAGAACAAGGCTTCGATTCTAGGTGAGGTGACAGCCCTCACACTAGCCCGCCCCCAGACCAGAAACGAGGCGATAAAACACACAAAAGGATGTACACAATAAACTTAAGCCTAACACGAACTGCCTAGGAGTGTTCAGAAAAGTGTGACCCTTTCCACAACCGGTGACCTTGAGGGGGAAAGTTCGATTTTATGTTGCTGCTACCATAAAGAACAAGCATATAATCGGTGTTGAAAACGGTATGGTTGTTTCGTGCGTGTATTCGAGTTGATTGGAATTTGCGTTGAATAAAGTGCTTAGCCCGCAAGTTAACGAGTTGTTGTTTGAACTGTGGTCGTACCAATTGTAACGATCAAGTCATAATAAAACAGTAGCACTTTATGAACAATGACGTAAACTTGTGCACCCAGCATGTGTTCTCAGAATGCACTAGAATGTTGTTCCGGCCAAGGGACGGAAGGAACAAGTTGAATGATTCTTGCTCACCACTGCTACTGACTTCGAGGGCACTATGAACCAATGACCTCAACTCACACATATGCTGCCTTCTTCTTGTTAAGTAACCACTCGGAAATGAACCAACAACAATCAATGTAATGTTTCGACGCAATGCTATGTGCAAAAAACACTTGAATTTTTAAACCGCAGCATATGCAGTGATTCTCTCAGAACATTATTCAAGAATGAAACGGCACTCCCAGGCAAGTCGATCAGAGTCCGGCATTGAATAATTATGACGTCATAGTACAGTAGAAACTACAATCGATGAATGGCGTTTAATCTGTAGCTAAAATAGGCTACCGTAGGTAAACTAAATTAAATTTACGGTAATTGAAATATGGAAACAAATAGCTAGCGTCCGGAACAAATGTACTCTTGAGAGTGAAAACGCGCGATTTGATTTAAATAACTTCTTCTTTGGTAGATTTTTTGTTTAAATTTCGATGTAGCATGCAGCAACAATAACTCTGCGTTTATTGGACGAAAGTTCATTCACTGGATCTAGCTTTGTTGTTCTTCTCGGCACACTCTCCTGTCAACCAGCAGCAATCCGTGAGTGTTGCGACTAAAAAGAAAAATGAATGATTAGAAATATGTCAGGACCAGTGAGCGACTTACTACAAAAATATGATAATTAAATAAATTATGATCATTATATATTAAAAATGAATTAGCAAGGGACCACAAGCAAGTGATGAAAACAAATTAGCACGAGGTATATTCACATAGACTGTAGACAAAACAAGTCGTTAATGATCTTTGAAGCGATCGTGATTAACGAGATTCTGAAAAAAATTAAAAATGTTGAATGTTTACGTTTACAATACCCAAAAGTATTTACACATGTTAGCATCTTCAAGACGGTTCCCTAGGGTAATTTAGGAAAAAAAAATGTTTTAGTAAAATGTTTACCTGCTGTGAGGTATACTATACCCGTCCAAACAGGGACAAAACACGAAGAAAGTTGCTGAACCAGAACAAATACCGATGAGTGATGACGTACTAC
The DNA here is from genome assembly GCA_963965965.1 of Trididemnum nubilum. Taxonomy (NCBI): domain Eukaryota; kingdom Metazoa; phylum Chordata; class Ascidiacea; order Aplousobranchia; family Didemnidae; genus Trididemnum; species Trididemnum nubilum. Next base: position 39,816,286 of record OZ014479.1, read on the forward strand.
CAACGATGACAATTCTGAAATCGATCGCTGATGTAGCTGGAACGACAAGCGAAAACAAGAGAACAGGAGTTAAACTAACCAATCCTGAAAGTAACACACGACATCCATTCACACGACTGCCTGGCCAGGGCTTCACACATTCCCAAACACCCACAACAACAAGCATACACAACCTAGAATGGTCAACGTAGAACTCCGGAACCTGTTAACTCAATGTCGTACCATCGTAGTGCTGAAATGTAAAAGAAAAGATTGATTCAGCGCTAAAGAAACACTACTTACATTGTAAAGCGTTGAGGGGTCATGACTACCCTGCCCAACCTGGTTCGAACTTGATCGGATAATTTTGCAGCTTGTTCAGGTGTTGAATCATCATCATGGGTTGGAGCGTTCTCTTCAGTGGAAGGTTCGACGGGGACTGCTTCATCGAATGGTGATTCAGCGGCTGTATAGAAGACTTTAACCGTTTCAAGGCTGGGCTTTTTGGTCACCATGGAAAACTGTGGGGGGGTCAAGCTTAACCGCGCTGTTTGAACGCCTATATCTTTGTAAATACACGTGCTAAAGTTTCGAAAAAAACATCAATGTACCAAGAATTTTATACACTTTTTTGCCAAAGTTTGATATTCCAAAAAAAATTTATGATAATTAAGAAATTATTAGTTTTTGTGACCCCACTCAAAATCAGCTTATTTTCAAAAAAAAGAGAAAAAAGAAACAAGAGCGGTTACGCGTCGACAGGCTGCGGTTGAATGACTCAATGACACGCAAAACTTTTATCGCGAGACCACCTTAGCGTTTTGACTTTTGACTCATCTGTTATCTTTTTCAACAAGTCAAAAGGGCATAGCGAAAATCTAGCTCTTCAATAACATGACTAAAACACCTCAATGAGCAATTTTACAGCTATCATTTTGTTTTTCCTCGAGCGTCATCACTACTGTTTATTACAACATTTTTATGACACCCAAAGCTTTTTGGCTAAACCACCTGACTCGCACATAATTATGACATTGAATTAGCAATCAAATTAGCGAGCATTTTTATTTTACAAACTAATAATTACCAGTTATAATTTGCAGTTAATTAAGTCGCGTCCTATATGAACAAAAGTATGCTAAATATTCAAACACTCAAGTGTAAAAATGTGGAAAATCAAAATATGTTTGTATGATTAGTTTGAAACAATTCCGACCAGCAATTATACGTGTTTAGTAAAAATCTTATCGATTTGCGTAAAAGTTGGCGAAACTTTTCTGGCTTATTTCTGAAATGTGACAAAAGATTTGATAAACCTATATTGACGCATTATGTTCCAGTGGAACTTCAGTATTGGGATTTAGCGAATTTCATGATATTCCGAATTTTTCGCAGTTACCAAAAAATGCTGCTGAAAAAATTCTGAAATATTTCTGGTGCTGCCGTTGCAAGTCCACGGAAGAAAATAGACCCAATTTGAAAATTTTGATTTTTTTCCTGCAAACAAAAATATACCGAGTCACGCAGGAAAATGAAACAACAAACAAAAATGCAGAGCAATCTTTCTGAAGAAAGTTTGCGAAAAGACAATGGCCATTTCTTGGAAATTACTCAGGGCCCTTTTCAAAGAAAGGCGTTACCGTTGAGTGTGTTATATTGATGGAAATCTAATAATATGTGATATCAAGGCGCAGAAGCGCATAAAATATTAGCTATTTTCTAAACGCAGCCAAGGATGGAACATAACAATTGAACTTGCGGTAAATTTATACCAAACGTTTGTGAATACTGGCGTAGTTAATTCTTTGCACACAGTAATATATATATTTTACGCCCACTAAGGTAACCACAAAGTAACAAAATTGTAATTGAATACTTTTATTTTGCTCTTCATTTGGGATTTTATAAAATCTTTAAAATAGTTTGAGAAGTTGTCGACAACAAAGCACTAGACCAGGGGCGGCTTGATGGAAGTTGAAAAAACAGCAGCATATCCTGCATCGTCTGATCGCTTTTCTTTTTTTAATAATATTTTTATTTTGGAGGTTTTTAGCTGTGGCGACCCGTAAATAATTAATCATCTTTACCCCCCTTTCTCCCGCTTGACCTCAAAAATTAGTAAATTATTGCATTTTCATAGCTATTTTAATTAAAAAAAAATTTTGGAAACTCTTTAGAAAAGCTGCTCACTTTGCAGCTTTTATAACGCATTGAAAATGTACGCGGTGACGTCACAGCTAGTCTATCTTCACTCCCTGTTTTGATAAATAGACAAAAATAAACTGCGGCTCGTGTAGCTTTTTGGCTTGTTGAGAAATGTAAAAATGTGTTTCTGGATGGCAAGCATTGAACAATTGAATTTATCACATCTTGTTCTGTTGTAGGATACTGCGGTTGGTGTAGACTGTAGAGTCGTGGAAAGATATACGCTAAGCTAGAACGTGACATCGCAAGTGATATCCGGGGACTTCGCGGCTGTATCCAAATTTGACTGAACTTTATTATGCTTTTAAATAGCGACCAAATTGCGTTAAATGACATTGTTAACATGTGGTTGCTGATAGTCAGATGAATAATTTAAATGCGCCTCTTTCAAATTTTTTTCACTAACTTTAACAGCTTCTGGTTATGTGCTTTCGATATTTAAATGTCTCAAAAAATTGAAAATAATAATCACGCAACGTTAATTCTATAATTGTACAGCCAAAGCCTTTTATACCATTCTTGGTCTGAATAATATTGCAGATCAGTATTTCTTCGTGGTTAAAATACCTGTCGTAATGACTAAACTACAGAAGTGTACTTATTACGCTTCGGCAATTTTTGTTTAATTAGATCAGATAAAGTTTTTACATCGGCATTTTTGTTTTTTAAAGAATTCCAATCATTAAAGCAGCGCCTAAAAGTAAAACTGCCAGGCTGCTACGAGCGATTTTAGGTTAAACCATGGTTAAACGCATATCTAAATAAAGAATTAATGTTTAAGGAGAAATAATGTCTATCCATAAGGTTTTGAAACATGTCTTCAGTCACGCGCTGGTAACGACGACTAAATCTTGAATCGAACTTTCGACGTCAGGGATACCAATCTAAACTAGTTTTTCTTGTCCGTGCCCGGGTCTCGCCGTACCGCTTTTGGATTTGAGACATTACAATAGATGAGGCATAAATTTTGATTAATCACAAAGGTAACTGCGAAGTAGATTACAATTGACATGGAAAGCTCATTTTTGGTAATACGTTTAGTTACACTTTTTCCTCGCAGTTGAATTTGTCTACGACGTTGACTTTTTAGAGTCCAAATGTTTTTATATGATTGGCAGCTTACTCTTTCAAAATAGTCACGAGCCGCCTCTGCACTAGACTGTATAGTGTATAAGGACTTATAGTAGCGCACCATGCAACATAGCAACCAGCAAATGCACAACTAAACTAGTTACACATATGCACAATTAAAAATTTGCAGCCGCAAAAATCAGTTTTTGTACGCAAACTTTAGCATTTTCAATAGTTTAGTTTGTGGTTTTGACCCCACAACCTCGTTTACCCTGATCTGTTTGTAACGTTGTGCATTAGCAATAAGTATTTCGTCTACGTGCATGATAATAGATAAAAATCTGGCTTGAGCTGAAAGTCCGCATACTGCCTTTTCCGCCCGCGAAAACGAAATGTACGTAAAGACCAAAAATATAAGGTTTCGTTTTTAAAAAGGGACTGCTTTATGCTAGTAATACAAACGACAAACGAACAAAAAGGTTTTCATGTTGCTGAATGGCTGTTGCGCCCCGGGGCAATGGTTTCCCCGGCGGTTTTTCCTCCACTCCGTTGTACGCCACTAATATACCTACAATTATATTTTATAATCTGCAACAATGATGGTAATTGATACGGTTGGTAGTTTTTACATAATTTTCTTTGCCTTTGAGGACCCAGCAGCACTACTCTGCAGTTCACAAATAGATCAAATAAAGGAAATAATTGATTTTCTTTTATGCTGTAGCGTACTATAGCTCATCAAGCCGTTCTTCTAATTATCAGACACGTAGCCAGCAGGATAGTTTAGGAAGAGCAATATCTTTTTTATCATCTTGGTGACTACATGGTTTTAAAACAAATAATTTTTGTTTTGCTAATGCAATTTGCAGAAGTTTTGCATTCGTTTCTTGTTATTATGAAAAGTTTTAGTGGTAATAAAATCCTGAGGCTATTAGAGGTTTAGGGTTAAAGCCGCAGCTACCAGAAACAATGGGTTTTGGGGCCTTTGCTCCCAGCGCTCAAAGATTTTGCGATGCTTTTTGCAAAAACCAAAAAAACAATTTCAGGCCTATTCTGGTTAAAATTATTGCTTATGAGACCGCACATAACAGGAATGCAAAGCATGATTTAAATGGCTGCGTAAAAAAGCTAAACGAGCGATGCCTCTAATAGTAATTAGAAAATTTTATTCATTTTAATTCCAGCCATGATACAAATCTGTTATTTGAAAAACTAGCAAGTTTTATCAACTTATCTCAGAGTATCCCCCATGCCCCCCCTAAAACATAAACACTTATTTGATTAGCTTACCTTAAGCATTTTTGGCAAGCAATCAACTTTGATCATGTTTGATCGAATTATTTTACTGTTATTTTTAAGTTAAATTTTTAAAGAAATTTATGCCCCCTCCCAAATAAATATAACAAAAACGAACTTGAAGCCTCTTCCTTTTTCCCGGCTAGGGCTGTAATTATTTTATTAATGAAATGTAAAGCAGCAAGTTTTTGCGAACTACAATATATTTGTGATTCTTGATGCGTGCATTTTATGCGACTAGATTTAGCAAAATCGCGCAATATATTATTCAAAACTACAGCTCCCAATCTGTTAAGTAACATCAAACACGTAAGGTTTAAAAATTTTTTTTCATTTTTTCAAAGCTATATAGGCCACTTGTTGTCAACTTATGCAATACTGCACATAAATTTTACTTCAAAAGTTTATTATCTCACCAATGTCTGAGCTTTTGATAAAGCTTTGTTGATTTGTTAGTGAACTGTCAACGTGAGTAGAAAAAGAAATTGCCGGTATTGGTTGTTGTACAGTATTCAATTTTTAAACAAACGGATTTTTGTGTTCTGTCTAACCAAACGATGAATGACATGCTTGTAGCCTACCAGTCGATTAATTATGTAATTAAAAATTGAAAAGTATGCGGATATTTACCATATACTGCATTATGCAATCAAGCAACTGACTGTCAATGATTTTTACTGATTTTTCGCTCCTTTTACCTTACTATAATGCAAGTAAGATTTGGGTGGGGAGAAAAATAAACCTTATGTGAATCCCCAGACTCTCCCTTGACAATGGGACTGCTAATTATCGCAAAGTAATGTACAGCGAATCTTTGCCGCAGTAGTATGTAACAATTTGTTTCTAATCTTAATTGAATGCTGTGGCTTTGAATTTCTACTATATTTTGACCAGCAGCGGCCACGTAACCAGTGGGGGCTAAGGGGGCTGAAGCCTTTGCCCTTATCCAAGTCACTTGGGAATTTTAATTCAAATATGCATGCTTTAAAACGTGCTTTGAACTATTTCTTTTGACAAAAAGTATATAGGGAACTAAATCGGCTATCGGTAATATACTTTTGTCAAAAAGTTTCCAAATCTTTACAAGATTAGTTGCTTATGGCTCAACACATGAGCGAATTGTCATCGAAATAGCGTTAATACTTATTTTGGAAAATTACAAATATTACCAAGTGGCCAAACCATGCCCCCTAACGGCTGCTTGAGCCCCCCCCTTTTGGTTCACTAAAGATACTTGTTTAGAACATCACGTTACAAAAAGACAACTAACTATTATGTGAAAAAGAAATGATAACGTTCAACCTTATCTGCACTCTAGCAGTAAATTAATATTTTTGAATATTAAAAGTATTGTGGTTCAAGTTTCAAATACTAGCTTTAGCAATCACGGTTTATACCTCTGAACCCATTAGGTCATGAATTAGGCTATTCATATCGATTTCAAAATCACGAGCGTTTGCATTATATGCAATTCAAAGAATGGTAAGCCTAAAGTCAGTGTTTCTCAAACCATGGGTCGGAATGCACATCAGGTTGCTAAACATTTAGGGATAGTGGTACAACCAAGGGGTTCTCTCCCCCCCCCCCCCCTTAGCCAAATCACTTGGTAACTTTAACCTGAAAATGCAGGCGTTTAAATGTGCTTTGGACTTGACCTGTAAGTAAAGCAGGGGCTGAATGGACTTGATAATTTAATTTTTTCAACTGGCTTCCAAAGCTTAGCAATTTATTTCTTTTAAATAGCTTTAAAAACGTGCAATATGTGATCTAAATAACGTTAAAATGGATATTTTTCTCAAAAAATGAAAAAAAATCTTCCAGCGGCTGGGAGCTTCACCCCCAGACCCCCCTCTATGATGCCCTTGAATTGCACCATTTTTGCTTAGCTGGACATAAAATTGATGCATTTATCAAGCAAAAAATTTCAACTTTTGGTTCAAGCTCCCTTTTCCCCCTTTAGCAAAATCTTTGTTCAAAATGTTTACTAGTGTGTAGGAGTATACAGATGTCGACTGACAAAATAGTTAGTTTTTATTTTTTTTAATGGCTAGCTCTTTGTGTTTTTAGAGCATACTCAAGCTTGTTTAGGTCACAGTGACCGCTGCAAATAAATTTTTCAAGCAATTGTGGACCAGAACCGAAAAGCTAAGAAACGCTATCGGCCTTATATGCTTTTTTTTTAGACATGAACACAATATTTTGTGAATTGCACATACTTTCAATTGTGCGAGATTAATTTTAATAGTTCAGTTTTATATAGTGCCCCCTCACTCTCGGCAAGTACCCAGTTCGTTTGCTGTGGGCTGTGACGGCTCTTCAAGCAGCTGTAGGCTAGGCTCCCACACCCCCACTTTGGAATGCAGACAATTTTAACCGAAGGTTCTAGCCCCGTTAGCAAAATTCTGGTGGCGCCCTGATTTTCGCAATTTTTGCGCAGCAGCAGCAAAAATATATATACTGCATTAAATGCACATTATTTTAAATTTAGTGGCATTATCCCAATTCCAGAATTTTTCTAAATCTTGTCTCGCGTTTTTGAAAAATTTAGAAAAAAAAAGCACAGTAATTTTTCCACCGATGTATCGAAGCCATCTTGTCGTCAAGTGTATCATAAAGTTATTAAAAATACAATATTGAAAGTTGAAACCCACATATTTGAAACACAATTTGCATACGTGCATACAAAAAACGCAACTTCGGCAGTGGCAACAGCATTTTAAAAAGAAAAAAATATATAAACGCTTTTGGCATAAGACATAGCTGGTCAAAGTTGCTTATTTGTCTATTAATTGTTTGATTAAAATGCGGCGTAAATATTGCAATAGCCAATATGTATCGAAACGCGATAAAAGAAACCATTTTTGAAGCCAGCAACTACCTTTCGATTGACAGCTCTCAAGCTTTGCATCTGCTGTATGTACCATTTGTACCACGTACTTGTGCAATATGCAGTACATAAATCAGGAATTGGAAAAATTAAATATAATTGGCCCATTGAGTCGAAACTATGGTTTTGTTTTTCAAACATATTCAAAAAGCGTTACCTCAATAACAATAAGCACAATAAAACTGTAACATTGAACTTATTTTGTTGGTTTTGTAATTTGTACGCACGAATTGTAAATACAAACAGTAAAATGAAACTTTGACCAGGCGACTGAAAGACCGTAATATGGAAACACAAATTATTTCCTTGTTTGATTGATGATCTCACTTAGTTGTAAAAGATTCTTTGCTACGATCAATAAGATTTTTCTGAACAAAAATAACAGCCGTTTTTATGACGAAACGCTATTCGTCATAGCGCCTTGCCATTCCGCACTCTACTGACGGCCGAGAATTTCAATGACTCACTCAGAACGCATCATTTCGATGTGCGTCGCTAAGCATGCGTGGCTCATTCTCGCCTATTCTCTTTATTTACGAAAATCAGAACTTGACCTATGTACTGACTTTAACAGTTAATAACTCGCTTTATAGTTCGTAAAAAATTTTGAAATTGTTATCAATGGAAGCAGAATTTATTAACTTAAAAAGTTAAGGAATTTGATCGACTATCTTCCAGTAGCTTTAAAACAATAGGGGTTTAAAAAAAGCGCGTGCACATGTAGCCCCCCCCCAGTCCAGATAGGGTTAAGTCTATCGACAGATACTGACTTTTCTGAACCATTGTTTGGATCCTTTAACTCGAAGTATTTGTCACACCGCTTCATAACCTCGAAAGGACCAGAAAATCGAGGTGACAAGGGTGGTTGCACAGCATCATTTCGAACGAGCATCATTTTGCAGTGCTGGAGCTGTTTGTCAAGATAAGTGGACACTTCAGAATGAACTCGAGGTGGAACAGGTTTTAGGTCACTAATAAAATCCTTTAAATGTTGAGCGAGGTTTTGTCTCTGCAAAACACTTTGCATATTCTGAATTTTAAACTCACCAGGCAAACGAAGATCTTGGCGTACACCAATTCAGCTGGGGAAAGAGGAAAATCCTCCTTCATGGTAGTGCGTAGAACCAGTAGAACAATAGGAACATTGAAGTACCACATGTCTGGAAACTTTTGCATTCTCAGAGCATCTTTCAGACGCCGGTGCAAATTTTCCACGAGCCCATTGGCTTGAGGGTGATAACTGGTGGTAGTAGCATGCAGTAGCGTAGCCAGGGGGGGGGCTCGAGCCCCCCCGCCATTTTGGAGATTTTGGAGACCACCTCATTTTGGGCGTAAAAAAGCTTTGAATTTCGGATTTCGGCCGAAAAATCACTCTCAATTTTGAAGACCTTTTTTTTTTTTTTTTTTGTTTGGAGACCACCTAATTTTGGGCGGAAAAAAGCTTTGAATCTCCGAGCTTTCCGAGAAATTTTGTTTCAATTTTCGGACAAACCGTCTGAAACTGCTTCTAGATCAATGAAAATTCCAGTCAAGGTCGTTTGCACACTTCTCACTCTTTCAAAATAGCCCCCCCCCCCCTTTTCCAAATCCTGGCTACGCGCCTGGTAGCATGCTTAATTCCTAAAACGTTCATAAGGTTTTTCCAAAGATAGCCTGTGAATTGACCACCTTGATCCGTTACGACCGATAACGGACAGCCAATATATTGAATCCAACCGTTGACAAATGCCTCAATCGTAGCCTCTACTGTAATTTCTTTCATGGGGGTGGCTGTAAACCAACGCGAAAAACGATCAACTACTATCAAAAGATATCTACAGCCATTGCTAGAGGGTAGAGGTCCAACAAGGTCAACATCCAAATTTTCGAAACGACCCGAAGGAATGTTGAACTGGCCTAACAGAGATTTGTTGTTGCGAATGATTTTACCTTTCTGGCATGAAACACAGCACTTAACCCAATCTCGAACATTTTTTTCCATATTTTTTCAACCAAATCTACGTTGTAGTAAGTTCCGAGTGGCTTTAATGCCGGAGTGTGCCAAGTTATGAATTTTGTCAAAGACAACTTTTTGAAACTGTTCAGGTTTGATAGGTCTTACTTTGTCAGTAGAAACATCATATAAAATGACTTGATCCGAATCTTCAATTTTCACTTCAGAAATTTTCAAGCTTGATTTGGAAGGATTTTCAATCAAAAGATTTAATGAACGCGTCATCTAGTTGAGCTTTGGCAATTTCATTGTAATTTAAACCTTCCTGAAAAAACTTCACGTTATTTATTTCAACTCGTGATAAAGCATCGGCCACTACGTTTTGATCACCATGCAAATGCCTTACGTCATTAGTAAACTCTGAAATGTAGCTCATTTGTCGGCTTCGTCTAGGAATGATTGGTCTCGCCACGAGAATGAAATGCATGCACAAACGGTTTGTGATCTGAAAACAAGGTGAAACTACGTCCATCAACAAAATGCCTGAAATGTCGAATTGCGGCATAAGCAGCGAATAGTTCACGATCAAATGTACTGTAATGCTGTTGCGTTTTATCGAGTTTTCGTGAAAAGAAAGCAATAGGTTGCTACGTACCTTTTAAATTCTTGTTGTAAAGCACCACCAACAGAAACGTCACTGGCATCTGCTACAATGCTCAATTTGCAATTTTCACTAGGATAAATCAATAATGCTGACTCAGCTAATAATCCTTGCTTTTTTGAAAAGCGGCTTTGGCTTCTTCGGTCCACGCAATTTCACGAGAATTTTTGTTGCCTTCCTTTTACAAATTTTCGTTAAGGAGAGCAAGATAAAAAGCCAAATTTTGCACAAAGCGGTGATAAAAATTTATCACTCCCAAATAAGTGCGCAACTGCTTAACATCCTTTGGTAAGGGGCATTTTTGGATAGCTTCAACTTTGGAAGGTAATGGTTTGATACCATTGGCAGTCACAACATGACCAAGAAACTGCAGTTTCGAAAGTGCAAACTGTGATTTAGTGGGATTAACGATCACACCAAAATTTTTAAGTCTACTAAAAAGTTCATTCAAATGGTTAACATGTTCATCAGGAGAGTTAGAAAACACAATGATGTCATCCACAAAGGCTATTGCATTAGACATACCTTGCAAAACTTGATCAATAAACCGCTGAAACGTTGCACTAGCATTCCTTAAACCAAACGGCATGTACAAGTATTCAAAAAGTCCAAAAGTTGTCGTAATTGCAGTTAAGGCTATGGAATCCTCATCCATTGGAATCTGATGATAGGCTTTCACCAAATCTACTTTTGAGAAAATGCTGGATCCGCCTAATCAGTGGAATAAACTTTGTAAGTTAGGCACAGGATATTTGTCAACAACTGTGCCTCGATTAATCTGGCGATAATCTCCGCATAACCTAAAAGTGTTACCACAAGCAGAAGATTTTGGCACCATGTGAAGTGCTGATGCAAAAGGTGAGTTAGAGCGACGAATTATGCCAGCTTCTAATAATTCGTCAATTTCTTTCTTAGCACATTTTAGTTTTTCAGGAGATAGCTGTCGTACTCGCGCAGAGCACGGATAACCTTCAAAAACAATTTTGTGAGTCATTTTGTGTTTCACTTTGTTCAGCTTATCCCGAGGACAAGTCACTTCCGGGTAATTTAACAACACATTCGAAAACTTATTTTCAGACACAAATGAAATGGGATAATCAACTTTGGAAGCCATCTGGAAAATTTACGGAATGCTTTTGGTATTCTCAAAAACTAAGCATTTCTTACTGAAGTTAACAGTCATGCCAAAATGAGTTAAAAAATCGGAACCAATTATGTTATACTTGACATCAGCGACAATAAAAATCCAACTAAACTTTTGCTGAGAACCTAATTGCAGTGTGAGAGGTTTGTTACCGTACGTTGCAATTGGCGAGTGATTTGCTGCAAACAATGATCTGTCATACGATATAAATGACTGGTCAATTCGTGAAGGTCGAACAATCGGGACCTCAGCCCCGGTATCAACTAAAAATTTCGTTCCCGTTATAATGTCCAAAACATGAGGCAGCGGACTTTGATCCTCATCCACCTTGACCGCTATTGAGGTGGACTTCACTTGTTTCCCGCAATGAAATTGCAGGGTTTGGTGGATTTTGCACAAGATCCAAATGTTTTATGAAACCAGCACACGTCTGGTTGTTCACTAGTTTTCCACTTATTACCTTTGCTAAATCGATTAAAGGGCTGCTGCTTATTGAATTTATTTGATTTATCAGACTTAGTAAAATTCAAGACATCATTCAACTTTTTTTCTAAAGAGTCCATTCTCGAAAGGATTTCGCTGCTGTTAGACGCAGCTGATTGCTCAGATTTCTTGTGCTCAATAGCAAAAAGAGTATTTTTGACGGCCGACTCTTTGCCACTACTAATCATCTTGTCCGCCGTTATAGCCAATTCATCTAGAGATTAGTTTTTAACTGCTATCAAACTATTTCGAATGTTTTCAGGCATTTTGGCAATAAACAACTCACGAATCATTTCTTGAGACATGTCCAGTAGCGTAGCCAGGGGAGGGGGGCGGGGGGGGGCTCGAGCCTGTGAAGTATGCAAAAACGTGGCTTGTGAAGTATGCAAAAAAGTGGCTTGTGAAGTATGCAAAAACGCATGTTTTTTGTGCTTTTGAGGCCGATTTTCTGTGAAAAATGGAAAATAGCCCCCCCACTTCGAAAATAGCCCCCCCTCAAACGTTTGAAGTTGCGAAATTGGGAGAAAAATCGCCGTGAATTTTGGCGAAGACTTTTTTTTTTTTTGGAGATCACCTGATTTTGGGCGGAAAAAACGTTTGAATTTTGGATTTCGGCCGAAAAATCACTCTGAATTTTGGCGAAGACCTTTTTTTTTTTTTTTTTTTGGAGATCACCTGATTTTGGGCTGAAAAAACGTTTGAATTATGGATTTCGGCCGAAAAATCACTCTGAATTTTGGCGAAGACCTTTTTTTTTTTTTTTTTTGGAGATCACCTAATTTTGGGCGGAAAAAACCTTTGAATTTCCGAGCTTTCCGAGACATTTCGTCTCAAATTTCGGACAAACCATCTGAAACTGATTCAAGGCCAATGAAAATTCGAGTCAACGTCGTTTGCACACTTCTCACTCTTTCAAAATAGCCCCCCCTTTTCCAAATCCTGGCTACACGCCTGGACATGTCACTTTTAGCTATTTGGTCCTCAACATCAACAAAAATTGAGAAGGTTTCTCGGCTGTAACGGTAGAATAATTGAAAAGTTTGGTCACTCTGCTGCTTAGGTTGGGTTCGAACCATTGAAACAAACGCTGTTTAAAACATTGATACGAAGCCTGATTAATCAAAAGATCGTGTATAATTAGCAAAACGTCATTTGGGAGACAAGAAGTTAAAGCGTTTTTTTCGCTGTTCATCTTCCAAAAGTCCACACTGTTGTAACTTCAGTTCAAATAAACTAAACCAAATAGTGGGCATATATTTATCAAAATCACGAAATACTTTACGAGTGGCATTATACAAGCGATGCTGCCAGCATTGGTCGCATTTAGTATCAAGTTGATGAGAATGAGAATTAGATGAACCAGACTCATCTGCAGGAAAAGCTTCATCTTTAGGATTTACTTTTACAAGTTTTACCTGGTCATAAGTTGTTGCTGCTGAAGTTTTTTCAGAATTGGACATATTGCTTTGTTTGTGAATCTTCTTCTTGAAGTGTGCGGTTAAAGTCGAAAGTTCACAAAATTTACTCGAATCGAAATTACTCGACTTAGCCTGTGACCTAGTAAAAGGTTTAGTCCCGGTAGCCAGTTTAAACAAAAACTGATCTCTTTATGAACCGTCTTGAAAATGCCAAGTAATATGCACTGAAAATACGAAAAACGAGGTCACCAATTTGCGACGAATGGTTCTAATAATTAATGTTCATTAACTCCGTAACTTATAGAAAAACAAACGTCACAATAACTTTTAAATAAAACTGTATTTTATTGTACCAAATTCTAAACCATCCAAAAATAAAATAAACGTAAACGATTTAACTGTAAATAAAATTCAAACAAAATACTTGACTTGAAATTGGAATGAAAACGTCGACGTTGATGAAAAATATGTTGCTGTTGTTGCTTGTTGTCCCAAATCCAAAAGAGAACGAAAAATAGTTTGATGCGTCTGAGTTCGGACCAGGGATATATAGAAACACCGGGATTGCTCGCTTCAGCGGTTTCAGTTTTTTTGGTGGACAACAAAAGGGCTATTTTAGTCAGCTGAAGTGTCTTCGTAGTGGTACTTGGTGTGCAGTGGAGCAGGTTAGCCTAAGCTAAGACGGCAACAGGCGCGTCGCCAGTGGGGGGGCATAGGGGGCATTGCCCCCCCGATTTATTTTTTGCCCCCCCACTGTATTTTTTAGAAGTAAGCATCGCACTCACAGTTAAAATAGTGGTAATTTTACTGTTCCATCCCCTATCCTGACATCGATTCTATTTGATTGATTGCATTTGAATAAGCTGAAGATGGCCACTGGCCGAAATCGATTTTAGTGAAAGTTTTTGTTAATATTTGTAACCTAGTTAAATACATTTTTTGGCTGATTCTTTGTTTCTTTCATGCAACTAAGTATCCTGACATCTACATTACAATCTAGGGTACGGTACGTAGCACAATCTTGAGTCGAGGGTCAGGCTCAACAACAACAACAAATCAATTCAGTACGGCAAAATTATAATACAGCTACCAGCAGTTTGTGTGTACTGTGTAGTTAGCGTGGCATCGTAGATTATGATGTCATATACAACAGCACTTATAGGCGTGGCCAGGGCCGTGGCTAGGTGATTCGGCCCCCCCCCCCCCGAAAACTCAAGAAGGGGCCCCCTACGAGACGCTTAAATTTGCACATTTTTGCAATCGGCCTAAATAGTCACTTAACTTTCACATATCTAAGACGCACTACTTTTCCAAAACCAGGATTGTAGAACAGCGCGAAAATTTACAGTTAAATTTACATAAACGATATTCAAAATATAAAATAAACCAGTACAGTCAATAAAATTATTGTTTGAGAGTGAGTTTTATTGAATTCCTAAGACTATTCATACTGCATTGTTACAACGTTACGTGAAAAATAATTTGGGTACTGGAGCTGTAATTATGAGTTAAAGATGCGATCGTTGTAAACGGCTGTAGCGACATCAATGATCCGAAAAAGATATGTACTGAACTCTAGGAATTTAGGATTTAATGAAATAAATTTTAACTTGTTTGCTAACATCCAAGCGCCTAGCCAGAAATTCGCAATGAGGGGGCTATTTTTCGTTTTTTTTGCTCGAAAATTTTGCATTTTTTTGCAAAAATAAGTTAATTTTAGGACTATTTTAATAAAAAATAATGCTTTTAAAACGTGGCATAAAAAATTGGCAGCGCAACATGATTTAACTGATTGCATTAATGGGCTATGTGGGAGGTGGCTTATAATAACATTGTAGTTCTCATGTTTACATGCTGGTAAATCATAAAATCCTATTATTCAATAAAACTCACGCGGAGTAATCTATTTCGTCTCTATTTTGTAAAAAAATGATTGCGGGGAGGGGCTAATGGAAAGATATTTGAAAGAAGTGATTGTTAATTAACTAACACTGAATAGCCCCCCCCCCCCCCCCCCCCTTACTTATTTCTGAGTTTACAATATATTTTTTGATAAAGCCTATGTTTGGCGTTTTTACTCTAGCGATGAAATTTGATTGTTTATTTTTGGGCATTTTTCAAAATTTTTATTGATTTGTGACTATAATTTTTAAAAAATTATCACCCTCTGAAAGTATGTTTCAAAAGAAGTTTGAAATCACTATTTAGTCCATTCCAGCGCAAAAAACAGTGTCAGAAGAGCTAAAAACGTGGCATTTTCATTATTCTTCATTTTGGTTGACAGGCCAATGGGGAGGATATAGCCCCCTCGCCATAGGCGTAGCCAGGATTTTTGATTGGGGGGGCCCAAACCACAAATCACATGCAATGACGTCATCAGAAATTTTCAAAAAAGGAACTTTTTGTAGGGCAAAGATATCGTAGAATGGAAGATATGAAGTCGTGGTCTATTGTCACTTAACCAGGATTTTGGTAAAGGGAGAGGACGAAAACTAACAGTTAAAAAGCGAAAATGTCTATCTTAGGAGACGTGTTGAGAAAGCTAGTGTACTCAAGCGTATCACAGACGGGGTCTGGGGGCGGAGCCCCCAGCCGCCGGTGGCTATTGGGGACTGGGGCAAAGCCCCCATCCGCTGGGCGATTTTTGTAAGTTTTTGGAAAAAAAAGCTATTTTAATCCCATTGGATCACATTTCGCTCGTGTTCACAGCCATTTGAAAGAACGAGATTTTAAACATTAAAAGCCAATCAAAAAAATTTGATTGTTCAATCCTCCTTTTACTTGCAATTAAATTTCAAAACACGTTTAAAATCTTGCATTATGGTGTAAAATTTTAATTGTAAGTGATTTGGTCCATATAGGGGGAAGTAAGGCACATTGCCATCTGCAATATTTTAGCAGTAAATAATAATCCACTCAAAGAATTTCCTTTCATGAAGTTAACCAGTTATAGGAGTACATGTACGGCCAGGGGACCTAAGACCCCTCAATTCAAATTTAATACTTTGTTCAATGAGCATTTTCCTAGCTATTTTTTTAAAAGTATTTTGTGCGTAAAAACTGGCGAGGTGGATGTGAATCGTTATTGAAAAATGGTACAATAAATGGTTACGTTACTAAACATGTTATTTGCGGGCCGGATTTACTTTGCGCGGTGACTCTGGCACTTAGGGAATTTTTGCAACATCTTCCAGCCAAATATAAGTGAAGACCAAAAAAGTCCTACTATCTGAGGGCGGGCCCCTGGCACTGTGCAATATGGCAAATCCGGCCCTAGTTATTGCATTACGTCCATAAAAAGTTTAGATGAGGGCCTGAGGTAGCAACTACTAGGACAAAAAATTTGACTTCACCCTGGTTATACGTTTAAATTGGTTGGAAAAAATTGAAATAAGGAGGTGCACCGGGCCCTCTAGTCGTCAATATTATTTGTTGTTAATTACTGTTGTGCACGTGTACTGTTGTACGCAAAGATGTCAAACGAAAGTGAAAATGAAGAAACAAGACTTTTTTTGTCAAATTTGTGTCATTGGTGGCATTTCGATTGAGGGGGCCCGGGCCCCCTGAGCCACCCCCCTTGTTTCGCCTATGATGTTGAGAAAGATCGCGCCCTTAAGTTCTTTCATAAACAAAACATTTAAAGCAAAATTAAAGTAATCTTTTTTCCAAAACGTGGAGGACTCGAGTCAAGTCACTTGACAGTTTTTTGTAACGTACAAGAATTGCATGACATTATTATGACGTGGACACGAGGTCGTCATTATTGTTACTTACTTTTGTACGCGTAAATCCTAAATTAAACAAACAGCATAATTCCGGACAAGGACAACGTATTGGCTATGCTCTCATTGTATTTATCATTGGTAGTATTTCAATTGGGGGGTTTGCTTTACCGCCTGTGTTACGGCATTAAGTTCATAATAATGTTAAACGAAGGCCTGGGGTTGCAACTTTTAGGAAAAAAACTCTTAAATTTCTTACAGATTTTGCATATAAATTATTAAAAATTTGAATTAAGGGACTCCTGGCCCGGGACCCTTAGTCGCCAGTCAGGGGCTCTGGGGCTCCCTGGTTGTCAATTAGGGGCCCCCTTGTTGTCAGTTAGGGTTCCCAGGGCCCCTGGTGGTCATTTAAGGGCCCCTTGGTTGTCGGTTAGAGGCCGTGGGGCCTCCTGGTTGTTAGTTAGGGGCCCCCTAGTTGTCAATTAGGGGCCCCAGGGCCCACTGGTTGTCTGAGAGGGGCTCCGGGGCCTTTGGTTGTTAGTTAGGGTCCCCGGAGCCCCTGGCTGTGAGTTAGAGGCCCTGAGGCCCCCGGTTTGTCGGTTAGGGGCCCCGGCCCCCTGGTTGTTATTTAGGGGCCCTGGGGCCCTTTGGTTGTCAGGTGGGGGCCCAGGGGCCCCCTGGTTGTCGGTTAGAGGCCCCAGGGCCCTGGTTCTTAGTTAGGGGCTCTGGAGCCCTCTGGTTGTTAGTTAGGGGCTCTGGGGCCCCGGGCCCGCTGGTTGTTGGTTAGGGGCTCTTGATTATTAGTTACAGGCTCTGGGGCCCCCTGGATGTCAGTTGGGGGCCCTGGGGCCCCCTGGTTGTCAGTTAGGGGCCCCAGGGCCCCTGGTGTTAGTTAAGGGCCCCCTGGTCGTTATTTTGGGTCCCCGGGGCCTTCTGGTTGTCAGTTAGGGGTCCCAAAGCCCCCTACTTGTTGGTTTGGGCCCCATATTTGTTAGTTTGGGGCCCCCTGATTGTTAGTTAGGGGCCCCAGGCTCCCTCATTGTCATTAATGTTATTGTCAATTACTGTTATGTGCGTAATTGCTGAAAAAAAGCTGCAACTAAACAGCGCTAGCCTATACGTTGTCGTAATTTTTATCATTGGTGGTATTTTAATTGGGGGGGACCCGGGCCCCCTGGCCCCCCTCCCCCTGGCTACACCTATGCCCCTCGCCCCCCTGGCTACGTTACTGCTGACATCTGAAGGCAATCTGACTGTAACCATAATTAGACTAACTCTGGACTGGCTGTAGTGCAATTGACTGATAAACTGAACATCTGAATTGATTAACTACGGTAGCTAAGGCAAAGCGATTCTTTTACACCATAGATGAAATTGTAACGCAACAGCAGAGACATACAGGTACAGCGAGCGTATTTTCTGTATCTTATGCAATTTCAAATTCACAATTCGCTTTAATTTTGTTTTAAATATTGCAAAACATACTAGCACTGATCAAAAATACCAACTTTTAAAGTAGTAGTAGTAAAGTAAAAAGTGGGGTTCCCATGTTGGCTGGGCCCCCCCCCCGACCGGGGGGTTCGGGGCTGCCTTGCCACGGCCCTGGGCGTGGCCTTATCACAAGTCAGGTGTAGTGACTTTTAAAGGTAATGTACAGCAAGGATGGCAGTACGGTACGGTACGTAGGTACGGTACGCTTTTTTTGTAATGGTATGGGTACGCTACGTTGGTACGGTACGCCTTTTGTGTGATGGTATGGGTACGGTACGTTGGTACGCTGTTTGAATTTCAGAATTTGCCTACTAAACGTTTTATGTGCAAAGTGCGGCCGTCAATGAAGATTCGTGCGACCGTGCCCGACGTGGATATAGTCTAGGCTATTCTCAAGTAATGATTATTATAGCCTGGTAATTCGTCGTTAAAATTGCATCACAATGTCACAAGTCACACTCACAACAGTCACAAGTATGACCAATTGTGATGTCATAACTATTGTCCATAGATGCTAGGGCTATCGTGGCATGTCATATGTTGAAGAAAAATTTGAACGGAAATAACTGCGATACTTTAGCTCATGGCGTACAATAGTGCAGGCCATTTCCCATTTCATCGTGCAAGCGTCGACTAAAACTGGAGGAGGCTATGAAATTTTCCTTCGTGTTTTCGGCTTCGCCTCTGTGACAAATTGATGAAAGCAATTGAACCGTAACGCGCGTCATCCTAAAATGACCAGAAAATCCATTATAACAATTGTTCGAATGCCGTGTTAGAATTTTCTCCGTTCTACAGAGTCAGCAAACAGCAGTCTTACATATAAAGGAACTGCAATACAAGTTAGTTAACTGTTGAATAATTTTGGTTAAACGAAAGACAGTTTTAAGTTAAGTGATACAGAACATCTGGACATCAGTAAAAATTAATTGAAACTAAAATGTGTTGTAGAAATTTATTCACTTCCGTTGACAATCTAAATTTTGCGAGGTTGAGAATTTAAAGTCTGCAAACGAAATACTGATTGATAAGTTACGAACATTGGAGAGAATAGTTAAGAGTTATGAATAATAAACCTAGATAAAGAAGAATATTATGCCTTTCAAGTTTAAATTCCTTTGGCAATAGGAATGTTAAAGTCTGATGCAGATAGTTTTTACGCATTCTGTGGAGATGCAGATAATTGTTTAAAAAACTTGGCGAAAGTTTAATAAATGCGATTTTTAAAGCAGGAAAGACAAAAAGTATTTTATTTTATTAACTTGAATTGCATTGATTAAATTAAAAAATTATTATATATAACGTTTTTTGGATGGGATGGATCAAAAACAGTAGCGTAGCCAGGGGGAGGGGCGAGGAGCTATAGACTGCCCCTCATTGGCCTGCCGACCAAAATGCAGAATAAAGGAAATACCACGTTTTTAGCACTTCTGAGACTCTATTTTACCCTGGAATAAACTCAAAAAATGATTTAAAGCATAACTTGAAATGTTTATTTAGGGGGCTAATTTGTCAAAAACAAAGCTTATAAATCAGAAAAAAATTTGAAAAATAGCCAAAAATTGGTATTGAATTTTGATCGCTAATTGAAAAATGCTTAACATGGGAATTATCAAAAAATATATAAGTTCAGGAATGTGGGAGGGGGACTTTTTGGTATTACTGTAGTTAATTACCAATCACTTCTCTCAAACTTCTTTCCTTTAGCCCCCCAAATTATATCTTTCTCTATAAAGTATAGACGAAACAGATTACTCTTTCAGAGTTTTATTGAACTACCGGTATTGTATTTTACGATTTATCAGCTTGTAAATAACAGAACTGAAATTCTAGCAATAGCTATCTCCCACATGGCCCATATATGCAACTAGTATACAGTAATCATGTTTTCGCACTGCTAATTTCTATGCAACGTTTTAATAGCATTAATTTCTATCAAAATGGGCCTAAAATTAAGATATTTTTCCTAAAAAAATACAAAATTTTTGAGCGCTGTGCCTCCGGCGGCTGTGGGCTTTGCCCCTAGACTCCCCCAGCCTGTGACAGATGGGGGCTTCGTCCCCACACCCCCAAATCTCTTTAACAGTCCTCAATTGCAAATTTTTGGCTACGCGCCTGATCAAAAACATGCCGAACAAAGTTTGCGCGAGGTCAAGAACAGAAATCATCACCATTTAAATTTGTGATTATATACAATTCGAAGTGACTTGGCGCACGGAACGTGCGCGGTTAATTAAACAGAGATTACAGTGACGTCACTCGTTTTCAGAAATTTTTATTTTGATTATTACAGTTATAGGTTTGGGTTAGGGTTTAGGTTAGGGTTTGGGTTAGGGCTAGGATTAGGGTTTAGGTTAGGGTTAGGGCTTAGGGTTAGTTTTTTTAGTCTTTATTACAAAACGTCTGCGCGCACGGAACGTGCGCCAAGCCTTTTCCTATACAATTTGTGCTTATAAATTTTATCATCCCCCCAACAAATTTTCTGGATTCGCCACTGCAAGGGTGGCAGTACGTTACGGTACGTAGGTACGGTACGGTACGCCTCAATTTTTGCTAAGAAGTACGGTAAGCTGGTACGGTACGCTTTTTTTGTAATGGTACGGGTACGGGACGTTAGTACGGTACGGTTCAAGGTGCGAGGTACGTAGTACGCAAATTCTGAACGTACCGTACCGTACTGCCATCCTTGATGTACAGTAAGTTGGTGTAAGCTGTAAGTTGGTGATCAGTGGTATACGCATAGTACAAACCATCCGCAATGTACCGTGCAATCAATAGTTACAGAAAGGAAAATAGATTATCGCCAAATGCCTCCGGAAAAAAAGGTAAGAATTCGATCAGTCAGTTGCACTTCCAGGCTATGTGGCAACGGGTAAGCAAACTTACCAAAAGTGAGTTGAGTTGACAAGCCCATGTCTGGAAGTGGAAGGCCTTTGCTTAGCAACTCGAACCATACTGTATTTTGATTGGGATCTTGTTCAGCAGTAGCCTATGAGTAATCGATCTGCAAAAACTCTGAGCTAACAGAAAAACAGACTGCATTCCTGTCCCAAATCGGAATCCATTGACCAATTCTTTGATAGCTAGACTACGGGAATTTTCTAACTTTCAGATTTGCAAGATGTGTCCATTACCGTATAGTTCATTTAACTAGATCGATTAGTAGCCTACCGGTAGCAAAACAAACTAAGCAATGGTGTTCTCGGCACTAGTAACGCCATTGATATCTGAGATTTTGAGTACCGACTACCGGTAAACTTTAGTAGCCCATAGTACCGTTTTGGCTGTTTGGTGCTGCTATATGTGATGATTTTTTTAGAGCAGTCATACAGTTCTGGTGCATTACCGATACAGTAATCAGCGGTGTCGATCCATATTGACCATTGGGGGATGATTTAAGGAATTTGTCTATTTTTTGATAATTTTGAACATTGGGAAAAGGGATGATACTCAAACTGGAAATTTTCGGAGCAAATTTCAAGGCTAATTTTTGCCAATACCAGAAAGGAAGTCCGCAGAAACGTTTACTAAGGTTTAGAAAGAGTGCTGGTGCCTGGTGGCAATTAAAAATTTTCAAACACAAAAGTTATGGTGAGACGACCTTAAAAAGTTAAAGCCTAGGGGGTCTGGGGGGGCGCTGTGAGCTCCCCAGCGGGATCCAAAATCTTAAGCTTTTTCAACATTTTTTTGAGGATAAAATTGCATCGTTTAGTAACGTTGCAAGTTGTAACACCAAAGTTACACACCTTACCAGTTACCGATGCGAACTATTGGGAGGGATAGCCTACAGCAGAAATTCTTTTGGGGAATGCAACCCCTGGATTGGCACTTACGTGTCTTAATGAAGTTTTTGGCAATACAGAAACAGAATAGGCATTCAAGTACTATAAATGCTAAATTTTTCATTTTTCTGCTTTGGCTTGTAATACATAATTGTATATTATTAGCTACAGTATTCATCATAAAGGTACCGATATTAAATTTTGCTGATATTTTTTCTGGAATTTCCTGTCGTCAGTCGTTTCCAGTCGTTTACTAGCAGTAATCATGTTTAGTTAAATGAGAAGATTTACATTATTTTTTTCAGCAATTGTTACATTAGCGGCTTTGTCAATGTTTCAATATGTCAGAGACAGTCTGCTTTCTGCATTTATTCAAAAATCATTCAAAGTAGTTTTTGATGCACGGTTCTTAACTTTTCTTATTATTTAAATTAACGAAGTGACTTGGCGCACGGAACGTGCACGGTTAAATAAACAAAGATTCCAGTGACGTCACTCGTTTTCGGAAATTTTTATTTTGATTATTACAGTTATAGGTTTGGGTTAGGGTTTAGGTTAGGCTTTAGGTTAGGGCTAGGATTAGGGTTAAGGTTAGGGCTTAGGGTTAGTTTTTTAGGCTTTATTACAAAATGTCTGCACGCACGGAACGTGCGCCAAGCCTTTTCCTTAAATTAATTCCATATGTTTACCAACGCGATAGCCATAGAATATGCCTAAAATTTTTGTTGCAGGTTTGTGTCTTGCTTTGTTTAAACAATGTGATATAATAACCGATATGATCCCATGCTGTTCATATGTAAAAGACAAAGACAATCATGCACGTCAGATGAGATAGGCATTAAATAAATATACGGTATAGAAATCGTTTCATTGCAACCTTAGTAATTAGTTTGTAAATTAAAGCTGAAAATGTTTTTATGAACCTAATTAATGCCAAAAAGCTGTATTACTCAAAGGCGAAACGAAATTTACAACCCCCCCACACAAACAATCTACTTCTGACTTAACTCTTAAAATACTGCAATAATTTACCGTCAAAACTTTGCCCCTTCGGTTTTCAGCTTTGCCCCCCCCCCCCCCGATCTCGCTAAGCTGGCGACGCCCCTGGACGGCAAGGCAAAACTGCCGTTTTTTTTTCGTGAGTTTAATTCAAGGAAAAACATAAAGTTTAGAAGAGTTGCTTAGGTATAAAAGCAATCGTTGAGGTATTGAACTAGGCTATATATAGCCTACTATTATCGGTACTTGTTGTCAGGGGTGACTTTGCTCACCCGTCTAACTTCAAATGCTCTGATCTACTACCACACTACCGTTCCATCTTTTTCTATCGACTGATCGTAACACTCTGTGGCTGAGCTTTCTTATGACACATTGCTTTTTTCGATTAGTGTCACGTGATGTGAGCATACTGCCACCTAATGCTTGATCAAAGTCACCTCATGCCAGGAGTGACTTTGATCACTCATATAAAACTGCCGTTTTATCAAAGTAAACTCATCTGAAGGGTGACTTTGTTCATTTTTATATTTTTAAAAAGTTGTCAGGGACTAAAATTTTGTTTTTATTGGATTAAAGTACAATTACAAGAGGTTTGCTGTAGGTAATGGCCTTCTCACATCTGCTTCAAGTTCGGGAGGGTAGGGGTTCAATTCCCTCTGAACTGATCAAATATAGCACTTGTTGTTAGTAATATTAACTTGCAACCACAATTGTGTTGAACATTTGCGCTAGGTGGCTTGATAATGTGTGTTCGATTTTGAAAATGAAGACCTGAAGACTAGCGATAGCAAACTTAACAAGGGAAAGTGAAGACTGACAAGAAAAAGTGTACCACGTTGCTAAAAAAGTGCTGCCAAATATTGTTTGAGTATTTGCTTTATTTTTGTTTTCCATTCATGTGGTATTAATCTGCATTTGCATGGGAGTGGCAAGCCACCACATTCTAAAAGCCAAAATTGGCGCCACATAAAATTTTGGCGATAAAAATAGTAATCACGTGACCAAGCAACCACATATAACTCCAAGTACAACGTGACTTTATATTGACAACGGATTTTGCAATTTGAAGTTGTTTTCTGGTATAGATCAAAGTCACCCCAGGTGATCAAAGTCACTCCGCTGATCAAAGTCACCCCCGACGACGGGTATGTTGAACAAGGCTACTGATTTCAATGGTTGTCCCATTTTTTATTCCCCTCTCATTAAAACAAGAAGGATCTAGCTTCAAAAAGTGATAGAGGCTCAGAGTTTGCTCTGATAATTGTTATAATATAGATCTTCTGGAAAAATCCTTTAAATGGAATTAAGCTATGGGATTAGCCTATTTTGAATTTACAGTTTTTGCTGACAACTTTACTTAGGCCAGATTACTGGTATATCGATATTTTTTAAATATTAAGGGTGGTCATAATGCCTATCTAAATAAAAGTATTGGTTACCTGGGCTATGCTGTATATCATAAGCTTAGGGTATTAGCTGACTGTAGGCAAAATAGCTATTGGGTTTTTTTGCCTACAGTGCCAAAATAGCATGAGGCTATTTCACCTCTGGAGGCAAAGTAGCCACTACCATTTCTTTATTCTTCTTATGCCATTACACTAGCTTCTGTACGTACAATAAAGTTGCATGTTTACATTAAGTGTGTTTTGTATGATTTCTAGTGCACATTCAAAAATATATAATGTAATTTAAAAATTCTTAATAATGGGAATGTCCATTGTTAGCTAAATTGTCCATAGTAACCCCACCAAATATGCAACTATCATCAAAAAATAAAAAGTGACATTATTTCCTACTTCTGGTCAAGACTCGATCTTAAGCTTAGACATACAGATAAACTAAGCGTCACTGTTTACACTGTATATGCCATCATATCAGGATATGCTTTTATACATGCACCAGCATCAAAATTTTGTACTCCATGAATTTGCATATTTTTTTTGTTTGAAGTAATTATGCTTAATTAGTCTATGGTGATGACAACTGATGCGGTAGTATATATGCATCAAAGCATATATTATTCAACTACATATTCATATTCCAAAAGCTGAAGAATTTACAGCTGGAAAAAGATTCACATCAAAACAACTAAATATGAAAAATGTGCTAAGTTACCCATGGATTCCAAAGTATCTCCTGTCACCGATACGCATTTAAAAATTGCTGTTTGATTAATTTTGACGTAAGGATGTTTGAGATTATAGCTAGTTTAGGTAAAACCGGTTTACGGCTTTTTGGTGCGGAGTCATTGACGTTAAAGTGTGGGATGTTTAGGCACTGCCTATTATGCATCGGGGCTTATAAGCACCTCGACTTTTATGTGCCAGCAGTAAAAATTTTTTTTCAAAAGATAAAACTTTTTTCAAACATTTCTTTGTTTCAAAGAACAGTTTTTCAAAAAAAACAACTTTTTGTAATTTTTTTTTTTCAAAAACATATTTTCTTTTAAATTAAAGCTATTTTCCAATTAAAGAAGGTTTTTCATACAAAAAAGTTTTACTTTGATTAAATTGTTATTATCGTTGAAGCTTTGTATCTGACACTTGTCACGAGGAATCATCAGAATAGAGAGCGTAGAAAGCGGGCAGTGATTGGCTGGAAAAAGCCGAGCAGTGATTGGCTGGAAAAGGATCAATGAGAGAGCGTCGTTTGTACACAACCTTTAAGTTGAGAACAAATTCTTTTTGTCTTCAAAGGGCAAGGTGAGAGGATTTGATAAGAGTGACATTATTGAAAAAAAAATACAATAAAAAATCAGTTTTTTGTAAAAATTTTTTCGCTCTCTTTCCATCTATCTGCTTTTGAAGTCACTTTTATCAAAACTTCTAACCTTGCCCCCTTTTGACGAAAAGAATTTGTTATCAGCTTAAAGGTAGCACACAAATGATGCTCTCTCATTGATCCTTTTCCTGCCAATTACTGCTCGGCTTATTTCTATGGCCGCTTCTTTTCCTGCAATCTCTATTTTGACAATTCTTCTTGACAAGTGTCATATGAAAAGCTTCGATGATGTTAACATTCCAATCAAAATAAAACTATTTTGTTTGAAAAATGTTATTTTTTGGAAAAAAGCTTGTGGCTAAAAAAAAATTTTAAAAACGTATTTTTGCAAAAAAAACTTATTTTGAAAAAAAATTTTTTTTGTAAAATATCTTTTTTTTTTAAAAAATGTGGAAAGAAAAAATTTTTATGAAAGAGAAAAATATTTTTTTCACTTCTGGCACCTAAATGCCCCAGTGTATAAAAGTCCAGGCACCTAAAAGTTCAGGTGCATAATCGGCAGTGCCTAAACGTCTGTGCCTACCAGTCACGGTTTGTGGTGCGCATTTATCCAGGTCATGAAATTAGATTCATCATAAAAACAAGGCAAGCTTGTTTGGATGCTAGCAGCTAAAGTGTTATTCTCTTTTGTTTGTACATTAGCATGCAAATAAGGAATACTTAAAAACAAAGCTGCTGCCCTTTCAACCATACTTCTTATTAAAATTAAATTGTATAATTTGTTTAAACTCTAAAAGGGCTTATAGTGTACTTGTAAGAAATGGCTAGTAACTCCAATGCTAATGCTGTAAGTACAAGTGAAGAAAAAGATAGTGGAGATGGAGTAACTATGGCTGCTGAAAAATCTGATCTGCAAGAGTCTGTCGAGATGACAGAAGATGTTTCAATGCCTTTAAAAACGTGGGAATTTCAAAACAATATGGAAACTATCACAAGCTTGGATGAAATATACAAATATGATCTACGAGCTCAACAAGATATGCTGGCTGCAAAACCATGGACAAAAGATCCTCATTATTTTAAGAACTGTAAAGTTTCTGCTCTTGCGCTACTCAAAATGGTTATACATGCTAGATCAGGTGGAAATTTAGAAGTAATGGGCCTGATGTTAGGCAAAGTAGATGGTGAAAATATGTTAGTTATGGATGCTTTTGCCCTTCCTGTTGAAGGGACTGAAACAAGAGTTAATGCACAAGCTGCTGCATATGAATATATGGCTGCCTATATTGACACAGCAAAAGATGTTGGACGATTAGAAAATGTTATTGGTTGGTACCATAGTCATCCTGGTTACGGATGCTGGCTGTCTGGCATTGATGTTAGCACACAACTGTTGAATCAACAATTTCAAGAACCATTTTTGGCTGTAGTGATTGATCCAACCAGAACCATAAGTGCAGGAAAAGTCAATATTGGAGCTTTTCGGACTTATCCCAAGGGGTACAAGCCTCCTGATGATGGTCCAGATGAATACCAAACCATTCCACTAAATAAGATTGATGACTTTGGAGTTCATTGCAAGCATTATTATTCATTAGAAATGTCCTATTTTAAATCAACTTTAGACAGAAGGTTGCTAGAAAGTTTGTGGAACAAATACTGGGTGTCGACTTTGAGTTCTTCAAGTTTATTGACCAATGCTGACTACATGACTGGCCAAGTTTTGGATTTGTCTGAGAAGCTTGAGCATGCTGAAGTCCAATTGAGCAGAGCTGTTACTAACTATTCGTTTGATCCTCATGATAAGAAAACTGAAGACAAACTTACAAAAGCAGCAAAAGACAGTAAAAAATTAACTATAGAAGCTGTTCATGGATTAATGTCACAAGTGATTAAAGATCGATTGTTCAACCAGGCTGTTTAAGTGTGGTAATACCCTACCAGTTTAATGCACAAACATTGCTTTAATGTTGTTTTTGACAGTGCTTATTTTATAATAGCAGTATCAATATGCAATTTCAGTGTTTTGGATTAAATAATCTAAACTTTATCTTTTGCTAGTTTGCTATATATAATTAAGATTAATAATGCATGATGAGTTCTTACATAGCTGGCAGTTCTGGAAAAGAACATTTTAGTTTACTTGAATTGAATTGTATAATAGTAATGTCGCTGTCTTGTGGTGATTTCATTGCTTCGAAATATTTGTGGCTCTTGGTCACAAAGTGTGCAATCTGCAATGCATTGCACAATGTTGTACTCAACATTGAAAACTTTGTTGAATATTTTTTAATATGATTATTGTGATGTGCAAAATTAGCTTACTATATGAAACGTCTTGATGTTTAAATTGTCAGGTAATATTAAACTTTTACAATACTTGCAAAACGTTTAGAATTGAGACACGTTGTATATTTCAAGGTTTCATATTGAATGCTGTCCTAAATCTCATTGAAACATTAGCATATTTTTTGTCTCATCTGGACTTGGTTTATTCAAGATAATTTCTGAGAATTTCTGTTACTTTAACTGTAGTAGCTTGAAATCAAATGATTCTGGAAAGCTAATGCTTGGTACTGATCATTTTTTGTTTTCTAATACTTTTTAGAGAAAAACAGGCCTCTTTGATCTTTGAATTTTTTGCCCCTTTTTCTGATCAAATGATTAGCTATGAAGGCTTATTAGAGCCAGACTATTAAAAGAAAGTATACTTCTACATGCTTTTTTAGTATATCAGTATTAGGGATGTTCACTTCAGAATATCTGCATATTTTAGAATGATTTCTGATCTTTTTTTTGAATTTCAGAATCTTTCCAGAATATCGAGTCCTATTGCAAAATATCAAAATCATGCAATTTCGGGCAAAATAATGCTAATTGACGGCAATATTGCTACCGCCGAGTAGCAATAGTAATGGCTATGTCAATAGCGACATTAGTGCATTGTTATGGTTACTTGTCGATCACCATTTTTTGCTTTTGGTTATGATAAAGAAGAGATACTCTTAACTGTTGCTGCCACAAGAAAGAACGTATGAATTTTCAACCTTTTGTTTCCCCAATAAAAATCAAGAGTTTAAAGAGTGTTATGTCACGACTGTGAATGAGAATATGCACCTCACTCTGCGGTTTGCGAAAAGAACAAATCCAAGAAAAAATGAATTGATTCTTTATTGCAGTAAAAAGTGGAGTTATAAGACGGTTTTCTAATGAAAACAAGCACAATATTAGTTTTAAATAATGCAAAAGGTCCAAATTGTAAACTAGCAAAAAAACTGTGTATCTAGCGAATCAAAGTATTCTGTGAGTAAACTATGTGGTTAAATTATTAGAGCGATGAAAGAAACCAAAAATAGAAGACAATATACATGGAGGCATGCTAGCAGGCAGGAGACAGATAAAGCAGTAATTACCAAATTTCTAACAAAGCAGTAATTATCAAATTTCTATCAAGTCCAAAGTATAGCCTACACAATTCACAACAATCATATTGCTTACCAAACAGTGCTCAACCGGGGACAAATACTGTGAGTCAGGTATCGATTGGGAAACGGGAAGGGACTCGCGGTAGTATCACTGAAATATCAATATGTTGCGCTAACTACTAATTAAGCAGTTATAAGACAATACGGCTATTATCGTTATCAGGCATCAATTCAGTATAGATTGCACTTAAGCTTATTCAGTCTAGATATCATTTACAGTAGGCTACAGCACATATAAGGGTCTGTCACATATTATCAACGTAATTATCACAAATGATTTAATAGAAGCTCATCCAGAAAAAGGGACAATTAGTCTTCTTCGGTAACATCAAGTGTAAATCCAATAATAATCTCAAATTCAGTCTTAGTCTATTTCAACTCAGTAAAAGTCAAAATCAGTAGGTTCTTGGCCTAGATTTCAGTAGCTTAATCAAATAGAATCAACAGTTTAATTTCACTGATTAGTGATTAGTTAAACTCAAACAAGTATGTTACACTTATCACATGCCTGCTCTAACGCACAGTCTGCAATGCAAACTATCCATTAACTGAGCCGTAACAAAAAACTCGAAACAAAGGTGCCATCATGCCACAAAAATGATGATGTATTAATCAACAAACTTAAATGAGCATAAACTGAAGCAATTAACGCTATCACGCATAAGCTGAAAATGCAAAAACAAAATTTTTGGGGATCAGTTATCATTTGGGCATGAGAAAGCGTACAAATTTCTACCCTTCTACTGGCAAATAGCACAATATGTACAAGAAATTTACATTATAAAACGTCTACAAACTATACAAGAGCATCACGCTCTACTCAATAGTGTACGGTACTGTTCAGTTCAATGGTTCATAAAGAATTGTTGTGGTAATCATCTGCATCGTCCCTTGGAGCTGCATCATCAATGGCAGGAACAACAAGACTGAGTTTATGTATAGGTCTGTGCAGTTCATGCGCACTTGATTTGATGCTAACAGTGGATACAATTCCATGGGCATCGGATGAAAAGCAGTTATTCTTCCAATTCTCCACTGAGATTGAGGACTAGCATCATCAGTTATCAAAACCACATCATCAACTTGGAAATTTGCTTTTCTTTTAAGTCATTCGTGGGCATCAAAATGAACAGCAGTTATTCTTCCTATTCTCCACTGAGATGGAGGAGTAGCATCATCGATTATCAAAACCACGTCATCAACTTGAAAATTTGCTTTTCTTTTAAGCCATTTTTGTCATCCAATAATCAATCGAAGAAATTCCTTGGACCACCTCTTCCAAAATTGGTCAGCAAGGTATTGGACATGACGCCAGCAGCGTTCAGCATAACAATCAGAGGTTTCAGTCAAGGTTGGGGGCAAATTTCCAGCAAGGTGAAGTTTCAACAAATGATTTGATGTTAAAGCTTTGTTGCTTTCACCATCCATGGTTATTGGTGTCAATGGTCTGGAATTCAATATAGACTTAACCTCGAGCAAAAATATGTGCTGTTGATCCTCTGATAGTTCACATTCGCACAAGGAGGTCAGAATTTGTCGAACAGATCTAATCATGCGTTCCCAGCATCCTCCCATATTGGTTGCAGACGGACAATGAAAACTTCATTCAATTTCACCCTGGTGGAGAAAATCTTCAATCCGATGTTGGTTCCATTCTTGCAACAATTCTCGCAGCATCCTTTTGGCTCTACAAAATTAGTCCCGTTATCAGAAAAAATATGCAAAATTGGGCTTCTTTTATACAAAAAATGTTGAAGCATGGTAATGAATGAATCAGCTGTTAAATCTGCAGCTAATTCCAAATGGATGGCACGACTTGTAAGACAAGTAAATAAGCATCCATTTCGTTTGATGCTGCTATGCTTTTGGCGGATTACAAATGAACTAAAATAATCCACTCTTGTGTAAGCGAATGGATGAGAGTTGATCTGTTGATGGGCAGATGGTAACTCAGCCATTATTTGCTGACTGCTTTTGGCATTATGTCGTCAGCAATGCATGCTGTTGTTAATCACTCTTCGCACCATAGAAGTCCCTTTTGAAATCCAAAACTTTTGTGTCAACAGATTCATTGTGAAACTTTTGCCACCATAATCAGCAATTTCGTGATATGACTTCACAATTAGGTCTGTTAAATGAGGAACAAATGGAAGTATCACGGTGTGTCGGATATCAAAAGAGACGGGCGCTTTGTCTAAGCAACCACCCACTCTTCAAACACCATTAAGCAGAACTGGGTTCAGTTTTCGTAGCTAGGTGAATTGGATGAAACTTGAATGCCATTAGGAACTCTTTTCAGCATGTCATCAAAACATTGCCTTTGCTCATATTTAATAAGTTTGGCTTCTGCAGTCTGTAAATCATTGACTGTAATCAAGCCATTAACCGTAGCCTTGCGGTCATCAAATGTCTTAAAGACATCTAGTAGCATTTAAACTTTAAAACCCAAGCGGTAGCGCTTGAGTATGTACAATGACGAGATGAAATTAATTTGTCCACAGGTAAAGGTTCAATATTGCTAAATATGTACACACAGGTCTTTTATCAAACTTTTTGATCTCATCATCATTCAAAGTCACCGTTTTGAAGCAACTGGGCCACAAGCTAGGGTTTTCTTTTAGAAAATCTGTGCCTGTTAGCCAGAAGTTTTTTTTTCACAAGCAGATTAGCTTGACATCCTCTGCTGACCAAATCTGCCTGGTTGCACTTAGTGGGTACGAGATTCCAGTTTGCAGCACATGTATGTTTAGTGACTAGTGCAAGACATCGTGACACAAACAATTGAAAACGCTTTCTTTTGTTTGCAATGCTATGCAGAACTAAAGAGTAATCATTCCAAAATATTGATAGACTTAAGGTCATTTGCAGCTATGTAGATATCATCATATCTATTTTAATAGTGGTCATTGCGGCTAGTAACTCAAGTCAAGGTATCAAAGTTTCATCTTTTGGAGCCAAGTAGGATTTGCTCATCACAAAACTACAAGACAGCATGATGGTGAATGTACCAAGTTTTAGAAGAGAACTCTGTCTCATCACTTTCATCAACAACTTTAGCATAATCTTTTTTAAGCATCACATTCATTTGCTCGATTTATCTCTCTTTTTGTTTCGGGTCACGTTCGAACTTTCACATAAAGGGCATCAACTGTTTCAAAGCCATTAATGTATTATTTGGCATGATTTGTCCATCATCTCTCCATGGCGGTAAACTTCGTAATGACCGTCAATGATTTTTATAGAGTTTTTAAGCAACGAGAACACTCTTCTGTCCTCTATGGAAATATTTTTGTGGGTACTGACCTTTTCCATAGAAGAGTCTGGTTTATCGCATTTGCAACCACAAAATTTACCGCCATTGGACAAAATTTTTTTTCATACAAAGTTGCCTGATCAACCGGCGGAGACTGGTAGTGAGCAGCAATAAAATTAGAACAAACGTTAGTTGCTAATGCATCATGCGTAAAAGATGGCCCCAATTACGACCAAGCTAAGGGGGACCAAATAGCATTAGGAGAGTAAGAATCCAGTGCAGTTCTCACATCCTCAACTCTGAAAGCTTTCGGAATGTTAGCACCAATCAGCAGTTGCACTGAATTGCTTTCAATCTGTGAAAAGTCTCAAGCTAGCTAAATGATGGTATTTGCTCAGTGTTTGTAATAGCTGTTTGCTGTGTGCACTTGTTATATACTGAGTAAGCAAAGCACAATCAATGACATTCACATTAAAACAACGCAGAAGCAGCGCATCTTAACTAATTTTTACTAGTCTATTCCATAATAAGAACTGGTTTAATTTTGGAACCAGTTCCAATGGATTGGGTATTCTGGAATGAACATTCCTAACTGGTATATCCTACGTATTGTAATGCATTCTGAGTAATTTTGGATTGTTAGAATGTAATTATGATTTGTTCACCTTGGGTTTCTCTGAACCCAAAAATAATTTCA
This sequence comes from Trididemnum nubilum, assembly GCA_963965965.1. Lineage (NCBI taxonomy): Eukaryota > Metazoa > Chordata > Ascidiacea > Aplousobranchia > Didemnidae > Trididemnum > Trididemnum nubilum. The sequence continues at coordinate 39,849,513 of OZ014479.1, forward strand.
AACCCCGATACCCAGTTATTTTTTGATGCAAAATCTTGGTTTCATTACGTTGTATTATTGCATAAAAATTCTTACAATGCTAAAGAATTCAGATAAAAAACATAGGAGAAAAACGGTGGAAAGCTTGAAAAATAATTCAAATGATTGAAATATAGGCAAGAAATCTCCAAAACCAGTTGTGCCCCATAATCAATGACATGCCTGGCAGAATGCTGGCAGGATTTGAATACAAAGGAGCACATCTAAGGAACTAATCGCACCAACTGCAGAAGAAGATAAAAACGCAGATTTTTAGAATGGAAAACCCAGGTTTAAAAAATGGACCTGAATTGGACACTCTAGATAGAGTGCTTTGTTAAAAAGCTTCATAACTTGCAAATAAACTTTTAATACAGGCTTTATATTGTGACACAAGGGCAAACTATTATGGTTGAGAGCATGGTAAATGGACTAATTTATTCAAAAACAATTTATTAGCATCCAAAATATGCTCTAAGGGTAGTCAACAATATTTTGGCTGTATTGTTTTTGATTATTATTACCATGGTTATATTAGTCTTACTGCAATTTATTTTGCTTATTGGTATTGTTTGTGTATAACATAAAATGATGTTGTTTTTTTTAGTTTTTAATTAGGTCATAATTATGGCGTTCGTTTATGATAATTTGCGACTGCATATCACTGATGATGCTTTTTATATTGAAGCACTAAATGCTGGATCTCGTCATGTTTTGGTCATCAACAGGATTGACAATGAAATTAACCTCAAGTCTGATAAAGTAGACATTCCACCTTCTTCGGCTGAAAGCAAGGTGAAGATCTTTGATAATTTTTTAAAATTTGTCTATGTCTGCATAGTTTAAACTTCATTAATTTTATTTTACAGAAAACCTTTGAAAATGAAATCTTGTAATTGTCTCTGGTCTTACTGTTTTAAATGTCTAATGAGTCATTGAGTTTGCTAGGGCCCATAACTGCACTTAGGTTTTAGTTACAAGTTTTTGCTGTGTTGGGTTTGATGACTGATCCAGATCTTACCTGTTAGGCTTCTCACTGTTGTTACCACAGAAGGAAGTCAAACTAGTTAAGACACAAAATTAATATCACAATTGTTTTTGGTTTTTAGATGATTTATGGGATATATGGAATAATTCGGCTTGTTGGAGGCTCCTATCTCATTGTCATCACTGGCAGAGCAAGGGTGGGTGATATTTTGGGACACACAATCTGGAAAGTCACCAAGACTGAAGTGCTGCCTTATCAAAAATCATTACTAAATCTGACAGAATCTCAGGTATGGTAATTCATCTGAGGTGGGAATCTTAATGCTAATGATACATTGCGTTCTAGGGTATTTCAAAACTGACTGCAAAAAAAGAGAAGAGAAGTACCGCAAACTTTCTCCGTTTAAATTTTATCAGTTTTTAAAAAGCATTCAGGTCGAAAAAAATTTGGGCGTGGTTTTGTTTCAAGCAGAGTTGACAGATCTGAAGACTAACTTCACCAAATTTGAGCTTTCTATGACCTTCAGTTCATAAGATATGACAATTTACATTTCCCCTTCAAAGTTTTGCTAGGGTTGCCAGCTACAAACAAAACTTCAAAAAGTTACTGCCTGTTTATTTGTCTCAATAAATGTTTTTGGCAGTGTTTTTGTGGAAACAAAGTTAATCATTAGATTTGTAAATTAGCTGCTTTTCAAGTAACTTCAAGTCAACTTTCTAAAAGTTAATCTTCTGTTGCAATACTGGCAAAATGGAAACACAAAGTAAGAGGAAAATTTAAAAATTTCTGAAGTTCTTCTGGTGTTCAAGACTAACTTTGAGAACTCACGCAAGTGCTACTCAAAAGACTAACTTTATTGCTAACGTTTCACTAGTTAGAATCAACTAGCTTCATCAGAACTTTCCTATCAGTAATGAGAGCAAAACGCCATTAACTTCTGATAGCAAAAAATATAAAAACGATCTCACACATGGCTGAAGTAGAAAAGCTAGCAAAATAATTGAAAGCATGGCTGCGATAAAATTTATTGTAATGATAGGCTATGTCATACAGGTAGATGTAAAAGTGCGCACAAAAATGAAAGAAAGAGGTTTTTATGAAAATAGTTTCTCTGAATTAGCATTGCAGCAAAATACGTTAGAGAACTAACACTAAAAAAGATTAAACCAGAAGAAATTTAACATTGCGAATTAAGCAACTTTCTATAAACAACAGGGAATGATAACCCATCGTTTGTGTTAAGCACTTGGGGCTTTTTATTGATGTACCAACTTTCTGCAAAAAGACGCTTCGAGCAATCATGTTCCACTTTTGAATATTTTTACTTCAGACCAATCAATGAGGTGATCATTTTCCAACGAATACTGGCAAAGTGCTGATTTCTCGAGCCGTTGAAATTTTATTGCTCGTTCATGTTCCTTTATTGCAGATTTAAGGTTCCGTTTGGTTTGTTCGATGTAAACAAAAGCTCAATTTTGACAGGGAACTTCGTAAACCAAGTTGGACTTTTCATTATGATTTATTTGATTTTTTAGGGAAGGGAGAAATCTGCCAATTGTTAAAAATGATTTGAACGCCACTTTCACAAGGATTTCCAAAAGTATTCACTTGATTTTGTCTGATACGCTTTTGATATAAGGTAGGGTTGTGAATCCAGAAAAAGTTAATTGAGTACTAGCTGGCTTGTTGGTTTTGCTCATGGAAAAGGATGGGTAAATCTAGCAGGGAAACCATTGAGAGTTAAATTTTTCTTGGTGAGATCAAGATGAGATTTGTGTTCAGATGATTTTTTAATGTGGGAGTCGATTCGGTGGTACAAGGATCTAGCAACAGCCAACTTTTGGTGTAAGGGGTGGTGGGAGTCAAATTGTAGATAACAGTTGGTGTGGGTTGGTTTATGATAAATTGTGGTCCAGAGTTTGCAATTAGCAGTACGGTTGACACAAACATCCAAAAACGCTAAAGAACTGTTTTCCTCCAATTCCAGTGTGAACTTAATATTGGGGAAAGTAGAGTTAACATGATGATGAAAGTCATCAATTACTGACAATTTAGTTACACACTGAAATCTTTCGCGTTTTTTGGTGTTTGTGTCAACCATACTGCTAATTGCAATCTCTAGACCACAATTTATTATAAACCAACCCACACCAACTGTTATCTACAATTTGACTCCCACCACCCCTTACACCAAAAGTTGGCTGTTGCTAGATCCTTGTACCACCGAATCGACTCCCACATTAAAAAATCATCTGAACACAAATCTCATCTTGATCTCACCAAGAAAAATTTAACTCTCAATGGTTTCCCTGCTAGATTTACCCATCCTTTTCCATGAGCAAAACCAACAAGCCAGCTAGTACTCAATTAACTTTTTCTGGATTCACAACCCTACCTTATATCAAAAGCGTATCAGACAAAATCAAGTGAATACTTTTGGAAATCCTTGTGAAAGTGGCGTTCAAATCATTTTTAACAATTGGCAGATTTCTCCCTTCCCTAAAAAATCAAATAAATCATAATGAAAAGTCCAACTTGGTTTACGAAGTTCCCTGTCAAAATTGAGCTTTTGTTTACATCGAACAAACCAAACGGAACCTTAAATCTGCAATAAAGGAACATGAACGAGCAATAAAATTTCAACGGCTCGAGAAATCAGCACTTTGCCAGTATTCGTTGGAAAATGATCACCTCATTGATTGGTCTGAAGTAAAAATATTCAAAAGTGGAACATGATTGCTCGAAGCGTCTTTTTGCAGAAAGTTGGTACATCAATAAAAAGCCCCAAGTGCTTAACACAAACGATGGGTTATCATTCCCTGTTGTTTATAGAAAGTTGCTTAATTCGCAATGTTAAATTTCTTCTGGTTTAATCTTTTTTAGTGTTAGTTCTCTAACGTATTTTGCTGCAATGCTAATTCAGAGAAACTATTTTCATAAAAACCTCTTTCTTTCATTTTTGTGCGCACCTTTACATCTACCTGTATGACATAGCCTATCATTACAATAAATTTTAACGCAGCCATGCTTTCAATTATTTTGCTAGCTTTTCTACTTCAGCCATGTGTGAGATCGTTTTTATATTTTTTGCTATCAGAAGTTAATGGCGTTTTGCTCTCATTACTGATAGGAAAGTTCTGATGAAGCTAGTTGATTCTAACTAGTGAAACGTTAGCAATAAAGTTAGTCTTTTGAGTAGCACTTGTGTGAGTTCTCAAAGTTAGTCTTGAACACCAGAAGAACTTCAGAAATTTCTCATTTAAAATGCCTGGTATACAACTACATTACATTTTTTCGGAAAGAGGAAAATTGTTAAATTTAGACTTCAGTTTAATTTGTTAACTGAGCTATTAGTTTTGTTTTGTTTTTTGCTATGAAATTGAAGAGTTTTTGTGATTAAAATGAATCAAAAATGCTTAAAATTTGTATTTTTTTTTCATAGAAATCTGACAACTCCATGTATTTGTCCATGCTTGAATACGCTCTCTCTACTCCATCATATTACTTTTCAACTAGCTTCGATTTGACCCATACTCTCCAAAGATTAGCTTCTACTGATGACGAAGGGTTTAAATCAGAGCCGTTAAGCAACAGAGCGGATCACAGGTATGTCGTTAGTTCAAACTTTGTTTTCATGGCGGTAAGTCATTTACTCGCTGATATTTTAGTGGACTAGAATTGGAAGAAATCCATAGTAACATTGAAGCTTTAGAAACTCCGTATGTGTGGATTCCTCGTAACATGAAGTATTTATCACAATGAAAAGTGTGTGAATCATCCAGTAGTTAGCTCATGCTGTCCTGTGACAGGAGGTTAAATGTGTAACCACTACACCATTACACTGGTTGTATGACGTATTGCATCTCTGAAAACTAAATAATAATATAAATAATTCGTCTTTGTGCAGGTTCTTCTGGAATCGCTATGCACTGCAAGAGTTTTTAGACCGGCCGGAAGTGAGCAAATTTACCATACCAATTCTGCATGGCTTTGTCTCGATAAACTCCTGTTTTGTGCAAGGTCGCACGTTTGACGTAATCTTAATATCACGTCGCAGCACCCTTAGAGCTGGAACACGTTATAACGTCAGAGGCCTTGATGGTTTTGGAGATGCGGCCAATTTTGTGGAAACAGAGCAGATAATGATATATGGGAGGCATACCTGCTCCATTGTGCAAACTAGAGGCTCTATTCCTTTGATATGGTCGCAAAAAGCAAATTTAAAGTGAGAAGCGCTTTTATATTCCTTAGTTAATTCATTAGTTTATTGCAGCCTTAATCATAGCATTCATACATGCAGTAATTTGGATGCCAAACTGAAAACTTCAAAATGTTATGGATACTGTATAAAGCTACTGTGTAATTTTAGTCTGTACTTGTTCTGAAACGACATTTTTATAGTATTTGGTTTTTCGTAATCTCTGTATGGATAAAAGTTTATTGTTTTGTTTTTTTTTTCTTTTTGCATTCAAGGCTTTTGAACCAGAGCAAATGTTTTTTGCATCTGGCCAAAAGCATGGCTGCCACTTATCATAATCATCATCATCATCATTTTGCTCCAGGAATGTGCTTCATTCTATTTCTGGAGCCCAGCAGAGGTTCCCCATATGCAGGGGTCAGCTGTTTTTTGCAGCCTAGTCGCAGTCTTTCACGATCTTGTGCATTCAAATTTTGCAAACCTCTAGCAGTCATGTCACATTCTAGTACTTCTTTCCACCTCTTTTTCGGTCTTCCTTTTTTTTGTCCCATCAACTTCTAAGAGTGGTGCCTTTACTGGACCCATTTCTTCATTCTCTCCACATGTCAGAACCATCGCAACCTTTTCTCTCTCAGAAATTCTTCTAATCTCACTGCACCTGTCATTTCACGAATCTTCTCATTGTTCATTTTATCTTTCAAGGTTTTTCCACGTATCATTGCAACATTCTGATTTTTGTGGTCTTCATCCTCTTTTCATCTTCCGTTTTCAATGCCCAACATTCAGCACCATAAGTTAGAGCATTTCTCACAAAGCTGTTATATAAAGTGCCTCTAACCTTCAATGATATGCTTCTTCCGCATATAACATTCGAAACCTCTTTAAATTTTTCCATACCGATCTAATTCTTGATGTTACCACCTCCTGAGCTCCTCCTTCCGTACTGATTACATTTCCAAGGTAAGAAAACCTGTCCACCACTTCTATGTTGTCTCCATCCAAATGTTGTCTTTCTCTGTTATCTTCTATGTTGTCTGCCACTTATCATAAAATCATAAAATTTCATAAAAAAACTTCAAAAATGTCAAAAAATCTTTAAAACGTCATAAAGTGCAATGCTGTCATAAAAAATTGTTATTTTTAGTTGCATTTTGCGTTTATTCACAATGAGCTAAATTTGTTTTTGTTTGGTATGTGTTATATTGTATTGGGACTACAGCCTAATAATTTAACTTGGTTAACCTACACTCTCCATTACATTTTTGTGGCAATTTTTTGTGTCATTGCCCTTTACTCTTAAGCCTGTTACAGCATATTCCATAACTTCACTCTGATTTTAAGTAAATACTGATAATTTTTACAAAAAGTAAGCTACCATGGTAGCCTACGGTACTCTATATGGTACTGGAAAAAATAGGTTAAACTCAACTTTTTTCTGGAAGTTATGATTCATTGTTTGCTGAAAAGGTTATGGTAGCTTTTTCGAGTTTGGTGAAAACGACAAAAGTTCTGCGAGTTCAAGTTCGCAAAAGTGGCCACTGACACAAGTGGTTGAAAGGACTTGAGTTACTTGGTTCAAACTACGTCACAGTGGAATCCAACTTAATATGGAGTTACCCATTGTTGTTTGGGAAAAGGATTAAGAGGCTTGGTTTTAATTTGAACGAATTCTTCCATGATATTCATTTTTTCTTTAAACCTTCCAGTGCACGCAGAGAAGACTATGCTTCCGTAGAAGAAGTTACAGAAGTGGCCGCACGATATGCCATGCAACTTATTGAGACCCGATGGCTCACTATGAAATATGTTGCTGTTAGAACTCTGCAACAATGGAAAAGTTTGAAGAAATATTTGTTGAAGTTTTTACCCAAGGAAAGTAATTTCAAATCTACAGTGGCAAATACGAATCGTTTTAAAAGAATATATGCAGCATTGCAGGACCCTTTAACCGAAGCATGTACCAGCTTTTGTGCTTACTCTACTACACAGTTTGTAGATTTTCTTCTTCAGTTTTAATCAGATGAATTAAGAATACACTTGCTTTATTTTTCCATGTGCAAGCTTGTTTCAAATTTGCAACAAAAATTTGATCGTAAAAAGTTGCTGTCTGGTGTGGATTCCGACAATCTTTTAGTTGATATTCCTTTCAAGGAAAACAGGAAAGCTTTGCAGTTCGTTAACATTGGAACAAAAGCAAAGAGCATACTTAATGAACAGACACACCAGCTCAAAATTGCTCAAGACAAGCTGGACAAATTTCGAAAAGATTGCTTGAATTTTTATTTGTACGCAACGACTTATCTTCTGGATCGCTTACCTTTTCACGTACCAGTCATAAAGCATGCTCAATATCTTCACACTTGCAAAAGAAACGACTTTGGTGCGACAAATGCCATTACTGTTGTAATTTGTCTCTGTTCATGATGTCTGTGTTAACCAACAAACTCAGTGAAGTCTTTCACATCCAGTCTCCCATCACTTTTGAAGAGATATGTGATAAAATCCGAACCCAGTGGATGAGGTTCCAAACGGAACCATTACAAGATGAATGGTTCAAAATCCCCTTGGAGCAGATAGATAGTGGCACATTAGATTGGAGTGTAACATAGCAAAGCTACTGGCCGCAAGTTCTCAATGATTGTGGATTACAACCTGCATGCAAGCATTCCACATTATGCTAGTGGGTTGACATTTCTGGTCCGAAATTTGATCTTTGACATTTGAGCATAGCAACCTTAAATATCCGAAAGGCAGCGATAAAGGACCAGATTGTCCACACAACATTCAGGGCAAGGAGGTTAGAGGCAGAGTTCAGGAGGGTGAGGTAGGACTGGGAGGTTGTAAAGACAGCCAGGGACTTGAATGGGCTAGTGGAATCATGTTAGAGGCACCATCCAAGGGCATGACGGAGGACTGTGATCTCTGTGGTGAAGCTGGATGAAATTGGACTGTCGGAAAAAGAAAGTGATGTTGAGTCCTTGCAGATGTCATATAGAATAATACTCCTGCGCCACCGGGACCAAAATTTGTCGGGATGGAACCATCTGTCCAGACACAGAGATCGGCAGGGGGTAGATCAGATAGGTAGTCCTCTGCTGCGGCCGTTCTGCCTGTGTGTGGGTCGTGTCTGGAGCATTCACTATAATCTCAATATAAGTTCAATATCCAATGAAATAATCAATAATAAACGTCGATTTATTGTTTTGTAGTTATATGATTGTCAATTTTGCATGTCTCTGTATTTTGCTTTTGACTGACAATGAGTGTCATAAAATTTCATAAAAATTGTAAAATATCGTAAAAAATAACAGTGTATATTTTCATAAAAAATCGTAATTTTTTTGCCTTTTTTGTCATAAAATCATAAATAAAATGGGGATTTTTTGAGTGGCAGCCCTGCAAAAGCCATCGCTCGCCTTCACAAGAGTCTTGGGTGCAATTTACGATTCATTATTATCTGATGTCGTTTTTTCACTACTTTTTGTTGTGCTTAAATACAATGCAAAAGAGTGGTTGTTACTTGGAAGTATTGTACAGAATTTTGACTTATTTTTATAATTTAAAAACTGCAAAAGACTTAAATCGGATCAATTTTATTTCCGTTGGGTCAAACCAAAGACTTTAGAAATTGGTATTTACAGCTTTCCCTGACGTTCAGCATTAAAAAGGGACGGTGTCAAACCTCCACCGTGTGTGGTAGACAGGTGTGATAGGGGGGCAGGTGACAGCTTGACTCGAAGACCGAAAGATCCCTTTGCTGTCCCCTGGCCATGGTAACTTTGATGAATAAAATGTAATTACAATTACTCATGTGAACTTTAAATCTTCCACCCACTTGTGTAACTTGGAAGATTTAAACTAGGATGGGTACTTCCATGTATTTTTATTAACATTTTAGTGTTGCTTTAGTCGAACTTGGCTGAAATAAGCACTCTTAATTCAGCCTTGGTGTGATAGGAGGGATGACTTTGATCGATTTTTCCGCCCCGAAAAATAGACCTGGTAAGATTATATCACTCTAAGCTTGAGTTGGAAAAATTCATCTAAAAGATCAAAAAATACACTTTGCTCAAAGTTCATGTTTTTCAGTAGCATAATCAAATTTTTTTTTGCTTCTAGATACAAACCTTCTCCTTTGATCAGCAAGGATAGCGGAAAAAATTTGAAAGTTTTTAAGCAGCATTTTGATTCACAGATCGTTACATACGGCAAGCAGGTTTGTGGTATCTGAAATCTATATAAATCTAAGCCTTGATATAATACTCTTATTTAAATTCTTTTCGAATTGGTCTAGTATTACGACAGTTGATTGGTTAATAGGTGCCACTCGACCCCTTTTAATAGATGAGCATGAAGAAAAGGGACTACCTATTGCCTTGATTCAACATCATGAGATCAAAAAATTACTCTACTGAAAGGACTGATTAGAAAGAGAAGCAGTTATGGACCATACTCTCCATAAGCAGCCAAGAAAACAAGAGACTGGGAGTCAGTGGTTCGAAATGATTTTGGAAACGCGTATGAAATCTTTGGCGTCAGCATTTACGGTTTCATACTGTATGTCGTGATAGAACTTGCGGACCTTGGCAACTAGACGTGGACTATTATGCGCTAGGCGGCTAGAGCAAAAAATTTTTTTTTCAAAAAAATTTACAAAATAAAAGTTTTTTAAAGAATTTTGTCCACTACATGTTCGCAGAGTTATTTTCAAAGACAGACGTATGCAATCTGCGGCACACTGCACGAGTTGCTTGCGTCAGTTTGGCACACGCAGCAAGCCACGTGACGTTTCATGATAATTTTCGGTCTACCTGTAGCAAGTAATACGGTACAAAGAATTTCAGGAGCTAGGGATTCATCTTCCAGCAGATTCCTGTTTATGATCGTTATACCTTGTTGTAAATATAGTAGAAACAATGTTAAATTCTTGCAGTTAACTTCTTTAGAATTGCATAAACAACTTTTGAAGTTGTGCAAGATAGTATACTGCTTCAATGTGTTGTTTTATTTTTAATTATTTTCGTAGTGTTGTTTTTTTTCCTTAAATCCCGATGCCTGATCGTCCCGTGCGTAAACGTTCGCGCGTAAAAGTCTTAGACCGCCGCGCAAAGAAGTCGTAGACCGTAAAACTTGCGATGTGGCACTTCTAGCGAGGAAAGTTTCAAAGTTAACTACTGTACTGTAGGTAGTCCTATTTTTATTCAGCTTTAGTTGTAGTGTTGTGTGAAGGAGAACACCAGGACACAGTAATTTTGCGGGATCTTCAAAATCAGACGACGTGACACCATTGCAGTTGTCATTATTTCTGAATTTACTCGCATTGTTAGGTTGCAATCAACCTTGTGAATCATAAAGGGTCGGAATTACGCCTTGCAAAAGCGTTTCTCGAGGTTGTGAAAGAAGCTCACAGCCCGGACATCGTGTATGAAGCTTTCGACTTCCACAAAGAATGTGGTTTGAACAGATGGGATAGACTCAGCATTCTAATGGATAAAATAGCCCTCGATCAAGAGCAGTTTGGTTATTTTATGCAGGTAGAGGGTGTTGTTTGACCTTCGTGAACCAATAACAAGTTAATTGGCTATCCAATGGATTAGCAATCGATGTTCTGATTCTGCTGTATGGATAAAGTTTAATTAACCAATGATGGTCCATTGTGAGTGAACTCGATTTTGGTTTATAAAATATAAGTGGTTCACAAATTGTGACTGATTTCGTATGTGCCCGATAAGCTTGTGACTGAAATATTTAAACTGATCCCTAAATGCGGAGTCGTTGGAGTTTTATCTTTCCTATTGCTGGTGATTTCCATTTATAATATGGCCTCAAAACATTTATTATCAATTAATTGCGCCTGTTACTGAAACGGTGGACTGTTTCGACTCAAACTTCGAAGTTTGGTAAAACCAGGTACTTTTAAATTGGCACCACAGCTTGCTTCCGACTAGGCTTATGATTTTTTATTTCGTTACAGCAGCCATGCACAATTGCACATTGCTAGCTATTGTCCAACTTAGGTCTTCATTTTATTGCTTGTTTTTTTAATGCATGTGCAACTTAAGAAGGACTTTAGTGGATTTTTTGTTTGCTTGAAAAACTAAATGAATAATCATAAATTTGAAGATCTGGCTCACCTTCATCATTTTTTTTTTACTTGAAGTTAGGAATTTGCTTCAAGTCACATCTGCACAAATAAAATAAACAGACAAACTTTTCAGAAGAGCGACGGGACTGTGTTCATGCGACAAACTGGTGTATTTCGTGTCAACTGCATGGACTGTTTGGATCGGACGAATGTGGTGCAGTCTTTAATCGCTCGGAGGTCGCTTGAGCGACAACTGTGGCAGCTGGGAATATTTGGGAAGAACTCCAGCATTGAGAAAGAGGTAAAACCTCTGAATTAAGAAGTCTACGAGTAGATTGAACACAAAAGTTCACATGCTCGTCACTTGTAAAGTGGTATATTATCTTCTGTTGTGTGTCGTGACAGAAGACTTGCAACAGAAACCAAAACATCGTGCTTTTTACTTAAGAGTTCTGAGACAGTCGCGAAGTGCCTGGATCACACTAATCATTGAATCCTTAATTTTTCAGCCGGAGTTAGATTTTCTTCTGAAGCAAGTTTGGGCAGATAACGCAGATTACTGTTCCATCCAATACGCTGGAACTGGAGCGCTGAAAACAGATTTCACGAGAACCGGAAAGCGGACCAAGTTTGGAATGTTGAAAGACGGATACAACTCCGCCATCCGTTACTACAAAAATAACTTTACTGATGGATTTCGGCAGGTACAGATGGTTATTTTGTGTATAATACACTACCTAAGGCTATATTACTTAGTGGTTTAAATGATTACTCGTTGAATGGTAGTGGGTACAACAGGGATATATAGAAACATCAAGACCGGGATTGCTTGCTGAATTTTAGGGCGGACAACAGAAGGGTTACTTGGAAAATTTTGTTTATTGCATTGCTATACCAACTATTGTGCAAAATATAATGCTTTCAACCAAAGTTAACATAATGACAAAAATAACGTAATACTGACGTCATTACTGACGTCATCACTGACGCCATTATGATACCGATAGACAGGAAAATACATAAAAAATGTGCAATATTTTCCAAATGAAAGTCGTGTGCCATTACTAATTGTAAGCTATTGATTGATTTTTTTTGCATTTATATACAATAGTGTGCAGATTAATTGGGACAAAACGAAGAGTGTCAAAAAATTAGGAAAATTCTCAAAAACGCGTCTTTAATCCAAATTATATCAACTCTAGCATGTTCAATAGTTAATATATCCTTCTTTTGCCTTTATGAGCATTGAAATTCGTATTGGCATGAAATCAACTAGGGTTGAGCAAATATCTTAAATTTCTTCATCATGGTACCAAATTCGTATTTTGGCTTCTATGAGTTTGGTTTTAGTTGTGCAGTCACATACTTAAAGACACCTTTTTATGATAGCCTACAAGTTTTCGATGGGGTTTAGGTATGGGCAGTTGCCAGACCAGTCTAGCAAAGTTAATTTCGATTTTTAAAAAAATGTTTGCATTTTTTTGAAGTATGGCATGGTGCATTGTCCTGCTGAAAAACACCACTGCCATCTGAGAATGATTTTTGCATTGTTGAAACCAAGTCTTTTTCCAAAATTTAGTTAATTTCATCATTCCTTCGCTTGTACATAATCTTCCAGTATCATTTAGAGTGAAGCAACCCCAAAACATTTTCTTTAGGGGGTGTTTCGGGGCCTGTAGAATATAAAAGGTATTGAGGGGTTCTCCAACACTTCGTCTTACATATTGAGATTTGAGTCCATGCACTTCAAAATGGCTGTCATCTGAAAACAACTTTTATTCATTCCTGTTTTCCCTTTTATTGTATTTGTTACCCCATTTTAGGCGTTTCTTTTTCATAGCATCTGTTGGCAATTGCTTCTTGCAGGGACTTCTGGCTTTTCTTCCAACTTCAAGAAGTCGCTTTCTTATGGTTGACGAATCCATGTTGACTCCTGCAGTTGCTAAATCTCTTTGAAGGTCCTTACTAGTTTTTCTAAGGTCTTTAAAAGTATTTTGCAATATCATTTTGTCATCACGAGTGGTCGTTTTAAGCTTTCATTCATGCTGATCCCGCCTTTTAGTTGTGGTGACGTCACCATTGGTATCCATCATTTAAAAAATTCGTCCCACATTTGATTTTGACACATTCAGCTTCTCTCCTATTTTTCTTATTGTCATATTAGAGTGTTGTCATAGAATAACAATTTGTGCCCTCTTTCTTGGAGCGATATTCATTTTATTGCAAGCAGGCAAATAGTAATATGCAAAAATCAAAATAAAGTTTTTGGCCACGAATAAGTTTACTTTACAATTTAAAATAAAAAAATCTTTTAATCTGAAAAAATAGAGCACAAAAGCAGTTAATAGTGGTTCATATTCTTTACTTAGCTTATTAATTATCATTACAATACTATCTATCATACATTCCCTAAACTAACCTAAACAAAATTCTAAAAATGCAAAAATATAGTTTTGTCCAAATTAATTCGAACACTACTGTACCTGTCAGGGTCCACGACAACTGACCGCGAACCAACTGACGCCGATTGGCTGAGAAGGCCAATCATAAAAATATTCTACCACCTCAGAGCCATCTTGCCCAGACCCTCACTTAGTGACAAAATCACTAGTAACCGTTGGTTCGCGGTCAGATGACTTGGCTTGACGAAGCTCAGCTAAAAGTTAAGCAAAAACCTTCCAATCATGGTTGTCGAAAGTAACAACACTCTAATGCACTGCGCCAAACTGGTGATGTAAAATGGACAAAGGGTTTGATAAGAGACACAATATATATATATATATATATATATATATTTACACATCAAGAAAAAATGTGTCTAAGAACGTACACAAATAATATCCACTGCGGTTATTCACCAATGCGATATACACATTTAGCCAAATAAAAACACTTCTTTCTAGAAGTTGAAAAGATTTGTTTTCAAACGTTTAGGCAAAAACTGAACAAAATTATAAAATTCTGACGATCAGTTGCTATGAAGAGAAAAAGTAGAAAAAGTTGGCGCAATAAATAACGAAAACTGCTACATGGAAATACAGTAGGCCTATGTCATCGTTTCTGTTGATGAAAAACAAAAAAAACAAAAACTTATGACACTTGTGAGGGTAAAAAAAACAAAAAACACTGAAATATAAATTATATGCCAATCAGATTATGTTACTAGTAATACGCTTGACAATGAAGAAAAATAATATTACTAAACTGCTACAACACTACAGTTCACAGTGGTTAGTCGCAGGCCAGTATTAGAAAAAAAAAAAACACATTGAAGCTCAACATAAAAGGTGCAATGATATGTAAAAAAAAACAAAAAAAACAGAGCTATGGCGTTAATTTTACAGAGGATTTTAAATAACAAGCACATTCCTAAATGCGTTTCAACAGCAAAGTCATAAAACCTTAATCACGACTGTGAGTCAGAAGTATAGTGCAGAAATTCTGAACATGCATATTAGGGAAACAGTTAGTTTCTGCTTCACATATCCTTTCTCTGAGCTGATGGGCAGCATCACTAGGTATGCTCAAAGAGCCTTTGCATTCAAATAAAATCTGGCACACTGAATGGTGAAACTTCAACGAGCAGCTATTATTGTGTCTCTCTTTTGATTGTTTTGTTAACCGAAAAACTAAGACTTTTAAGCTTTTTTTATCCAAATAATTTGGTCACTTTCACCACAACCGCATAAAGGTGTATAAACTGTAAACATCAGGAAATTTATCAAATAAAAAGGAATTCAGCAAATTATTTGGATAAAAAAAGCTTAAAAGTCTTAGTTTTTCGGTTAACAAAAGAATCAAAAGAGAGACACAATAATAGCTGCTCGTTGAAGTTTCACCATTCAGTGAAATAATATCCAAAAAGTATATATATTTCGTTACATTTTAAACTGATAAGTCTTACTCTACATTCTGAAACACCTGCTAGCATTGTAATGTATAGTCACTATAAGGCACAATAACACCTGCACACAGAAGTTTCATCTTTACATCCTTTGGCTACGAATCTAATGTTCGATTTAAAATATTTGAAAGAAAAGTAAAAATTACTTGAGTCCTAACTAGAAAAGAAACAGCGCAAAAACTACAATTTTAAGCAAATTGAAAAACACTCTCAACTAAATGATAATCATTTGCCAAAGAGGTCACAACTGAATACCAAACAACAGTTACCTTTTGGCAAACAAACATGCTGTTTTGAATTTACAAATCTCAGTTAACCATGATACTTAAACTTGAAGCACTTAAAAACACAAAAGCTTCCAGCTGCATAAAATAAAAAAAAAACTTGACTATATCTGTTTCCTTATTTGATTCACATTACAGTATAGCCCACATAGTACACGCGCCACAGTAGATGGAGACTATTGCACAGATGTTTGTGAATTTAACTTTCTAATGGTGTGTGCCATTTTCTCGGGAGGTGCAAGAGTGCATTGGTTGATTCTTTTCAACTCATTCTTAGCAAAGCAGTTGAATATTGCTTGCAGTATCAACACAAAATTATTGTGCCCTAGAGTACCGGTTTGTTCAGCCAAAACTACGTACTTGTCGGATTCCGCAAATTTTGTTGCAGCAAAAATAATTGCCGCCTTCTGATTTTTTGCGGACAACAGCTTACTTCATGCAGATTGCAAAAGAAACAGTTGCAATTTTACTCAGAATCGAGCGAAATTTTAAATTATTACTTTATTAGTATTGCTACTGGGTAGGAGATATCACCGATTGCTTTGCTTTATGTTTGTTCCGTGTTGTAAACAAAAAGATGAGAATGCTATTTGTATTCTTATTTATGACTTGACCAAAAGTTGTACCCCAGTATTCCACATGCAAAAAAGAGCGCATTATAACCAATTAATCAAATCGCTTGTTCAGATTACCAAAAAATTATGAATGATAAGTTTTTTTTGCTAATTGTGCATAGACTTTTCAATCCTTTCCGATAAATACTGCAATATTTTCTGGTTATTACGAGAAAGATTTTAGTGTATATTACAAAAGTTTATGTTTTAATTTTCATTACAGATGTTTTCAGTGAATTGACTGTTAGAGGTTTGGAATTTTACAGTGATAGTCATCCTTCTTTTAAAGACACAGCTAGATATATCAAATTTATTTTAAATAACTGGAAAATCATGTCGTTAAAATCTCCTTCAAAAGGTACGAGATGTATCTTGGTACTCTGCAATTTTTTACTAATCTACGACTATAGCAATGATTCAAAGATACGTCGTTGCCACAGGCTGATCAATATTGTTCATTTTACCAGACATAAAAAAGCCAGAGGTGATTGAGTAAAAGCAGTACTTAACTATAGCATGCCGTTTTCAAATTGGGTTAGGACGTCGAATCCAACTTATAAACTCTTCCATTGGCTTAGAACACCACCGTAAATTCTAGTATTCTTGACATGCTATTTAATGAACTTTACATTGTGTTAAAGACTAAAAATTTTTTATCGCTAAATGTTTATGTGTAAGAATACGGAAGCATGATACTGTTTCTGTGCTGCTTTGCAGTGCAATTGCACAACTATATCCTTGCTAACGAATCTGCACAAAGTAAGCTGTTGTTGGCAAAAAATCAGAGGGCAGCTTTATTTTTGCTGCGACAAAATTTGCGAAATCTGACACGTATATAGGCTAGTTCTGGCTGAACAAACCTGTGCGCAAGAGCACAATAAGTGAATAACTTTGTGTTGATGCTGCAAACAATATTCAACTGCTTTGCCAAGAATGAGTTGAAAAGAATCAACCAATGCACTCTTCCACCTCCTGAGAAAATGGCACACACCATTAGAAAGTTAAATTCACAAACATCTACACAATCAGCAATAGTCCCCATCTACTGTGGCATGTGTACTGTGGTATGTGGGCTATAGGCTACTGTAATGTGAATTAATCCTAAAGAAACAGATATAGTCAACATTTTTTTTATTTTTTGTTTTACGCTGCCGGAAGCTTTTGTGTTTTTAAGTGCTTTAAACTTAAGTAGCCTACCATGGTTAACTGATATTTGTAAATTCAAAACAGTAGGCCTACAGCATGCTTGTTTGCCAAAAGGTAACTGTTGTTTGGTATTCAGTTGTGACCTCTTTGGCAAATAAATGTCATAAGGTGAAGTGTTTTTCAATTTGCCTAAATTGTGCGGTAGTTTTTGCGCTGTTTCTTTGCTAGTTAAGACTCAAGCAATTTTTACTTTTCTTTCAAATATTTTAAATCGAACATTAGATTCGTAGCCAAAGGATGTAAAGATGAAACTTTAGTGTGCAGGTGTTACCGTATTGTGCCTTACAGTGACTATACAATGCTAGCAGGTGTTTCAGATTGTAGACTAAGACATTTCTGTTTCTATATACCTATCCCTGACCTGCTACTAACAGCTTACAGCTCACCTATCAAGAAAACTGACTGGACTAGGTTATTCTTGGCACTCACAAATGCTTGTAATACTAATAGCCTAAGCTTATGATATGCAGCATAGCCCAGGTAACCAATAATTTCATATAGACAGGCTTATGCCAACACTTTTTATATTTATGCTCATCGATATTAGGCTACTAGTAATATGGCCTAAAGTTGTCAGCAAAAACTGCAAATTCAAAATAGGCTAATCCAAGAGTTTAATTCCATTAAAAGGATCTTTCCAGAAGGTCTACATTATAACAATTATCAGAGCAAACTCTGAGCCTCTATCACTTTTCGAAGCCTAGATCCTTTCTGTTCTAATGTGTAAGAAAGAAAAATTGAGACTACCATTGAAATCAGTAGCCTTGTTCAACAGACCAAGTATATATAGTCCAATGCCGTAGCGGATTGCTTTTATTACCTGAGCAACTCTTCTAAACTTTATGTTTTCCTTGAAAAATTAAACTCACGAAAAAAACGGCAATTTCGCCTTGCCGTCTTAACTTACGCTAACCTGCTCCACTGCACACCAAGTACCTCTACGAAGACACTTTTAGCTGACTAAAATAGCCCTTCTGTTGTCCACCAAAAAAACTGAAATCGCTGAAGCGAGCAATCCCGGTGTTCTATATATCCCTGGGCTACAAGTCAGATTCTCTCTTTAAAAGCATAATAGATATTGGTAAAGAACGACATGCATTATTAACAAACACCTACAAAATTGCTGCAACGTAAAGAATCCAATAACTCTCATTGTGTGTTGCAGGATTCCATCGATTTGTTGCTAGGCAACTATACTTCCATGGATGCAGTGACGTCACCATTCCCGTCACCACAGCAACAACGAAGACCGATTATTTTATTTTTAGTTTATTTGCTTTTGTCCTTGTGTCTTATTGTTGCCCTCTTATCTGCTGAGGGAATGAGTGAACAGTTAGCCTATGTTCTTCTCTGGGTAGTCGCTACATTTATTGTTTCATTTTATGTGCTAAGACACGGTTCTGATTTCGTTAATTACCCAAGTCTTGTTCACGTCAAGTCCAAGAATGTCTAAATTATAGTTTTCGTGCAATCCAAAGTGAATGACACTATATTTAAATAATCTTTTTTAAGTAATGTTCGTAGCATATACAAAACTGTGTTTCAGTAGTAAACTTCTAACAGTTCTAAGTGACAAAGCTAAAACTCTTCACCCTGAACAACTTAATTTTACGTTTAGTTTATGCTGTTCTAAATATAGGGTATTGCGAGAGCTAACTGAGATTCATTTATTCATTGTGCTTATAAAAATTTAGATAGACATAAAATGTCTCTGGACTTGAACTTTTTCTCTTCAAACTTTAAATTCCTCAAAAAAAGTGAAGTTTCCAATCACGTCAGATTTAGTCTCAAAGTCCGCTCTCGTAATGCAAACCATAGCGTCTTAATCAAACCAATTGAATAATTAGACACGAGCAGTTTTACAAGACCCAAGTGTGCTTCGTCCTAAAATAGACGCGTATAGCCAGTTTGCTGTCGCCTATCAGCATCAACCTTTGGCAGGGGACCGCAAAAAGCTTCTGGAGAGCTATTAAGTTGAAACAATTATTTTTCGATTCTGGAACCACCACGAAATTGTTAATGCTAGCTTAATGTATCGTTAAACATAGCTATTTTTGCTACAGCAATCCAAGTTACTTAGTGTAATTAGCCCGATCAATTTTCTGTTAATAGGTATTGATTTTGTTTTCGTACAGACCAACTATACGTCTGCTATTTTTACGGTGCAATGCAGAAAATGATCGCCTGCCTACAGCACAGTCTCGAGGAATCATGAGCTCTTTATTGATTGTTGTGACGTACTAAACAGATGCTTAAACTTTAAGCACTGTTATTATTGTTCTAAATATAAACTTCTATAAGCAAATGTATTGTTGAGATGTACTGTAGCAAAAAGCTGAAAAAAGACTTTAATTAGACATGGAGATAGATTGGTCGTGCGAATTTTAACGAAGATCAAAATTAAACTTCCGTCGCAGTGACTTTGTCTTATCGGTATATGGTACCCATTACATTAAATGTAAGGTTGTGTCGGTGATGTCATCCAAAGAAAGAAGTGGGAAAGCTCTAGAAACTTTAAACGAATATAAAAAAAAAGGTCTTCACCTAAATGTTGTTGCATTTTCTGCTAATTTTAGGTGAAAACTAAAAAGAGTCTTTACCACATCTTGGTTGCATTTCTCTACTAATTTCAGGTGAAGACCAAAAAAGATTTTCACCTAAATTTTGTTGCAGTTACTGCTAATTTAACCCAAACAAAAGACCAAGAAAAAGGTCTAATTCAAGGTGAGAGTCGGAGAATTACTGAATTATTGTTCAAGACAATCGCGGGGCAAAACATGTCAATTCCCAATCAAAATATTTACAGTAACTCTTAAATTGGAATTGGTTTTATTTAACAAAAATTTAATCTAACATCTGCAAATAGAATAACACAAAATGTTTTAAGTAAGCTAAATATTACAACAGCTTACCGCTCAACGCAATCACTCTTCGACTGTTGTCAGTAGCCGAGACAGTCAACGAAACCAAGTATGCAAAAGATTGAAACGCTTCGACACGGTGTCGAAGGGCAGAAATAAATTACGCAATGTCAACCAGAGACACGATTCTCGAGTACCATGTATCAGAGTTTGATTCCATAAAACATAATCACATTCATGATACAACTAACCAATATTTTACAACGAAACAGTTGAGAGCATACCTTACCATGAAGTTTTTAGGCGGAGCCACTCCTTCACGCCACAATAGCACCAATGCTCTCCAATCCCTAAATCCACGTCTGTGAAAAACAACCGTCTGAATAATTTGTCGGTTTCGTGAGAAATTGTTTCTGATATAGGTAGGTGAGAGCTTGACCCGAAGACCAAAAGGTCTCTTCGTTGTCTTATGACCAAGGCAACTTGGCAAATAAATATGTAATTACAATGTTTATCAGTGACTGAAATAATAGTTACTTAATATTACATTACATGAGAAATAGGCTATTATTTTTAATTAACGGTAGTATTTTTGGGTTCAAAGTCAAATGCTCCGATGTAGTTAACACCAGTACAGGGGGAACGGGTCCCACCATCGAGAGTTAGCGTTCCCCCATCCGAATATAGCGTCCTCCTAACGAGAATTCAGCGCCCCCCCCCCCTTCTAAAAGAAAGCGTCCAGGACGTTTAGACGAAAACGTGACTGATAGTTCCAATAAATACCTAACTATACGCCCGAAGACACGACCAAATTGCGGCAAAGATCTTTTTTTTGTTTTGGCCTTCACTCGAATTTGGGGGCAAAATCCGCACCAAAAAAAGAAAATCTTGAATTTTTTCTGAATTTGGGGCAAAATTTCCACCAATTGCTGCCACATTCCACATGCGTCAAGTTACGGTTGCGAAAGCGTTCCCAACGCAATGTTTTACAGTTTAAATGCTGATTAACACTATAGTCTGAAGAGGTGGTAACGGACTTGGATCTTACTGTTTTTTCTCGGACCGGATCGGATCCGAATCCAGTTTCATTAGAAAATACGGATCCGAATCGGATTCGAATCTGATTTTGCTGATTACTTTCAAACTCATTGTTGATGTTTGTCAAAATATTCGTTAAAATGTACAAAATGTAGTTGCACACTGGCGGATCCGGATCGGATCTGGATATCAAAATTTAAAAAGTTCATGATTCGGATCGGATCCTGATCTTTTCTAGTTGGGTCCTGTTCGTTTCCGAATCTTTTAATACGTGGATCCGCCACCTCTGATGTTCCGGTTAACACAATTGCCATAAACACGAAGTAATTCAACAATTACCAGAGGTGGAGTCCTCGAGGACGTCCTTGGCCTCGAGGACGACACATTTTGAAGTCCTTGGCCTTTGCCTCGAGGCCTCAAGTCCTCGAAAATTGGCCTGTCCTCGGCTTGAGGACAGCACTATTTTTTAAATTGTTAAAATTTTGTGGAGCGGTTGAAAAATTTTTTGGAAAACGTTTTTTTGTGGAAATCGCTTGAAAAATTTTTGTGAAGACCTTTTTTTTTTTTGGAAGATCGCTTGAAAAATTTTTGTGAAGACCTTTTTTTTTTTTGGAGAGCACTTGCGCTTGTGTCCTTGGTCCTTGGCCTTGGCCTCGAGCATTCCTGTCCTTGGCCTCGAGAGTGTCTGTCCTCGGAAAGGCTGTCCTTGGCCTTGGCCTCGGAATTTTTTGTGTCCTTGGCCTTGGCCTCGAGCCTTGTGTCCTCGACTCCACTCCTGACAATTACCTCTCTAAACTTAAAATGGCGTTGTAGAGTAGAAGATGGAAAAATTAACAATCCTCAGATATTTTTAATCATTTGCATATTCAGTTTTTTTGTTTTTTTTACATTGAGAATAAAAATTCATTCACGTGTCTGAATGTGTTATCGGGTTACTTTTACTACTTACTTAAAGGTAGTATCAAATCTAAGACCCGAATTTTTATGATATACTTTTCTTCTGCAGATACTATATATCTAACCAGAACTCTGGTCTAACTGATGGTCTGACACGCTTGACAATTGATTGATGTGTGTTACATGGTCACCAAACAAAAAGTCTAGATGCTTACTAGATTATGAAGTAAAAATTATCCGCTTTCAATCCTTGCACAAAAAATAGCACTTGCGGCGCTGTTGATTTATCTTGTCAACAAACAAAGCTGAAAACTGTAGTAGGAAGAGTTTATTTTTTGTCCTGAATAAGCGATAGGCTTGGGGTTTGGCCGTTATTTAGTGGCCTAATTTAAAGACCATGAGGTAGAAATGCAGTAAAGTTACTAATTTTCTAGATCAAAGTGTCATAAGCGTATTGACGTAACAAGCAAAATGCGGTAGCCCAGGATATAGTTCTGTGAGAATCAAACATCTTCATTTCAGTCTACAATATTGACTTAGTTTTAGTTTTTGCTTTTAGCGATTCATTTTAAATCGATGAAGCTAGCTTCCTTGCTTACCAGTACTGTTTGATGTAAAGTTTACCTTATCTCTGGTCTGGCATATTCAGAGCCTGGTTATTTTATGTATTACCCGTACTTTTAGATTTAGAGTTGAGAAGCCTAGACCTACTGTACGTTACCAGGTTACTGTAGTATATCCCAGGTAGGCCTATCTCAGATCTGGTAATAATAGTAGGCTGTCAATCCTACAGAATAGGCCTGCCACTCTACCATCCACAGATTACTATACAATAGGATTAGGCTTAGTTAAGACAGTTCAGTAGCCTTAACTTCCGGATACTGTCAGTGTTTAGGTCGGAGGTCAATGCAACTTTGCAAGTGTAGCTTAACCATTTCACTTACAGTTACAGTAGCATGAGGCTGTTAATTTCAACTTTAGCTTTGTAGTTAGCAGTTTATCTGAAGAATGCCTAAAGGTACTTCACTGCTTCGCCAGGCTACCAACTGTTTACAGATTAGCCTACTGTAAAAGTAAGTCTGAAGTAGGAGTTGTAGGAGGGACAATGTCCCCTGTTTGAGAATTAGCATCCCCCATTGAAATTCAGTGATTCTCCACAGAATGATAGTGCTAATGTTCAGCAATGAAAGTGATAGTGTAGAGCCTCTACCTTGTGTAGTAGAGGTGGGAACTATTGGGCAGAAAGTTTGACTTCAAGACCAAAAGGTCCCTTTGCTGTCTTCCAGCAAAGGCAACTCAATAAATCTGAAATAAAGATGTACAGTAATTCTGAATTACAACTACTGTACAGTACCGATACTATTAAAGAAAGCATCCAGGCTGATCAAGACACTAAGACCTTTTTTCTGTTGTGTGCCAAGATTTTTGACAAATAAAATCATGAATTTGATTGTGGGGACCTTTTTTTATGAGTGTGAATTTTGTTTTTCTCTCCAGATTTTCATTCCAGTTCTTGGATGCATCCGATTACATCTCCAGTGTCCCTCCCCCATCCAATATTTTTGTAGTTTAAGTGTATCTACAGTACAGTCTTAAATCTATGTGAGAATGAAAGATTGACATGCTACTTTAAATGGTAGGCTAACCTAGTAGATATCAGTTATATATTCAAAATATTAGCTACCGGGTAGTTTTTTTTGTCTCGATTGTATTTTTGAGCATGCATATCACAAGTCAAAAGTGGACATTTTGAGCTGGTTGGAGCTGATAGTGTCTCCAATATGTTAGTTGTTACATAATACTGTTGCTGTAATTGTAGCATACTTACATTATTTTCCCAAGCTGTCATGCAGCATGACTAGGGGACAGCAAAACAACCTAGCAGTTTTTGATGTTAGTTGCCACCTCTCTCCAGTTTACAAAGACAGTATAGTCTTCACCAGTGTTCCCTATAAGCGCAAAAAAGTGCGAAATTTTTTCCGGCATTTTTGCACTGAAATTTTGCAAATTCCGGTGTTTTTTCTCCTGCCAAAAATCGTAGACAGCCACGGTTCATGGCGCCTTGCTCTGGTATGTCGCAGAAATTGTGAAGAAAAGTTGCAGAACACAGACGAAGGACCTTTTTTTTTTTGAGATCACATTGAAACCGGACAAAAATGATGAGAAAATTTTTGGCATTTTTACATTGAGTTTAGAACGTTCGCACTATTTCCAGCATTTTTGCAGAAGGTGAAAACTTAGAGGGAACACTGGTCTTCACACTAATTCTGTTAATGCTAAATCGTAAATATCAAGCAGGAAAGCTGTAAATACACATTTCTATCTGTTATAGGGTACAGCTGTGTTTTTTTTAAGTTTTCAACTCCTGCGAAAATGCCGGAAATAGTGCGAACGTTCTAAACTCAATGTGAAAATGCTGAAAATTTTCTCATCTTTTTTGTCCGGTTTCAATGCGATCCCCCCCCCCAAAAAAAAAGGTCATCGCGCTGACGGAGGCATATTTTTCTCCGATTTTATGCTGATCTCCAAAACAAACAAACAAAAAAAAAAGGTCCTTCGCCTGAGTTCGGCAAGTTTTCTCCGTGCTTTGTGCGACATACCAGAGCGAGGCGCCGTGAACCGTAGCTGTCCACGGTTTTTGGCGGAAAACAAAAACGGCGTTTTTTGGCGGGAGGAAAAATGCCGGAATTCGCAAAATTTCAGTGCGAAAATGCCAGAAAAAATTTCGCACTTTTCGCACTTTTTTGCACTTATAGGGAACACTGGGGTACAGTAGTTCTAAATAGGCATTGTATGCATAGTAAATAACGTCAAATTGCTGTAAACTGGCATTAGTAGGCAACGTCAATGCCAACTCTAACCCTACTATGCTAACATCACCCACCAACACCCAGGAGTCCAATGTATTAGTAGCATATGCTCTATCCTCTTGAGTCTTGATCATTCTACTATTGATCAGTTTGCTTGAAAGAGGGCTTCTGGAAAAATCAATTAGTTTTCTAAAATTAGGTATTAGGTGGTCTATGAATCATGATTATGCTTGCAAGTTACTGTAACTGCTTTACAGACTAACACTAGCCATGTAATTTTGTAATTGTAATTAAATTACATTTTATTCACCAAGCTGCCTTGGCCAGGAGACAGCGAAGGGATCTTTTGGTCTTCGAGTTAAGCTGCCACCTGTCTACCACACACGATGGAGGCTTCATACTGTCCCTTTAATTGCTGAACATCAAGCAGGGAAGTTGTGAATACCAATTTTTCTAGTCTTTGGTTTGACCCGAGCGGGAATCGAAGCCGAGTCTACCGGTTTAGTAGCAGACGCTCTATCCACTCGACCACTGATCAGTAAAGATGTTATGCTTCCATAGTTTTTTAGTTCAAATCAAATACATTGGTCCAGAGTCTGTCAGTCAAATCTGGTATTCATGACTTTGACAATTTTTGTTCTTAAAACTGCAATTATTTGCTTTTTTGTACCAATAAAAAGTTAGACTTAATAGTAATACTGGTTACCTTTCTAGTCTCATCACCTGACCGATCAAATTTTGCAAAACTCTTTTTTTGTCCAAATTCGGGTTGATGGCAGAAGATATAGAGTCTAACTGTCTAATTGGTAACAAGATGTGATGACTGATAAGAGTCTAATTGGTAACAAGATGTGACCAGAATGGTTAATTATATTTCTAAATTCTGTCTAAACCCCCTTGTACCATTGCAGGCATTGCTGATTTGGCTACTGTCTTGAGCTGTTCAGCAGGGTACCTAGTACTTATTAGGCCAAGTTTAAGCAAAAAAAATGCAATTGTGAAAATTTAGCCTACAGCAATAATTTTAGTTGATAAAAGTTGTTGGAAATGTTGCTGTGTTTAAATTAAGAATTAATTTCTTTAAAAAAATGAGTTTGGTTAAGAAGTATGGGGTTAATACAAATATAATCTGATGGTAAGGCACTAATTTTAGAAATCTCATTAATTTTCACAGCATTCACCTTTTAGTATATAGTGTATGCAGTAATGTGTAATAGCTTATATCCTGAGTTTGGGTGATATTAATAGTGCTCTATCATTAGACTAGGAAAATGAAAACTAATGTGCCACTTGTTGTTGTTTCATCACCAAAAGGAAGTTCAAATTTCATTCTTCCATCAGAGGTATGACTTTTCATGTTAAGGCAAGCTACTATCGTTTTATGATCACTGTAGTACTGTCATGTACAGTATGAAGCAATGTATC
Organism: Trididemnum nubilum; assembly: GCA_963965965.1. Lineage (NCBI taxonomy): Eukaryota > Metazoa > Chordata > Ascidiacea > Aplousobranchia > Didemnidae > Trididemnum > Trididemnum nubilum. The sequence goes on from OZ014479.1 coordinate 39,875,841, forward strand.
ACTTACTTAACAATTCAAAAAATCTTGATTAGACATATTATCACAAACTTATGACCATTAGTTAACAAATATCTAGGATACTTTACTGCTTCTCTCTTTTGTGATAACATATTATCTTAATTGGATTTATTAACTGAACATAGATTAGTGATATCAGTTAAATGAGATTCATCTTCATTGTCTTGAATAATTTAATCAAATTTTTTTAATTTATTTATTTTTCAAATTTAGTTCTTTTTCAAAACTGTTCTGGTAGCCATTTTAACTTTCTTTTGCAATTATGTTTGTTTGTTGTTGATTTTTCAAAAAATTAAAATTTTAAAAATCTCTAGGAGAATTTGTTTAAATTCAATTAATTTGAAAAATAAGGCATTAAAATTCAAATTGGCTAATCATTTTATTTGTACATTAATATTTTTTCATTGCATCGTTTCAGCTGCCTGGAAACCATCTAAAATATGCAGTGTGGCATCAGCTTCCAAAAACCAAAGTGAAAGGAAATGAATTGAAATATCCAAGAATCAGAAAAGGTATACTTCCTATAAGTATTTACCGATCAGTGGTCAAGTATATAGAGCGTCTGCTACTGAAACGGTAGACTCAGGCTCCATTCCCGGTTGGGTCAAACCAAAGACTATAAAAATTGCTACTCACAGCTTTCCTGCTTGACGTTCAGCATTAAAAGGGACAGTGTGAAGCCCCTGCTGTGTGTGGTGGATAGGTGGGCAGGTGGCAGCTTGACTCGAAGACCGAAAGGTCCCTTCGCTGTCTCCTGGCCTAGGCAAACTTGGTAAATAAAATGTAATTGCAATTACATTACAAGTATGTTTCTTTTTTTAAGTGCCTTCTTCAATTAGACGGTTGGCCACCAATCTCTATTCTATATGCCAGTCTTTAGCTTTTTCTATACTTAAAAGCTATGTCCATTCTATCACACCATTATTCTACAATCTTCTTGGTATTCCTTGACTACTTTTTTCACACTCAATTGTTTTCCAATACCACCTGATGCAAATCTCCAGCATAACCCTGCTAAATGTGTCCAGCAACCATAAGTCTTCATATAGAGAAATCATGTGCCTAGTGTCCATGTTTGTTTATTGCATTTTTCCTTCTTCATTAATAACTTTAGAGTTAAAGATTTCAAGCACAATATTCCAATGTTGGTTGTTTCCATTTGTACTAATTTATTAATTTGGAATGTAAAAGAATAGTAACAAGCTTGAGTCCCATAAATGAATGTTTTAATTAGTTTGCCAAAGTTTTGAAACTATTAAAAGCCTTTAGATCTTTATCCCTGTTTTATTGAGTTTGCAAACTGTGCTTTTCATTTTTCTAGGACCACATGAGAGTAGCAGTAGCAGCAGTAGTTCGAGCAGTAGTGACAGTGATGTGGAAACTGGAAAACATGTCAAACTTAAACATGATTATAAGAGCAAGCTGGAAAATTGGAAACAAGCTACAGTATGTACGATTTCATCTAATATGATGCTGTCTTCAATGCTTGCCTCCTCATAAACGTTGTGGCGCAACAGATTGTAGCAAATTCTCCAGAGTAGTTTATGAAGGTCGAATCTTGATTAGTTGCCTTCACAATCGTGAATTGGTGAGCAATAAGAAAGGCTTCTAGTCCTGGCAAAATCTAATTGGAAAAGCAAATGCATGGACGATTTTAAAATTTATTCTAGTTAAATCGATTTTGACTTGATTATTGATGGTCACAGGTGTTCATTTTTGATTTATGAAAACTATTTAATGATATCATGCGACTTTGCGATAAAATAGTGCTTGCTTTGAAAGATGATTAAATACAGTAAACAAAAAACAACCATTTTACCGTATAAATTCATAAATACTTTTCGTTTGCTAAATCAGTGAATGTGTTGTTCTCAGATGTAGGTGTAACTTTTCTTAAATTTCACCAATTTTTAACCTTATTATGTTTCGAAATTTCATTGCAAAATAAGGATATACAAATTCTTTCTTGCTTGGTAAAAAGTTGTGTTTGTGTTAAAGCTACAAGAGCACTAGCCGTGATTTCAGAAATTTTGATATTTTGTTACAATACGGCACTCTATAACGAAAATTAATTTTTTAGTTTTGTCTGTGTTGTTAGTCATTATTGTTTATGCTGAAGCTTGCATTGTTCTTAATTTGTTCACTAAATTTTGAGCAAAAATGAGCTTCATTTTCTCATAAAGTGTACCAAGCCAGTTTTTTTAGGTTGTCAATTTCTCTTACCAAGATTTGGGTCACGACTACCAAGTGAAGAACTTCATTCGAGTGTTGAAGCAGCTTGATTCGTGCATCCAGCTTCAATTGGTGGATGACTCCTTGGACAAGCTTTCTTCTCTTACGTTGCCACAATGCCGAAAGCTGAATGTTCAGAAGAACTTTTTCGCATCGTTTAAGGTAATTATGTTATTACAGTCCTCACGGTTCTCGATCTTTAATATGATGAAGTTCGGCTGCTTTTTGAGACGTTGGTTACTTGATTATTGTTCTACTGTGACAAGAGAGAGATAAAGTTTATTTCGCACAAGCAAGAAAGGCACAAACGCAGTAACAGAAATAAGTGCAAAGTAACCAGAAACTGCAATCTAACTTGTTTAATATGTCTTCAAGTCAACAAGTAGAACTATTTGGTATTGTTTCATGGATAAGGCGTGACCAGTGTTGCAACTCGTGACAAATAGCTTGTTTTAGCTTTAGTAGTAAAATTATTTGTAGTTTGAAAAAATTCAATTTCTTGTTTGCTCATACCATTAGTGAGGATGTGAGGGGGAATGGTTAGGCATGGCCTACGACTTAGTTTTAGAAAACCTTGATTCACCAAAGTTAATGAAAATAGATAAAGGAAATATTCCGAAAAAGTTGTCGAACATGCGATTTAGTCATGACTAAAGTGTAACTGTTTATAGTTACACTATACTGTATTTGCGACAGAATTTTGAGTTAACTATGAGTTGAATATTTTTTAGGATCTCCCAGCATGTCCTCAGCTGCACCACCTCAATCTGTGTGAAAATAATCTTTCTTCTTTGGCTGGCAGCGAGCGCTTCAAGTTACTCATATCCTTGGATCTTTCACTAAATCCCATTCAATTCACCGAAAACTATCGGAGCAGGTTAGTCATATTCGAACGCATTGTACTTTATGGATTTATAATTAAATTGATTACTGCTTTCGTCTTGTCAGTGTTGTATTAGCTTCGTAACGCAGCTACGTCGATATTTGTTTAAATTGTGTTTCTCCATTTTAGTTCGTACAATAATAACTGTAAGGCATTTATTCAGGATATCTAGTGCAATAATCTAAAATCTGGAACAATAGATCTTCTAGATATCCCTGAATATTGCAGAAAAATGAGTATTTGAAAACGCTTTCCTGACTTGAGAACTGGATTTACATTGCGCGGGGCCTCTGCACTTTTGGGATTTTTGCTGCACTTTCTTGCCAAATGTAGGATTGTAGGTGAAGACTAACAGGTCTTCACCAGAAATGCGCTGCATTTTCCTTCCCAATGTAGGTGAACTCCCCAAAAAAGAGAAGGTCTTCCATCCAAGTGCAGAGCATCTGATACTGCGCCATTTTGCTATATGGTAAATCCGACTCTGCTTGACTCATCGGCAGTGGAGGAGGTCCGGTTTTGATCCAAAGCTCGTATGAACTGGTAGGTTAGAGAACCTTATTTACTATTCAAGACTATATTCAAATATATTAGTGCAGTATAATGGTAAATGATGATTTTCGCTGTCTTTGTGAAGCATCAAAATAAAATACATAAAAATGGATATCTCTAACTTCATTACACTAGCTGCATTATGTCGAAGCGTGAAAAGGGTTGTCAAGGTTTATCTTCGAGCCATTGCACATTGCCAATACAGCTTGTTTCGAAAAACTGTTGCAGCAGTGGCGAGTAGTTGACACTTGTACGTTTGTTCTGAAGCAAACGCGCTTATCGCTCAACTAGGTTTGTTTGGGAGGACGGAACATAATTAAATTAGCATCTATTGGATATTAATTAAAACTACTTCCTGCTGTTCTTTAATCCCATTAATTATGCTTCCATTCGTTTTAATAAAAAAACGACTGATTGTTCTTCACATTTTTTTCAATCCACTCTTTGGAGTTCGATTCTCAAGCGTTGTACAGTGCAAAGTGTGTTTAAACATGCCTCATAATGTGATACTGTACTAGTGTACTATTAAAGGACGATTCGTTTTAGATTTTTTGATGTTGCTAGCAGCTATATGTGTCCGTTTTCTTACCACTAAATCCCTATAATCTTAGGTGTCTTTTCCCAGAACACAGCAATGCAAGACCAATTTAGAAACCGAACGTAGAGCGACATTCTTTTGATAGCAATGGCAAAACTCATCTTCTAACCAACTGAGTTTTGAACTCTGGTTTTGGCTCGTATTATTTGCTAAGCGTCAGTTTGTTTGCAGGGTTTTCGCCAGATTTCCTAATCTCAAATATCTGGACGGAATCCCGCTCACAAAAGATGACCACCCTGACGATTTTCACAAGGATTCTTGTGTCATTCTGTGACGCAACACGCAATTGCTTCCACTTTCTACAATTTAATTCATCTGCTGCGTTGCACTCGATCGGTACAGGGTCGCTCGATAGCGATCTTTTATCTTTCACGAAAACTTCTTGGACCAATTATTAGCTGAAAAATTAATTCAATTTTTGCTGAAACAAAAAAGCTTAAAACTGAATCAGTAAGTTGCTGCAGTTTTAAAATTTATTCCTGTCATAGCAGAAATAATATTAAAGGATATTTGCGCAATGCTCAAAATGCATTGCTTTAATTTGACAAGACGCGTTGGAATGTCGGATAGTGCTCTTTTATCAAGAACTATGCTTTTTTACGAGAAATATAAACGATGCGATTTAACAGTTGAATTCTAATGATATGAATTTTAGTAGCTGTTCCCAGTATTAACACTGCGAAATTGTATAAATGTTTAATTTTTTTGCTCACGGCAGTAATTGTTGCTTCGCACACCACAATCCCATCGTTATGTAGATCATAGCCTAATGTGTAATGCCATCTGTGTTTTGCTGCTTTTTGTGAGTTCTTGCAACTAGATGACAAAAATCAGGTTGTCTCATAGTTAGGCTTATTTAGAACAGGCATTTAAGGTTTTTGCCAAATCAATGATATTTTGTAGGGCTTTCTGTTCTTTACCTGTTGGCCTCATAGCCTGCATTTTTGAAGGGTATAATCTTAACAAATTGCAGAAAAGGCGGAAAATCAACTTTATTTTCTCTTACATTTCCGCTACAAACAATCGCAGGTCGATAAGAATAAATTGGTAACCAATTGCAGTTTCCTGTACGCCTTCTAAAACGACCCTTTGAAATGACTGAACAATTTTTTAATGAAGATTTAGGCCAGAAGTGCTGAGAATGCACGAGCATTTCCAGCTTTGCCTAAGTGTGTCCATAGACTTTTATCAGTAGACTGGAAACTCACTGTTTTGTCTTTTTTCACGGTTCATTGGTCTACAGTAGCGTAACCAGTGGGGGGGGGGGGGGGGGAGCAAAATGCAGAAAAAAGAAATTATCACGTTTTTAGCTCTTCTGGGACTGTCTTTCGCTCTGAAATAGACTCAAAAACTGATTTAAAACATATTTTAAAATGTTTAATTAGGGCAGGGAGCTTATTGGTCAGAAATAAAACTCGTAAATCAAAAAAACTTGGAAAAATGGCTAAAAATTCGTAATTAACTTTGATCGTTCATTGAAAAAAGGTGAACATAGGTTTCATCAAAAAAATGTATAAGCTCAGGAATAAGGGGGGCTATATCACTGAAAGTTATTTACCAATAATTTCTCTCAAACTTTCTTCCATAAGCCCCCTAATTGTATCTTTCTATAAAATATAGACGAAATAAATTACTCTTTTGAGTGTTTTATTGAACTACCGGTATGGGATTTTACAGTATGATTTACCAGCTTGTAAGTAAGAGAACTGAAATTGTAGCAATAGCTACCTTTCACATAGCCTATTTATGCAACTAGTATAAGTTAATCCTTTTTTTGCTCTGCTAATTTTTATCAAAATAAGGTCTAGAATTAAGTTAGTTTTGCCAAAAAAAATACAAAATTTTCGAGCGCTGGGGCTCCTGACCCCAGATTGCCTCTGGCGACTGGGGGCTCGGCCCCCAGACGTCCATAACAGCCTCCTCCCCAATTGCAGATTTCTGGCTACGTGCCTGTTGGACTACGAATATGTCCAATCAAATGAGTCGAATACACGTCACCGCAAAAAACGTTTGCAAAAAGAGCAAACTTTTTTCTTTAATGCTCTTCTCTTTTTCTCAGCGTACCTGTTTCTAGTCTACTAAATAAAGAGTCTATGGTCTGTCAATCCATCATATTTTCACTGAATCATTAATTATGTGTGATTATCTAACTCAGTTATTTGACATTAAAATAGAAAAATATTAAAGTTAAAAATAGCTCAGTAGAAACTTACGTTAATGAACTTCAAAATAGACTGTTTAAGAAAACCTAATTTATTTGTATGTAAGCTAAGCTGTGGAGGAGGGCCCTAATTTTGTAACACTCTGTACATAGTACTTTTCGTATTGGTTTATTAACTGATCACTGTACTTTATAATCTATTAACCTTGCACTTAACATTTTTAGCATTGTTATTTTAGCATTAGGCTTTAGAGGGAATAATCGATTTTTCAAAAAAGAACATGTGAAAAGTGGATGGGCTCTTGTATTAAATGCATTTCACAATTAAGCCTACTACAATAAATTCACAACATGATTTATTTTGGTGAAACATCGTAAGATATATGTAAAGTGTCATCATTGAAACATTAAGAAGATGCATCAGAGCAATAACTAGTTCAATTACATTAGGATTATTGCCAGAATTGGCGGTACCGACACTTAATATGGCAGAAGTACGCACAGTCGTTTACACGTATCAGCAGAGGTGGGCACTTGCGGTACAATTATTGCGTCGTAGCTACTTTTTAACATAAGTGGACTAGTTAACGCAAAACGTTAGCTTCGTTAATTTATAAATGTAACTTCGTTAATTTAATTTATAAACGTTAGCTTCGTTAATTTAAAAATGTAACTTCCAAAACACAAAAAGACCACCATAGCAATAAATATTTCATTACAATCTGCTCAACAGCGTCAATATGTATTATAGAAGCGAGTGAATAAAACGAAATGTTAATTACGCGCAAAATGTTAACGAATTAACGGACTTTATTAACCCGTTAATTAAAGCTGAAAATAACAGATTAACGTTAACGGAGGTGTGAAGTTTGTTAAAGGACTAGTTCCTTTAACAAACTTCACACCTCCGTTAACGTTAATCTGTTATTTTCAGCTTTAATTAACGGGTTAATAAAGTCCGTTAATTCGTTAACATTTTGCGCGTAATTAACATTTCGTTTTATTCACTCGCTTCTATAATACATATTGACGCTGTTGAGCAGATTGTAATGAAATATTTATTGCTATGGTGGTCTTTTTGTGTTTTGGAAGTTACATTTTTTAACTTCAAGATAAAAATAAGTTCAAATGCACTAACGAAGTTGCAATCGGAAAATCTTTGGAAATTGCGAACAGCCATGATTAATAGACCTCTGAGGCTGTTATTATTTATGACAAAAAAGAGCTCCTGTCTTCTCTTTCGTCTATAAAACTCGTGCTAATGCGCAACAAGTGTTACCAGTGCAAACTGGTTTGTACCGGTACGATGAATGAATGGTGCAAGATATTAACGATAAAAACCTTAACGGAAGTTAACAGAACTTAACGGAAGTTACTTTAGTTTGTTAACAGAACTTAACGAAAGTTAATTTAGTACGTCTACATGAAAAAACTTTTTACGGATTAACGAGTTCAAGAAAAAGTCAGCTTCGTTATTAACTGATTAACGGACTTGTGCCCACCTATGCTTTTTACGGTTGCGCAGCAAGCATTTTAGCAATTTTGAGTGCGCCGATTTTTCAAAAAAATTTTCGATTTTTCAAAGCAAATTTTAAAAAATGGTTGTAAAGCGAAATTTTAAACAGAAAAATTATTTTCGGAAATTGTCTTATCAGAAGTACGCTACTCAATCCTAAAAAATCTTGAAGTATAGCTTCGGGCTAAATTTAACGCGTTACTTGCTACGGTACTGCCTTACGTCTTAAAGTAATTCAAAAACAAGAAACAAGAAAAACAATTAATTGCAACTTTTGTTGCTAGTCCGGAAAACTTGTAAGCATTGGCACAGCTCTTGGTTAATATACTTCTTCTTCCTTCATTGCCCGCTTTTCCGTGAGGGTTGCGGGGCAGCAGCTCGAGATTAAGCCGCCACACCTGACGGTCTTCCATCACCTCCATCATTTCGCTTAGGTGAAGTCCCAAGCGATTCCATCCACGATCCTCAATCTAATCGGTCCATCTAGTTCTAGGCCGTCCAACTGGTCTTCTCCCATTTGCTTTGGCAAGTAAAGCTTGTTTGGGGGAGTCTTTCCTGAGGCATTCTGCTTACATGGCCAAACCATCTAAGCTGAGATCTTTCAATTCGGAGAAGTAACGGCTCGATGTTGAGAGATTTTCGAATCTCAGAGCTACGCATCTTGTTAAACAGTGTAACTCTTTCGATTTTTTGTAAAAACCTCATTTCGGACGCTTGCACTTGTGATCGCACTCTTTTGGTCATTGCCAGAGGTGGAGTCGAGGACACAAGGCTCGAGGCCAAGGACAGGAATGCTCGAGGCCAAGGACCAAGGACACAAGTGCTCTCCAAAAAAAAGAAAAAAAAGGTCTTCACAAAAATTTTTTAGGCGATCTCCAAAAAAAAAGGTCTTCACAAAAATTTTTCAAGCGATCTCCACAAAAATACGTTTTCCAAAAAATTTTTCAAGCGCTTCACAAAATTTTAACAATTCAAAAAATAGTGCTGTCCTCGAGCCGACGACAGGCCAATTTTCGAGGACTTGAGGCCAAGGACTTGGACCTTCGAGGCCAAGGCCAAGGACTTCAAAATGTGTCCTCGAGGCCAAGGACGTCCTCGAGGACTCCACCTCTGGTCATTACCCAAGATTCATGACCATAAGTGAGAATGGGGACAAAGACTGCTTTGAAAATTGAGAGCTTTGCCTTTTTCGACAATTCTCGTTTCATGACAACCGAGTAGTGCAAAGCTCGCATTACTGCACTAGCCTTGCCTATTCGGGTATCGAATTCTTCGTCTTGCCTTCCGTCACTCGTAAATGCAACCCCAAGATACTTGAACTTCTCTACCTTATAATTTGATTTGATTTGTTAATGTACTTAAATGGTTCAATTTCTTTAAACAAAAACATGATTTTTGTAGCTTGCTCCAGTCGTCAGAGAGTGATTTTAATTGCTCCAAAAGCATAAATGAACAAATGCATGGGTAGCTCTTAAGAAAATAAAAAACATAAAGTAACAATCTGAAACAGCCTCTGGTTGTGAGAAAAAATGACTACGGCTGGGACCCGAACCCATGCCCGCAACAACCAGAGACATACAATGTTTTGGAATTCGCGGCAGTCCTTCAGTGATGGACAGGCGTTAGACCACTCTGCCACCGTAGCTATGTGTTGATTTGAAACAAGCATGCTAATATCGACTGGGTACACTGTTCGAACGGTTACACTCCGGTTTCCGATGCTCGCGCTGTGCGAGTGACGAAAAAGTAAAATTGTTGATCTTCATTCTACTCGTTGGCAGCTCTTTTAATTGATTCAATTTCTTTATGCAATACATATGGTGTTTTTTTAGCATGCTTCATTCGTCAGAGCAGAGTATCGAAGCTAGTAGGCTAATCGATTTCCTTGACGAATCATTAGAAAAACCAGTGACTCCGAAGTCGTTCGCTTGCCACCGCTAGAAGACTTTATTGATGAAATTTAACAGAGGTGGAGTCGAGGACAGGCACGTAGCCACGGGGGGGCCTGGGGGGGCAGTTGCCCCCCCAAAATTTTATTTTGCCCCCCCAAACGTAATTTCACCTCGTAGTGGGTTTGATATGAATAAAAGTAAAACCAAATTTGCTGGTTGCATATTATTGCGTTTGATTTTCATGTGTAAGTTGATCGGACGCGATATGAGCTTACTAGGATTGTGACATCATAAATAAGCGTTACCTTCACGGATTTCAAGCTCTCAAAGCGTGGCAATCACGCGGCGCCAATATAAGGCAGTTTTGCCAGCTTCGTAGCCTAGTAGTTGTTAGAGCGTTCGCCTTAGAAGCTGGTAGACTAGGTTTAATTCTCAGTCTTTCATACCAAAGACTTCAAAATTGTTATCTGCTGCTGCACTTGCTAAACGCTCGACAATTAAATGTAGCGCGGACTGTGTAGGATGAAATGAACAGTGCTAAAAAATGACGACAGTGATCAAAATTGAACAGTGCTAAAAAATGACGATAGTGATCAAAAACTCAGTCCTGGCGCTATGTAGGAACCATAGTAGTTGGAAAGCGCCATAAAACCACTCAAATTTCATCTCATTTGGATTGACTACAAACAACTGCATGATTAATAGCTTAGAGTAAAGTGCTAATCAGTTGGTCAACTAACTCAAAAGTAATAATAGATAGTACAGATAGTAGTAATGGATAGTAGCCTATGTATTAGTAACAGGTAATAGATAGTATGTACCAAAAGTCTAAAAGTAATAGATAGTATGCACGAAAAGTGATAGATAATATACTAAAAGTGATAGGTAGTAAGTAGGCTATTGGTAGTCTAATGTTCTATAAATTATTTAAGTTTATAATACACATAGGCCTACAGGTATTGCTAACGGGGTTCAAATTTTTAGCGAAATTGCAAGTTAGTATTGAATAATTGGATAGTAAGGAGAACTTTTAAGGATATGAGTAAAAGAAAACTAACCCCCAGGTTTCAGAACATAGCAAGTTTCTTTCGCGCCCGACCCCCCAGTGACCGAGATAATGCGGAAGAAAGCATTCAGCTTCAGCAAAATGAGCAGTTGCCAACAGAAACTAATCTTTCCGATGAAGACAAAAGCGAAAGTGAAGAAGTTGAGCAACTCGACTTGTCTACAAAAGATCTACCACCAAAGCAGCCAATCATAGCTTTTCCTTCCACAAACGGTCGCAAATTTTCAAGTAGTTGGTATAATAAATACGAATGGATTGAATACAGCGTATCCAAAAACCGAATTTACTGCCAAACATGCCGTTTTTTTGCAAGCAACTTTAAACAAGAAGAAACATTTACAACCACAGGGTTCAACAACTGGAAGAAAATTGGAGATAAATGCATAAAGCATCATGAAAGCAATATTCACCGATTGGCTGACGAAAAAAGGAAATCTTACTATCTGAGTAAAAAGGCAGGTAGGATAGATCAACAATTAGACCCAAATTTTCGGGATGAGACTCTGATCAATGACAATAAAACACATTTGATGACGGTTTTGGATGTACTGCTCTTCTGTGCTCAGCAAGAAATACCTCTTCGCGGCGATGACGAAAGCATTGATTCGCTGAATCGTGGTAACTTTCTGGAACTTTTTTCTTTGCTATCTCATTACAATCCCAACATCAAAGAGCGTTTAGATCGACTTCCCGAAAATGCAAAAATGCTTAGTCCAGATATTCAAAACGATCTACTTGAGACGTCCAAGCAAGAAATGTTACAGCGAATTAAGCAGGAAGTGCACGCTGCTCAGTATTACTCCATTCTAGCTGATGAAGTAAAGGATGTTTCTAAAAAGGAACTGCTAGGCGTCTCTTTGCGTTATCTTCACGATGGAACTTTACGAGAGCGGGCTATCGGATTTGTTGATTTGAAGAGTATGGACGCTATTAGCATCGCCGAGAAGTTGCAAAATATGTTGCAATCATTAACCTTGTCACCTGAAAATTGTGTTGGTCAAGGTTATGACGGAGCAAGTGTGATGGCTGGCAAAGATGGAGGCGTCCAGGCCCTTCTAAAAAAATCTGGATATACATTTGCAAATTATTTTCATTGCGCTGCTCATCGTTTGAATCTTGTTCTGGCAAAAGCAGCAAAAGTTGATCAAAATGTAAAACAATTTTTTGACCATTTAGATTTGACGTACAGTTTTTTTAGCGGAACCAAACGACATGCAGCTTTTATTGACGTACAACGCCATCACTACCCGGATTCCCAACCATTGGAACTCACCAAAGCTTGTGACACAAGGTGGTCATCACGTGCTCATCAAGTGCAAAAGTTTCTTAAAAGATACGGCTGCATTTTGGATACCCTGGCGCTCTTTGAAGATGATCCAAACAGTGAAACCAGATTGTCAGCTTCATCACTATTAACAGCAATTCAAACAAAGAAGTTTGTTGCACTTCTTGTTTTTTTCGCTCGTTTTTACGAATACAGCGAATTTGCAACGAGATGCTTGCAAAGCAATACATTGGAGGTGTCGTCGTGTGTGAACTTGGTAGACGAACTGAAAGACAATGTCAATAGCTTTGATTACCACGAAACACTAAAACAGGGCCTCGAAATGGCGGAGAACTATGACGTTAACAGTTTCGACACTCGCAGTTCAAGCAGGCAGCATCGCCTTCCGGAATCATTGAAGTCCACCATCCTTACCTCATCTGTGGGACACAACAAAATTACTACCGCAGAAGACATGCTTACTTTACTTCGGCAAATCGGTGGTCAGATATCGGGAGAGTTGTGCAGCAGATTTGACAATGCTAACTATGAGATAATGAGATTAGTGGACGCATGCCTTCCATCAAAGAGCAATTTTATGGATGCAGAGCTTCTCAAATATGCTGCTGTTTATGATTTGATTATTCCTGATGCAGAGCACGATGTCTTCAAAAACTTTATAAAACGTCATGAACAGGCCACACGTTTTACCTTAATTGATGTATATGACGTTACTCAAAAGGATATATTTCCGAATATGCACAAACTTTTGCACATCCTGATCACTATTCCGCAAACCTCAGTTACAGTTGAGCGAATGTTTTCGTCAGTAAAGCGTATTAAAACCAGGCTAAGATCCCGCATGGGTACTATTAGACTGTCAGCCTTGTCCCTGCATTCGATTGAAAGGGAACTTAGCAAAACCTTAAATAAAGAAAATATTTTGGATCATTTCAAAAAATCTAAAAGACGTCGTTTATTGTAGTCGTTGAAGTGAGCTACCAGTGTTCCCTATATGGTCATCAATTTTGCTAAGGAAACTGACCCGTGTGATGTAAGGCGATATAAGAGTTGATTTTTGACAGGCTTTTCTTGAAATGAATATCTAAAAGACCAAAAATCGAAATATAAAATGAGTAGGAACTAAAATAAAAAACGCAATCGATTTCGTTTTTTGTTTCAGTTTACTCATTTTATGTTCCGATTTTGGTCTAATAAATATTTCATGTTCCCTATATGGTGCGAAAATTGAGAAACTTGAGAAAGGTTTGGGCAATAAGTTATAAAAAAGGCATGAAGTTAGATTAGGCATATCACGTTGAATTTAATACCAATAGTTGACAATTTTTGTCCAGAATATTAGTTTATTGTTTCAAGAATCAGGTTTCCATGCAAAATTATGGTCAAATTTGTCTAAAACTGAAAATTTTGTTAAAATTTCCATCTGTACAATTTCCCACTGTTCCAATCCAATTTCGATTCCTAGAGGGAACACTGGTAGCTATACCGTATATATTGCTACCAGCTGGTCTATAAGATTGCTAAACTTTAAAAAGGTAATATTCACTTCTATGTTTTTCAACTTTTGAGCAAAGCTGTGGTTAGATAGACGAAAAAAGTGCAAGTGTGGTATTACAACGTTTATTTCTTGGTGTCACTGTCAGCATTAATGGGGTACTAATAAGAGCAGTAAAATTTGTTTTTTCAAATGCTTCCTGATATACACTCTTTTTTTTTATAAGAACCAGTAAATTTCGGACTGAGGCTGGTTGTTCTTAAGTTTTTGCAGATTTTTAGCCTCAATTGTTCTTAATTTGTTCTTTAAATTATGCGAAAATGTAATCATCCGAAGTTGCTAAATTACCGCCGATTGACACTTTTCTCTCATCTATCACAAATAATCAGTTTTGAGCAAACAAGTCATGGCGCTTACCGATTAGCAAGTACAGATGGTCACAAAAGCATGTCACTCGCTGCTTTAGACGAGTGGCAGTTTGAAACATTACATCTATTCAGCTGAGAGTTTTTGTTCAGGAATAATTTCAGCATTTTTGTTCTTAATTTTTTTCCTGATTCTGAGGCTGGCAATAATGTTCTTAATTTGTTCTTAAATTTTGAGCAAAATTGAGCCTCGTGTTCTTATAAAATTGTTCTTACAAAAAAAAAGAGTGTAGTACACTATAAAAATTACCTGATACATAGTAATTGTTATAAACTTATAATTTACCCCAATTGTAGATTTTCAAAGAAACATTCCGGGAAATTTTTGTTGCCAAGTCTGAGAGTTTGGTGGATTTGAAAATGGCTAATCAACAGCAGCTAATTTCTTACTGGCAGATTGTTTTTATCGAATTTAGGCCTGCAGAACAATAATTGGCACTTGCGAGTTATAAGTCGTTCTGGATGGTTAGAATAAACTTTCAGTATCGCCAAAAAAAGTTCACGGAATATTACTTAAAAATTGTTGTTGTTTATCAGCAAACATTTCAAAACCACTTTAGCTACAACTCTTTAGTCCCCCTTCAACATGTTTTATGCAAAGTGCACGTGTGATCTATCATTAAAGGTATTTACTATTCATCCTAACAAACTGCAAGCAGACACAGACATAATAGTCTTGTTTCAGAAGAATAGCAAAGAGCAAAGCACATACATCAGATTACAAACCTCATAATCACATAAGTAAATGAAAAAATATTTGCCCCCCCAAATATTGCTCTTGCCCCCCCAAAAATATCCGGCTGGCTACGTGCCTGGTCGAGGACACAAGGCTCGAGGCCAAGGACAGCCTTTCCGAGGACAGACGCTCTCGAGGCCAAGGACAGGAATGCTCGAGGCCAGGGCCAAGGACACAAGCGCAAGTGCTCTCAAAAAAAAAAAAAAAAAGGTCTTCACAAAAATTTTTCAAGCGATCTCCACAAAAAAAAACGTTTTCCAAAAAATTTTTTAAGCGCTCCACAAAATTTTAACAATTCAAAAAATATTGCTGTCCTCGAGCCGAGGACAGGCCAATTTTCGAGGACTTGAGGCCTCGAGGCCAAAGCCAAGGACTTCGAAACGTGTCCTCGAGGACTCCACCTCTGAAATTTAACACCCCGATTCCTTTAAGTGCGAGTGTTAAGAGTCATTTTTCATCATTCTTCGTCCAAAGCGAATGGAGTTAAGCGATGTGCATTTTCAAATGCTTGCATTTTTAAAGGAAATGAATAAGTTTTTGTGGGGTGTGCATAATTTGTTTTGAATATTGGTTTCGCACCGTAGCTTACTGCAGTTTGACCCAATAGTCAATCAGAATTATGCTTCCAAAACGTCACACTTGCCCGTGCACTTGCCGTTGCGCTTGCGGCGCAATTATCTGTTGGGGATTGCGGAAAAGCTTGTGCTGCATACTTTTAAGCGTATGGCGAAATTGACTTGACTTGCAAGAATTTTGAAGTAGTTGCGCCTTGC
This sequence comes from Trididemnum nubilum, assembly GCA_963965965.1. Lineage (NCBI taxonomy): Eukaryota > Metazoa > Chordata > Ascidiacea > Aplousobranchia > Didemnidae > Trididemnum > Trididemnum nubilum. The sequence continues at coordinate 39,891,470 of OZ014479.1, forward strand.
ACGTGTGCTCTGCGTACCACGAATATCAATGTTTATCTAATGAAAAAGCTTTATTGCTGAATTGTTTCTAAAATAGATCGTAAATTGTTAATAATTAAAACCATTTCCTTAAAATTAGAGAGCGAAAAACTGTAATAAGGTAATAAGTGTAATACGTAGCGGAGTAATACGTAGCGTTCTACACGAGAAGCTAGTCATGCAAAACTCACGCAGGGAGCCGCATTCAAGCGTAACGGTACGTCGCTTACGCGATGTTGGCGGTAAGTTGAATTTCTTAGGGAGGTAGGCCTAGTTCAAGGCAATTCTTAGAACAGAACTAGAGTACTACATTGAGCACTGTACAGTAGGCCTACTACTGTTGTCTGGAGCTAGCATTAGAAAAAGCTACGGTATGCAATGCAGTAGGCCTACAGAGCAGACTGATTGACAGATATAGGTAGAGTTGATTTAGGTTAAAAAAGTTATGCAATGCACTATGCAGTAGGCCTGTAGAGCAGACTGAGTGACTGATATAGGTAGAGTTGATTTAGGTTAAAAAAGTTACGCAAAGAGTTGGTTTAGATGTATTACCAGAGGTGGAGTCGAGGACACAAGGCTCGAGGCCAAGGACACAAAAAAAATCCGAGGCCAAGGCCAAGGACAGCCTTTCCGAGGACAGACACTCTCGAGGCCAAGGACAGGAATGCTCGAGGCCAAGGCCAAGGACCAAGGACACAAAGCGCAAGTGCTCTCCAAAAAAAAAAAAAAAGGTCTTCACAAAAATTTTTCAAGCGATCTCCACAAAAAAACGTTTTCCAAAAAATTTTTCAATCGCTCCGCAAAATTTTAACTTTCCAAAAAATAGTGCTGTCCTCGAGCCGAGGACAGGCCAATTTTTGAGGACTTGAGGCCTCGAGGCCAAGGCCAAGGACTTGACCTTCGAGGCCAAGGCCAAGGACTTCAAAATCTGTCCTCGAGGCCAAGGACGTCCTCGAGGACTCCACCTCTGTGTATTACATACTAAATTATTACACATAGCAGTACGTAACAACAGAAGAACAGTAGCTTAGCCTTACTCATTAGGCTAGTACTGTAAATCTGTAAATGTATAACTCAAAACTGCAAGCTATGTTACAACAGTGCTGTAGCACTCACTGTCAGTGTCAGAAGTGAGCCAGGCAGGCTACGGTATTTAACTTTAACAGTTTATAAACAATACTGACAGACCTTTTGTAGAAAAGTTTATTACAGCTTAGTTAAAGGGCAAGATAAAACCTTTGGTCATCTGATTTGGTCAAGTTGAATAGTTTCAGTTTAGTGATTAAGCTATAAAAGTTACTTTTCAACAGCTTGAGTTTCATGTTCCAGATTTACTTATCCAGCATTAGAGTAGCCTACCATCGTTTGGTAGAATTAAAATAATCAAAATAAATGTATTGCCAATTCTTCATTTGTATGGCCTTCTTAAACATTAGTTGAGATTGTAAAAAGTTGTTTTGATAGAGAATCTGCCAAGCAGTAATGTAAAACCAAATCTTTTTTGAAAATAATTTGATTTAAAATCAATATTGGCTGGGAAGCCATCTTGTTTAAATAACTAAACTAAGTAAACATAGTACGGTAAGTGTTATCTTAGATCTTGTTCAAATACTGTTTGAGAAAGATAAGCTAGTGGTCAAATGAATAAAGCGTCTGCTACCAAAGCGATACGCTCGGGTTTGATTTCCGGTCGGGTCTAACCAAAGACTAGAGAAATTGGTATTCACAGCTTCCCTGCTTGGCGTTCAGCAATTTAGGGGACAGTGTGAAGCCTCTGCTGTGTGTGGTGGACAGGTGGGCAGGTGGCAGCTTGACTCGAAGACTGAACGGTCCCTTCGCTGTCTCCTGGCCAAGACATCTTGGTGAATGAAATTTAATACAATTGCAATAGTTATTTTTTAGTTTAGCTACCGTACTGAACATGGCTACTCAGGCAAAATCAATTTTGCATACACAAATTATTTTCCAAAAGGATTTGGTTTGACTGATTGGCATACTCTCCATCAAAACAACATATTACAATTTGTATTCATTGCATTCTTTTCATTTTTGTCTTACTGGTAATATTAGAGGTAGGGTTTATGTGATGGATGAAAGCAACATTTACTGTAAAATGAATGCGGACTTTGTGTTGACAAACTACTCAACTAATACTAATCAACAATTCAGCAGTGTTATCAAGCTACTAATTGATCTAACAACAGGCATGGAGATACTAGTGCATTTTTCTTCATTATATATTTATCATTTTAAATAGTATACAGAATACAAGTTGAGTTTGTTGAAAAGGCTCGGCTTCTTATTATTTTGTCACCCAAACAAGGATATCCCAAAAGCATTTACAGTATTATTATGACAAAGAATTGATTCATTTCACCAAAAAATTTGATGTAGTGTTTTATTACTTTTGATTCAATTCAGATGCTTACTCAAAATAACTTTAAATCTAACCTAAAACGTACTGTAATCTTAATCTGTAAAACAGCAAATAAAAAAGAGTGCAGAATATTTCTTTTTTTTTTTACTTTCTTTGGTTTTCCATTAAATTAGTCACTCACAGTCTGATATGGCTCTGCTGAGCTTTTAACCAATCGTGGCATTTCAGTAGTAAATATGCTTCATTGGCATATTTTAATTTGAAATGAGCAAATTCATCATAAATAACCAATATTTTTTGTAGATTTCGTCTTGCAGTATGTTGTTTTGCTGAAATCATTAATCAGATGTCATGATTGGAGTTTGAAGTCCTGTTATGCATCGAGAAGAATATTGGTCAACGACCTGTTTCTATAGTCCTGGTATATATATTTTTCTTTTTGTTTTACATCAAATTTATATATTCTTTTGAGTTAGTATTGTTCTGTTGTGTATGGCAAAATTTAGTCCACTATATTTGTTCTGTGTAGTCAATGTGGAGTTTAAGACGTAATAATTAGTAGAGACATGGTACAAATTCAGAGTTACCCTACTTTGTACACAACTACAAGTATTGATGTATCAGAGTTTCCATAAACTATTGTACTTATGTATATATGATTTTACAAAATCCCACTACTTTTTTATGAGTGCAATAGCTATCACTCTCTACTTGCGTTGATTTGTTGCTAAACATATATTAAGTTTGCTTGCTACTGGGGTATAGATGTTCATTTGAGAATACCAAATCCTACAAAATCGCTTCCTATTTGGAACCGGTGCCGTTTTTAGAATTCGGTTTAGTTGCGAAGAAAAACTTCAAGTGATAAATTTGTTTAACCAAGCCGGTCGACCGTGTTGAAAAGTGTTCTTTTGACGTGAATGTTACAATGGCATGCTTTTCTCCAGCAGGGCTAAGCCCCACCTGGTTGCGGGCCTGTTTCCTTTTCCTGAAAACAACAAGAAATGACTGCTAAAATGAAAACAAAAAATTCAGAGAAACTGATGAAACCATTGCAGAATGAGAATATCCAATAATCATGTGATTTATAGTGCTATAATTCTTGTATCATTCATTGAAAATGAACCTAAATGTTGGACTTTTTTTGTTTTGCAGTAGTCGAGAAGTTAAGTGCTGAATTGATATCAAAACAGTACTGACGGCCACTTTTTAGATTTAGGATTCGATTAAGGATTCAGAATTCTGGATTTGGAAAAAAAGATTCAAAATTATTCTGAAATGAACATTCCTATACTGGGGTTGAAAAAGAATTAAAAATCATGTTGGTTTTTCAAAAAAGTTAATGACAAGGTGAATGTAATTTTTATGTTTTAAAATATTTTTGTGATTTTGAAAGTTGTTAAATTTGTTTTTTTTTTGGGGGGGGGGTTGGGGGAATAAATCAATTACACTTTATTTTCTATGAACAATTTCATGAAAATATAAGGCTCATTTTTGGTCAAAGTTTAAGAACAATGCCGGCCTGAGCAACATAAAATAATATTAAAGGCGGTGAATCATCCTGCCAATTCCGGTGGTTTACAATAGCTAAAATTGAACTATAATTTTTGATATTTTTTATTTTGATTTTGGGGCTGCGGTTGCCAAGATATTTAGCAAATACAAAAAGATATCTCCTGACAAAAACTTTTTGGAAACTCTGAGTTTTGTTCGTCTCGCCAAAACTACAGTAGGCCTAATAGTTTAGATAACTGCAGTTTTGGTGGGAAGAACAAAACTCTGAGTTTCCAAAAAGTTTTTTGTCGGGGGATATCTTATTGTATTTGTTGAATACGTTTGCAACCGCAGTCCCAAAATTAAAACAAAAAATATCAAAAATTATAGTTCAATTTTAGCTATCGTAAACCACCGGAATTGGCTGGATGATTCACCGCCTTTAAGAACCAGAAGCGTTGCTAAGAATGGTGGCACCCGAGGCGGGATTTCGTGGTGGCACCCTTTATCGGCCAAAATATAGGTGAAGAACAAAAAAAAAAAAGCTTTTTGGCAACTAATCAGTGGGTTTTCGGTCTCAAAGCAAAAAAAAAATGACCAAATGGTGACACTCAGGGCGGGCCGCTCCCCCTAGCGACGCCACTGTTAAGAACAACCAAACAAGAATAAATTTCATATCAAAAACAAAACTAAACTCTGTACTGATTCGAAACGATCAAGTTTGAGTGATTTTCTGGCATTTACAAGCAAAATTGCACCAATTTCGAAAGTATATAGTAATGCTGCGCACTGCACAGGCAACTAGAATGTTTTTGGTGCTCATTCAAATAAAAATGCTTGCTTCTTCGCTTTTGCAATTTTACGATGCTGGGAAAACAGCAAAAAAAGCGTTTGCTCAAGCATACAGAGCATTGGAAGTACAACAATTTTATGTAATTGGTATCGATGCTCTCAAAATTTAAGAACAAATGAGGGTAAAAATTGGCAAAAAATTAAAGAACAGCCAGCCTCAACTCAAAATTTACTGGTTCTTATATCACAAGTGCATTGAAAAATGTTTTTGAAATAAATATTTAATTGGGATATGATGGGCAAAGTTTTAAGTCAACTCTGTGCTGCACTGTTAGGGTTGATAATTGCATTGTGAATCAAAAGAAACTCTAGTATGTTTCATAAAGTTTAGATTAACAATTAATTGTTTAAGATAGGTTAAACACTCATTAAATTGCTTTCAATAATTTTGAATCCTGTTCAAGTAAATAGTTTCGAGTTCACCTATCGGGAGGTCGAATTTAAATACTGTCAAAGAAAATAACTGTATCGAGTTGTCGTTGGGAATTAAATCTGATCAAGAAGACGGCCCTATCCTAAACTCGAGTTTTGAAGATGCCAACACACTAAAGTTTAGCGTTTCTAAAGTTTTCAAAGATAATTAGAACTTTTTTCGTAACTTAAGTGCATTTCTTACGCTTACAATGATAGTAATTGACTGAACCCTAAAAATAGTTTACTAAATCTTGTTACCAACTAAATAGCTCTGTTTCTTTTCATGGATTGCATAAAAGTACTGAGAAATGTGAAATGCTTTCTACCTAGTGACGGCAGGCTCTGATCTTATCGAAACAGTTAAAGGGTAAATACGAAATGCTTTTGCCTGCACAAATCTATTTTTTCCATGAAATATAAACCGCTTCCAACAGGCTCAAGGTGAAATTGAGAACGAGGTGTGGTTAGGATTTTAAACCGCGAATTAGAATAGTTGCGTGCGCACTGATTGGATTTCAACAAACCTTAGCCAATGGCTGAATCGCTCTTTGGTTCGAATTGAGTCTTACTTTTTGCTTTGCATTTTCTATTTGGCTGTGTTCTTGTTGGTCGGGATCGTTGAATTCTCTGCTCCTGAGTAGGAGTGGTTCTTTGCCGTATTGCTTTTGAAACATGCTGCTTAATGCGTTTCTGAAGCCTTTGGGTTGTGCGACCTACGTACGGACTAATGGAAGCGGTTTATATTTTGCGAAAAAAAAAAACAGATTTGTGCAGGCAAAAGCAGTTTGTATTTACTCTTCAATTGTTTCGATAAGTTCACTGCCTCTGTCACAAGATAGACTGCATTTCTCTTTACCATTGATTGTGCAATCTTCTTAAAATAAGAAATGTGTAATTGTGTGTATTACGTTTTTAGCAAAATGCATTTTTATTTCAGAGCTAAGATAACACAGAGCAATGTTCTTCCTCTTAATGCTCGTCGATGACCATCGTAAAGTTTGGTTAGTCTCCACAATGAAATGACTGTGCCGTGCGGCCATATCACAGCAAAAGTAGCTCGAAAAGGAATCTTCAACAGAATTATCATATTGTAAGTTATTTTACTTCTTTGGTGTTCGTTGCTGTACGTAACTGTCATTGGATGAGTGCCAAACTGAGAGAGCGGTAAGGCGTTAGTCCCTGGAGCGGGAGAAATAAAAATATCATGCATACAGTCTTGTCTTTTTAATTAATAGATTTAGAATTTTTTTAGACGTTTTAAATTTATTAGAATTTTTTCATAGAAATGTTAAACCATTTTCGGGTTGAGTGTTTACAGCATATAAGTGCAACTACAAAATCCAGTGCAACTGTGGAAATGCATACTATTTCTGCATTACTAAGGGTTATTTCTTTTAATGTTTCCGTTTACAGAATCATCAAAACATGCAATCACAGTGGGAAGATTTTCCATTAATGATCAATCAATGGCAACTCTTGAAGATGGCAAATGTTTGGATGATGTGGTATGTTGAGAATGGCGTGTTTTTGTTTAAGAAACTCTATCTGATAAAAAAGCCTGTCCACAGCATAATGTAAAATTTATCGTTTTCTGAGTTGAAGAAAATAATAACCATTCCTCGATGGAGCAGTTTTTTAAATCAATTGAATTCTAGCTTTTGTGTAGTACTCTTTACCGGTAATACAAACTTTTGATCGTGCTTTTGAATTTAATTCTGTTATGAAGTTGAAAACTTCTACATTTGAATAAGATCACGAAGGTATATGATGTATAGTGCGAATCTGTACTTGCTGTTAGCTGTTGGCAATGATTTTTATTATATACTCCGTACTAGTAAATATCGCAGTAAATATGGCGTGGAATATTTGTGTTTAGATCATTGATGCGATAACCTGGAAGATAAGCTCCGACGTAAGTGTGTTGTGAGATAGCTGTAAAGTAACTGCTCTACGCCTCCAGCGTTTGGAGGCATTTAAGAGGAGCAGTGGCGCAACTATGGTACTCTAAGGGGCACTTAAATTTAACCAAAGTAAGCATGCTTTTAAACAGTTTTTAAAATTTACCAGTGTGAAGAGACTGAAAGAGTTGAGAAATTTATATTTTTCAAAAGGCTTCCTGCTTTTTGAAACCTGCACAATATCAAAAACACTCGTTCTCAATTTGCCAAACCATTTAGCCTAGGTATGGAGTTACTGTAGAGGTCGCTATTGCTATGAACAAACATTTTTATCATTGCAACGATTTATTACATCATAGAAGCAGCACGATGTCTGCCAGCAGGCGTAGCTACTCTTTATCCTCTGATTTTCTCGTGTTTCATCCAGCCTCGTAGTTATAGTAAGTCGTAGATTCTAGCAAGTTTGTCACCTTTCATGCCCACCCCAAGGAAGACGCGCCCCACAGTTTAAGGACCGATGAGCTTTACAGATGGTTATGTTTGACAGATAAAAGAAGACAGCATGGTCTTTCTATATGATTCGATGGGAGACGAGGGTGCTATTGCCGGTACCATTTTGTCTAATTTGCGGTAAGTCAATGAACTTAAAGCATTAGTTAATTAGCGTAAATAAATTTCAAAAAAAAAATACATCAAAATTGCTGCCTTGCACTGCCTAAAAACGCCATACGTATGAGTTGCAGTTGCTCTGTCCATAAGCGAAAAGTAACAAATCCAGGCTGTATTAAGGGGAAAATGTTCCCCTTGGCCCGGAAAGATGGGAACCCCATTAAAATAACCCTTTTCGAAAAATAGGTAACATAATTTAAAAGGGTGATTTTTTTGAAATGCAAAGATTTTTACGTAATCCCCCCTAACCTTTAGCGTATGTGGAATAGCAAAGCAGTTTGATAGCATGCTTTGAGGTGCAACAGCAATTGCGGCTAATAATTTAAAGTGTTGCATATTTGTGCAGCATAATATATTAAATTTTATACTCAACTCACTAATTCTGATGTGCGCCTTGAGATAGCACCAAACTCTATGGCCTCCGACAGTTAATGCTCCGCCTGTGTGGACGTTGAGTCTCTTGCTTCTTCTTGCACGTAAATGTGCGATTTATTAATTTAATCGCTTTGTTTTGTACCAATGTGTGAGGTTTGTCAATTCAAGTCAGGCAGCATATATTTAAATGCTGCATGATGCATTGCAAAGTATTAGTGCGGTGCGTGTGGTGATAATCAAGATATAAAGCCCCGCACGAAAACAAAATGGATTGGCGCTGGGCAGTCTTGTTGAATTTCCATTGGGCACCCATTGTAAGCTTGATTGAACACTGTTTAAACAGAAGTTTTTTTGCAGTCATTGAAAATTTAAATTAATGAGTTTGCTATGTTTTATACTTGTACCTACTGTATATGACAATGACAGAGTCCGATTTTCATCACAATACAAATTGTTTAGAATGATCTACTACCAACTGTAAAAGTTTTTCAATAACATTTGAGAAGCACCCGCGACAACAAGAAGTAACCAACTGTGGTGTTTGGCACTAAAAGCGGTGGAGCTGTATCTAAAGTTGAAAAACGTCAAGTCGTTGCATTACAGCTCAGATGCATGCTTGGATTATAGAGATGAGTTCAAATATATTATTTTGGAAAGTGGTTAGAGAATGAGGTATTTTGCAATATTCTTTCACTAGCCCTTTCGCTGCCGGGCTAGTAAAATCGCCGATATCGTAAAGTGCCGGAATGTCAGGAAAAATGACGTTTATAAAAATGTTTCTGAAATCATTTCATTTGCTATAAAAGTGATGGAAACTGCCAAATCGTAACTTTTTGGTGAACATAGGTTTCAGGGCCGTTCTAAGAGGGGGTATGCTGAGTGGAGGACTTTTTCGAAACTGATCTACCGTTTTGTTTTTTTTGCAAATTTGCAGATCTGAAAGCGCATTAAAATTTGTTGATCTTATTTTGTATTATCAACTAATTTTATTGCGCTTTCAGAACTGCAAATTTTATTACCAGCCTGTTGGTCGAGCGGTAACACGTTCGTCTCTGGAGCGGGAGGTCCGAGGTTCAAATCTCGGGCTGGTCAAATCAAACACAGTGTTGCTTACAGGCGCAATGACGCGGAGGTGGGCCCCCCGCAAACTCGTTACACGCTTCGGCGTAATACAGCGAGTATAATGAAAGATTTGATTTGATATTTCGTATTATTTGTGGCTGCAACAAGGGTCGATTTATGAGGGAGGTTAACGCTTATACCCCCCATTATACCATTTATACCAGCTAAACGAAATTGCAAAAGCCAAGGATTTCAGTTTTGTTGTTGTTAAACGTTTTCAGGTTTTAGTGACATTTTAGTGACGCTCAGGACATTCTGTTAGAGATTTTGCATTATAGCGAAGAAAAAGTTTACTCGCGCACGGCACGTAGGTCCTTGCAATGCTACTGTCGAGTCCGGCAGCAAAGGGGCTACATGTTTGTTGTTGTTCAATAACTTTTCAAATAAGCTTGGTTAATTCATTGCTTGAATTAAAAAAAGAATATTGTATACTACTTGTCGAGCCTATTTTTTTCACAAACTACATTCATCACTACATGCGTGTAGCTACAGTAACGTACTGTACATAAAAATAATTAACAGTCATCGTCAACTTTTCCAAACACTGCAATATGTTGTTTTATACTACTTTGCAGGAAGGTGCTGTTATACTGCGATTAGCGAAACCTGAAAAAATAATTTCAGAACGTGGCTGTTCTGTTGGAAGGAAAACCAAAGCAATGAAGGGTCGCTCTATGTCTCTCTCGGCTATGGTACTTGCGAAGTCAATTGTACTGTTCAATAGGTTGCTGTAGGCTTTTGTCCAGCACTGCTGACTACTGCATTTTGTTTCACTTCTTTTGTTTTAATGAGTCTGTTTTATTTTTTTAATACATTTTGTTTTTTGTAGTATTTTTTACATTTTTTTTACATTTAAAACATTTTGTTTTCTAAGTTGGAGAATTTTAGCCATTTTGCATTTTGATTTGTTACCGCAACACCGCGGTACCGTAATGTTTTTACGCAACGTTTGTAGTGTGGAATTAAAATACCAATGTACAATTATTAGAGTAGATGTTAAAGATAAACCTGAAAAATACTGTGAGCTTTGTTAGTTGGAAGTCTCGATGCAAACGTTAATTGCGGCAGAGCGTAGATAGGGGGGGCATCGGGCCATGGTCTTTTTTGGGTCCAGACTCCTGAGGCGTACTGTTATTGCATTTTGTAACCCAGAGAATTCACTTCATAAATTCTTCTCATCTGAAGTCAGGCGGAGACCAAAAAAAGATTTTCATACTTATTTCGTAGTTATTTGGTTCGCATTTAGTTTAGGCGAAGTCCGAAAAAACAGGTTTTCTCCCTATTCTCGTAGTTGCTGTAATTCGAATTTAGGCGAAGATAAAAAGAAAAGTTTCCCTAGTTTCGTTCGAATTTAGGCGATGACCAAAAATAAAAAAGTTCCTCACTGCATCCAGTAGATTTTCATTCTTTGCTCCCACGTTTCGAAAATTCTGCCTACGCTGCTAATTATTGCCCGTCTATTTTGTACTTTCTCTGGCTCAAAAATGTGAGTGATTGGTTTTTAAACGATTTTGCATGCTGCCCGAAAATCTGTTTAAGCGATCCAGCACTATGAAAAATGATTTAATCACCGCCATGTGTTGAGTAATTTGTATCTTAAGCAGATCACAGGTCGGAGTCAGTGGCGGATTTAGGGGGGGGATGGGGGATGCATCCCCCCCACCAGCCTAAACATAACGTGCATACTGCATATGCATAATATTAAACATTTGAAAAAAAGCAATCAGTGAGTACTCGATAGGCCGGGTGACTGCAATATAATTTCTGAAGCCATTGGAGGGGTGGGGTAGGGCGGGGGAGGAAAAAGTTATTTTTACAGCGTGCTTTTTACAAAGCAGAAATTAATTTGTTACAGGTCCGATTGATTTGAAAGCGTCAAACTAGCAAAATTCACTACTCGCACTTTTCAACGATAGATGCATAACACAACAGGAGTTCAGTTATGGCGCATTTTCGCTCAAACCAATACAATAGTGCAGTTTCGCACAATAAAAGTGTCGATTTGGTGGAACATCAAGTAAAATGTCTTCTGGAATGCAGTTTTATTACATTGTTAGTTACGGTATGCTGAATGAAAACTTGAACAAAATAGACTTTTGGCAATAGAAATATCAAAGTCCGATGCAGATAGTTTTTACTCATTCTGTGTGAGTAGCGCAGCCACGGGAGGGCGGGGGGGGGGGGGGCTTTTGCCCCCCCGTTGGCCTGTCGACCAAAATGCAGCACAAGAAAAATACCACGTTTTTGGCACTTCTGAGACTGGTTTTTGGACTGGAATGGACTAAAACGTGATTTAATGTATCTTTTGAACCATATATTTAGGGGGGCTAATTAGTCGAAAATAAAACTCACAAATCAACAAAAACTTTAAAAAAATGGCCAAAAATAAGCAATCAAATTTAATAGCTCATTGAAAATGCTTAACATAGTTTTTATCAACAAAAATATTATAAACTCACGAACAGGGGGATCTATTCAGATTTAGTTAATTACTAATCACCTCTCTCAAATATCTTTCCATGAGCCCCCCTCCAATTATTTTTCTCTACAAAATTTAGTACGAATAGATTACTCCGTGTGAGTTTTATTAAACTATAGGATTTTATGATCTACCAGCATCAAGAGAAAATTTTACCACTAGCCACTTCTCACATAGCCCATTTATGCAACCAGTTTAATCATGTTTGCACTGCAAATTGCTATGCCACGTTTTAAAAGCGTTATTTTTTATCAAAATAGCCCTAAAATTAAGTTATTTTTTCAAAAAGATGCAAAATTTTTGATCACTGTTTGCAATTTGCAAACAACAGACCCCCAAAGCAGCTTCCTCATTGCAAATTTCTGGCAACGCGCCTGTTCTGTGTAGATGCAGACGATTATGTTGGCGAAAGTTTAATAAATACAATTTTTGAAGCAGGAAAGACGAAAAGAGCGTTTTATGTTATTAATTTGAATTGAATCGGTTAAATCAATGACATGAAATTGGTTTTATGTCATTGGTTAAATTTAAAAAAATATTATATGTACTGGTAGCGTTTTTGGGATGGGACGGATCAAAAATATCCCCAAGTTTGCGCGAGGTCAAGAACATTAATCATAAACATCCAAAATTTTGAGATGATACACAATTTGTGCTCATAAATTTTATCATCCCCCCCCCCCACCAAAATTTTCTAGATCCGCCACTGGTCGGAGTATGGAAGAGGGAAGCGACCCAGCATGTAGGCAATACGAGTATGTGATACGTGTAAATTTGAGTTGAAGTAGAATGTTCTAATGTTCTGTTCTTTAATGTTCACAAATTTCAGCATCATTAATTGTTAAACTTTTTTGAAGAATAAAAAGACAAATTTATTCATGCTTGATTAAATATTGTGTTTTAGTATAGATGATGATTCTTGAAATATACCTAGTCTAGTATTCAGATACATCAACAATGGCATTATAGTAAAGGGTGAGAAATCTTGATTGATTGCTTACAAATGCATTGTATACTGGCCCGTGTTCTAAAATATTTTTTATGCTGGGGTTGGCGTTGCTCAAAATTTTCATTTTCAGCAGAAATGAGCTTTGTGTCTTACAAAATTCTCAAAAACTTTAAAATAATAAATAAATATAACATCAATTTAAGAAAATTTTAAAATGCATATAGTTCCATTTTTTACTTGTTCAACTTTAAGCGGTTGCAAGAAATTAAAATTTTAACACTATAAATACGCTACAGCGTACAACTACAAAAGAGTGTTGAAGATAAATCAGCAATATGCTCAGACGCTTACGATTTCCCTCATTGTTTACGCTGTCCTTGGGTATCTTTTGTACGAATCCAGTCAATTATAAGACAACAGGCTGTAATTTTATTCATACCCGTCGGTTTTTTTGTTTTTTTTCCTTAGAGCATAGCATCAGGCTGAGCGATTTTTGAACGAAAATTTTAATCGTTTTTTACGATTTTCGACTCTTAAAAAATGATATAGCTTTCCTGCTTGACGTCCACCAATAAAAGCGTATGATGCTTCCACCATACGTGATACTGTGATAGGCAGGTGGTACCTTGACTTTAAATCGCCGTCTCCTAATCAAAACAGTACTTAATTACAATCTTAAGGTACGCTGTAAAATATCATGAGCACTAACCTTAATGACATGGAGTTAAGTAGACTGAAAATTACTGAGTTGCTGATCGTAATTTTCGGTTATTTTCTGCTTGTGTGAAATATCGAAAAGTCCGGAGCTTTTGACGCGCGTTCGGAATATTGATTTTTTTGCAAAGCAAGTCTTCTCGGCTGGTTTTGAAGTAATTAGAATAAACAATAAAACTAATTTCCTGTATTTTTACGATAGCAATTTTATTCAGTGCAAGAATTAGGGAACGGTGCCAACGTACATTAACTCCAGTCGAACCCTGTGTGCAAACCTTAGGGTCATTTTATTACATGACAGTCAAAATTTTGTAACTCACTCTCTCAGATATTCTTGATATTTGGATATGAGAAAACCATTCAAATTTGATGCAGATTGAAAAAAATCAAAATTCATCGAGCAGTTTATAAGTTGTCGTCGTTATAATTTTGCCACATGAGGGCGCTGTTCGGAGCTTAATTGATTCAAAACATTTTGAGTTTCCGATTTCATTTTCGATTATCTCGAAAGGGCAAACAAATTTTATTCTCCAACCAATGTTCAAATGTCCAGGATAAGAAGTTGATTAATGTGTGTGAATTTGGTAAATGTTTTTTGTTGCATATTTCTGTAATTGCCTTGAAAACATCATGCACATTTTTTTGCAATCATTTTTTCATTCAACTCATTTTATCGTAATTATTGATTTAGCATGTTACTGTAAAACTATTGATGGATTGCAGCTACGTCATAGCTTTTTCCCGCCAAAACGCCATTACAAAGCATTGGATGTTACCGTAAATCAACGTATAATTCCTTCCGTGGGCATATTTAAAGAATTTGATTGTTAAGTAACACTTTTGTAGATACCTTGGCTTTAATTGGTAATTACCAGGAGCGATTTAAGCAGCTTACATAGCTCAGCGGATCTGAAAAGTTACGCTTTTTGTAAATTCTCGTCGTCCATTGCCCGCTATTGTCCACTTTGACCGGTTTTTAGCTTAGGTTCAAATCGTAAATTCATCCATATCCTAAAATACGTAAAATATTATGTCACAGCAGTAACACATGGCCGATTAATGTTTAGTTTAAGCACTATTTATAAATAATATTTAACATCACCAGCTCAAGTCAAAATAAATGCAAATTAAGACTCGATCAAAGTTACACAGTTACACTGAGGCCAGTTAAATCATTAGTTTAAAGTTTAAATGACATATCTACGAAATAATTCAATGAAAACAACTGCTAATGCATTTTAACTCCTAGCAACCAATAATCATAGCGATAAGCCGCTAATGACTACAAGAAATACAAAAAATCACCAAGATCCTGCAAAATAGACTTCTAAAATTACAAAAGTTTAAAAATGCGCTAAACTGTTCCAATATAGCGCCATCAATAGTAAGCCACGAATTTGATTACCAAAACTAGCTACCACCATCCATACTAACATGATTCTGATGGGTTACTCAACAGCAAGCCGGATTTACGTCACTGAAAAAAAGCAAACAAAACCGAATTCTTACTAATTAAAATCTTTTTCAGTTTTTACAGGCATTTGCCTAGCATTTAACTTTAACGTTACAAAGAATCAACTCTTTTATAGCCTGAAAATACGCTCCATATCTTCGCTGTCAGTATTTTTTTTTTTGCTTCACCTAATATATTGGTCTGCTTGCATTATGAAAATGGTACCGGTGGTTTTAAATGTTAGTATGGTTTAAAAATATTCAACATCATTGAGTACTTCTAAGCAAGAGTGATAAAGAACGTTTATTAAATTAATGTTGCAATTGCAAAGTTGATTAAGCTTTCATAGAAACACAATATGAAAGTTAAAAATAAAAAAGATACTAGCCACAAATAGATTAAAAAGGCATTCTGCCATTAATGGTAGTATTAGCGCAACAACTTGCTCATTATTTTATTATAATAATGCCTGTCTCGTGGATGCCGGTAAGCTTCTTGGCTGTTCATATACTTTTGCTGTTTACGTTGATTTCTTTTTACGTTTAACCTAATCTATATTTTGAATTAGACTCTTAAACACTGTCATCACCCAGTTTAAACGGTATGTTATTTACCAGCACAAACAAATTGTCAGCCATATCATCAGGCATGAAGGACAGTCAGCAAGAACTACGTATTTTCGAGTAATAATGGTTTAATAAACATATTGTAAGACCCATATACGCAACCACACAAATGCATTATCTGTGCATAAACCTTCTAGTCCACAATCTAGACTAAGGGTCGCATTGTAAGTGCAAACTTAAAGCAAAACCATCTGACTTGAGCGAATACCGTAAATGCTAATGAAGAGTTATTTTATTCAAAACTGAAAGTTTTCAAAGCAGGATTTAAGGAACTCTCGTCCCACGTTTACAACTTTCTAATCTTGCTTTCCAAGTTTTTAATACCGGTACGCTTTCAAATTTTCGCTCAGGTCGGAGTTTTGTTAAAGTCTGCTTTTGTGATACGATAAATCATTAGTTTCTAGATGGCAGATCCAAGTTTTTGACATTTAAAAACGTCCAACTGCAAAATAATTTCTACCACATATCCAGAATTGTTTGCACAAGTAATACAATGCAATAAAATATACTACAGCACTCGCTATACGCAGCATTATAAACGCTAGGTCTGGTGAATGGTATTATTCAAAAATCTTCACAACAGTCCCAAAAATGCAGGGTATAGAATATGCGCTTGTGGACATGTTTGGCATTCTTCACTCGGCCGCAGGGCGCAGTCATTTCATTGTGGAGACTAACCAAACTTTACGATGGTCATCGACGAGCATTAAGAGGAAGAATATTGCTCTGTGTTATCTTAGCTCTGAAATAAAAAATGCATTTCGCTAAAAACGTAATACACACAATTACACATTTCTTATTTTAAGAACATTGCACAATCAATGGTAAAGAGAAATGCAGTCTATCTTGTGACAGAGGCAGTGATCTTATCGAAACAATTGAAGGGTAAATACGAACTGCTTTTGCCTGCACAAATCTGTTTTTTTTTTTCGCAAAATATAAACCGCTTCCATTAGTCCGTACGTAGGTCGCACAACCCAAAGGCTTCAGAAACGCATTAAGCAGCATGTTTCAAAAGCAATACGGCAAAGAACCACTCCTACTCAGGAGCAGAGAATTCAACAATCCCGACCAACAAGAACACAGCCAAATAGAAAATGCAAAGCAAAAAGTAAGACTCAATTCGAACCAAAGAGCGATTCAGCCATTGGCTAAGGTTTGTTGAAATCCAATCAGTGCGCACGCAACTATTCTAATTCGTGGTTTAAAATCCTAACCACACCTCGTTCTCAATTTCACCTTGAGCCTGTTGGAAGCGGTTTATATTTCATGGAAAAAAATAGATTTGTGCAGGCAAAAGCATTTCGTATTTACCCTTTAACTGTTTCGATAAGATCAGAGCCTGCCGTCACTAGGTAGAAAGCATTTCACATTTCTCAGTACTTTTATGCAATCCATGAAAAGAAACAGAGCTATTTAGTTGGTAACAAGATTTAGTAAACTATTTTTAGGGTTCAGTCGATTACTATCATTGTAAGCGTAAGAAATGCACTTAAGTTACGAAAAAAGTTTTAATTATCTTTGAAAACTTTAGAAACGCTAAACTTTAGTGTGTTGGCATCTTCAAAACTCGAGTTTAGGATAGGGCCGTCTTCTTGATCAGATTTAATTCCCAACGACAACTCGATACAGTTATTTTCTTTGACAGTATTTAAATTCGACCTCCCGATAGGTGAACTCTAAACTATTTACTTGAACAGGATTCAAAATTATTGAAAGCAATTCAATGAGTGTTTAACCTATCTTAAACAATTAATTGTTAATCTAAACTTTATGAAACATACTAGAATTTCTTTTGATTCACAATGCAATTATCAACCCTAACAGTGCAGCACAGAGTTGACTTAAAACTTTGCCCATCATATCCCAATTAAATATTTATTTCAAAAACATTTTTCAATGCACTTGTGATATAAGAACCAGTAAATTTTGAGTTGAGGCTGGCTGTTTTTTAATTTTTTGCCAATTTTTACCCTCATTTGTTCTTAAATTTTGAGAGCATCGATACCAATTACATAAAATTGTTGTACTTCCAATGCTCTGTATGCTTGAGCAAACGCTTTTTTTGCTGTTTTCCCAGCATCGTAAAATTGCAAAAGCGAAGAAGCAAGCATTTTTATTTGAATGAGCACCAAAAACATTCTAGTTGCCTGTGCAGTGCGCAGCATTACTATATACTTTCGAAATTGGTGCAATTTTGCTTGTAAATGCCAGAAAATCACTCAAACTTGATCGTTTCGAATCAGTACAGAGTTTAGTTTTGTTTTTGATATGAAATTTATTCTTGTTTGGTTGTTCTTAACAGTGGCGTCGCTAGGGAGAAGCGGCCCGCCCTGAGTGTCACCATTTTGGGATGACACCATTTGGTCGTTTTTTTTTGTTTTGAGACCGAAAACTCACTGATTAGTTGGCAAGGAGCTTTTTTTGGTTTTCATCTATATTTTGGCCGATAAAGAGTGCCACCACGAAATCCCACCTCGGGTGCCACCATTCTTAGCGACGCTTCTGGTTCTTAATATTATTTTATGTTGCTCAGGCCGGCATTGTTCTTAAACCAAAAATGAGCCTCATGTTTTTATAAAATTGTTCATAGAAAATAAAGTGTAATTGATGTATTCCCCCTTCCCCCCCCCCAAAAAAAAACAAAACAAATCAACAACTTTCAAAATTACAAAAATATTTTAAAACATAAAAATTGCATTCACCTTGTCATTAACTTTTTTGAAAAAACAACATGATTTTTAATTCTTTTTCAACCCCAGTATAGGAATGTTCATTTTAGAATAATTATGTATTCTAGAATTCTCAGTCGGACGACCTAGAACTAGATGCACCGATTACATTGAGGATCTTGGATGGAATCGCTTGGGACTTCGCCCAAGCGAAATGATGGAGGTGATGGAAGACCGTGAGGTGTGGCGGCTTAATCTTGAGCTCTGCTCCCGCAACCCTCACAGAAAAGCGAGCAATGAAGGAAAAAGAAGAAGAAGAATAGTTTTGAATCTTTTTTACAGAATCCAGAATTCCGAATCCTTAATCAAATCTTAAATCTAAAAAGTGGCCGTCAGTGCTGTTTTGATATCAATTCAGCACTTAACTACTCGACTACTGCAAAACAAAAAAAGTCCAACATTTAGTTTCATTTTCAATGAATGATACAAGAATTATAGCACTATAAATCACATGATTATTGGATATTCTCATTCTGCAATGGTTTCATCAGTTTCTCTGAATTTTTTGTTTTCATTTTAGCAGTCATTTCTTGTTGTTTTCAGGAAAGGAAACAGGCCCGCAACCAGATGGGGCTTAGCCCAGCTGGAGAAAATCATGCCATTGTAACAATCACGTCAAAAGAACACTTTTCAACACGGTCGACCAGCTTGGTTAAACAAATTTATCTCTTGCAGTTTTTCTTCGCAACTAAACCGAATTCTAAAAACGGCACCGGTTCCAAATAGGAAGCGGTTTTGTAGGATTTGGTATTCTCAAATGAACATCTATACCCCAGTAGCAAGCAAACTTAATATATGTTTAGCGACAAATCAACGCAAGTAGAGAGTGATAGCTATTGCACTCATAAAAAAGTAGTGGGATTTTGTAAAATCATATATACATAAGTACAATAGTTTATGGAAACTCTGATACATCAATACTTGTAGTTGTGTACAAAGTAGGGTAACTCTGAATTTGTACCATGTCTCTACTAATTACTATGTCTTAAACTCCACATTGACTACACAGAACAAATATAGTGGACTAAATTTTGCCATACACAACAGAACAATACTAACTCAAAAGAATATATAAATTTGATGTAAAACAAAAAGAAAAATATATATACCAGGACTATAGAAACAGGTCGTTGACCAATATTCTTCTCGATGCATAACAGGACTTCAAACTCCAATCATGACATCTGATTAATGATTTCAGCAAAACAACATACTGCAAGACGAAATCTACAAAAAGTATTGGTTATTTATGATGAATTTGCTCATTTCAAATTAAAATATGCCAATGAAGCATATTTACTACTGAAATGCCACGATTGGTTAAAAGCTCACCAGAGCCATATCAGACTGTGAGTGACTAATTTAATGGAAAATCAAAGAAAGTAAAAAAAAAAGAAATATTCTGCACTCTTTTTTATTTGCTGTTTCACAGATTAAGATTACAGTACGTTTTAGGTTAGATTTAAAGTTATTTTGAGAAAGCATCTGAATTGAATCAAAAGTAATAAAACACTACATCAAATTTTTTGGTGAAATAAATCAATTCTTTGTCATAATAATACTGTAAATGCTTTTGGGATATCCTTGTTTGGGTGACAAAATAATAAGAAGCCGAGCCTTTTCAACAAACTCAACTTGTATTCTGTATACTATTTAAAATGATAAATATATAATGAAGAAAAATGCACTAGTATCTCCATGCCTGTTGTTAGATCAATTAGTAGCTTGATAACACTGCTGAATTGTTGATTAGTATTAGTTGAGTAGTTTGTCAACACAAAGTCCGCATTCATTTTACAGTAAATGTTGCTTTCATCCATCACATAAATCCTACCTCTAATATTACCAGTAAGACAAAAATGAAAAGAATGCAATGAATACAAATTGTAATGGGTTGTTTTGATGGAGAGTCTGCCAATCAGTCAAACCAAATCCTTTTGGAAAATAATTTGTGTATGTAAAATTGATTTTGCCTGAGTAGCCATGTTCAGTACGATAGCTAAACTAAAAAATAACTATTGCAATTGTATTAAATTTCATTCACCAAGATGTCTTGGCCAGGAGACAGCGAAGGGACCGTTCAGTCTTCGAGTCAAGCTGCCACCTGCCCACCTGTCCATCACACACAGCAGAGGCTTCACACTGTCCCCTAAATTGCTGAACGCCAAGCAGGGAAGCTGTGAATACCAATTTCTCTAGTCTTTGGTTAGACCCAACCGGAAATCAAACCCGAGCGTATCGCTTTGGTAGCAGACGCTTTATTCATTCGACCACTAGCTTATCTTTCTCAAACAGTATTTGAACAAGATCTGAGATAACACTTACGTATTATGTTCAGGGTGTCGAACCGAACCTGAACCCGAATCGTAAACCCGAATGAACCGTTTCATTTTGGAGAACCCGAACCGAACCTGAACCAGCAAAATTTTACTTCAGTAAACCTGAACCAAACCTGAACCCTCAAAATTGTGCTCTAGTAAACCCAAACCGAACCTGAACCCCTAACAAAAGTAAGAATATTTTTTTCCATATGCGGATGCCGCTGGCGCTGGTACACGCGCAATAAAAGCAGTGGTGATCATCAACAGAATCAGCAATTTCTACTTTTTTTTTTTCTGGACGAAACGAGTAACGACAGTTAAATTTTAAGTCAATGAATCCGAACCGAATCTGAACCAGTAATATTTCACTTGAGTGAACCTGAACCAAACCTGAACCTCGAAAATGGTGCTCAAGTGAACCCGAACCAAACCTGAACCGCTAAAATATTTTGAGCAGGAGCTGAACCTGAACCGTTATTTGAAACGGTTCGACACTCTGATTATGTTTACTTAGTTTAGTTATATAAACAAGATGGCTACCCAGCCAATATTGATTTTAAATCAAATTATTTTCAAAAAAGATTTGGTTTTACATTACTGCCAAAAAAGATTTGGTTTTACATTCTCCATCAAAACAACTTTTTACAATCTCAACTAATGTATAAGAAGGCCATACAAATGAAGAATTGGCAATACATTTATTTTGATTATTTTAATTCTACCAAACGATGGTAGGCTACTCTAATGCTGGATAAGTAAATCTGGAACATGAAACTCAAGCTGTTGAAAAGTAACTTTTATAGCTTAATCACTAAACTGAAACTATTCAACTTGACCAAATCAGATGACCAAAGGTTTTATCTTGCCCTTTAACTAAGCTGTAATAAACTTTTCTACAAAAGGTCTGTCAGTATTGTTTATAAACTGTTAAAGCTAAATACCGTAGCCTGCCTGGCTCACTTCTGACACTGACAGTGAGTGCTACAGCACTGTTGTAACATAGCTTGCAGTTTTGAGTTATACATTTACAGATTTACAGTACTAGCCTAATGAGTAAGGCTAAGCTACTGTTCTTCTGTTGTTACGTACTGCTATGTGTAATAATTTAGTATGTAGTACATCTAAACCAACTCTTTGCGTAACTTTTTTAACCTAAATCAACTCTACCAGTCTACCTATATCAGTCACTCAGTCTGCTCTATAGGCCTACTGCATAGTGCATTGCATAACTTTTTTAACCTAAATCAACTCTACCTATATCTGTCAATCAGTCTGCTCTGTAGGCCTACTGCATTGCATACCGTAGCTTTTTCTAATGCTAGCTCCAGACAACAGTAGTAGGCCTACTGTACAGTGCTCAATGTAGTACTCTAGTTCTGTTCTAAGAATTGCCTTGAACTACCTCCCAAAGAAATTCAATTGACCGCCAACATCGCGTAAGCGACGTACCGTTACGCTTGAATGCGGCTCCCTGCGTGAGTTTTGCATGACTAGCTTCTCGTATGTTTATGCCTTGGAATGGAACAAGCAGTGTCCAAGATCCTTCGACGGAGTCGACATCTTTTTTCCAGCACAATAAACCTCAATCTTTATGAAAACCATTTTAGCTATATAAAAAGTATGCAGATGTACACTGAGCGTTATGTTATCCAGATGTTTATAGCAGAGAATATATCGATACAAGTTCTACAGCGCCATGCTCGTTCCATATTTGAAGAGTTAAAAAAAGTAACAAAGATTAACTAAAGGTAGTGATTCACAGCTAAACCTTGGACAGGTTAGTCATGTAAACAGCTGTTTTTTACAATTTCGCCACGGCACCGAAAATTCAGCTACAGCACGACAGGAAACGCTTCAAGTTACACGAAGCTTTATATTCCCAAACGTACAAAATAAACTTATGTTTCATAGCATAAACTAGATAACCTTTTTAGATTCAGAAACTATCGGGTTCTCAGGTTATTCACTTTTAACCAGTTAAATAATGATTTGGACTTGAAGCCAGGCAAACCACCTGCGGTGGTTTGATACTCAGTCAAGACACTCTTTAGGTTAACACTAAGTTTCGGGTTCGATTCTTAGGTTAATTATTCGCTTATACTTTAACCAGTTAAATAAAACTTTAGACTTGAACCATAGCCAGTTCCCAGGCAAACCACCTGCAGTGGTTTGATTCTCAGGCAAGACACTAAGGGTCTTTACACTTGAACCATAGCCAGGCAAACCACCTGCGGTGGTTCGGTACTTAGGCAAGATAGGTCAAGACCAGGTTTCGGGTTCTTACAACTAGCTAGGTTAGGACTACACCTAAGGTTAGAACTAGAGCTAGGGTTAAGATTACAACGCCGCATTTAGACAAAGTTGCATTTAAATAACAACATGCTTGGGGGTACGCCGCAGTTGGAGGACACCGCACTTGAGAGGACGCCGCACGCCGCCACGCCGCAATCCCTATAATTTTGGCGCATTTCATACTACCTACCTTTTAAACTAAAAGGCCAAAATTGATGCTGTAATGACAATTAGCGCATTTACATGAACACGATTCATCGTATTATTTTTTGACGTACGTATTATTTTTTGACGTCGTGTTCATGGAGACACTCCTCATCGATTTGGCATTTCTCAAATCGATGCAAATTGGTGAAAAAACGATGCGCTCAAGAAGCAGGATCATCGTTTTGAATCGATGTATTTTGGAACAATACGCTAAAATAATCGATTGTATGTAAATACCTTTAATGATTGCCATATTTCTCATTTTCGGACGATTGCTGGATGTCACTTGTGAAATTGCTAGTTCACGCTAGAACGAATAGTTACAGACTTACTAGTAAAAAATGTACCGTAATCATTTTTTTAAAATCTAATACTTAAAAAGCCCTTCCGTATTATTTTTTCTGGCGTATTTGCTATCCAATTACTGGTACAGCGAAATCGTATAATCAATTAGACTTTTGTTCTCACAATTGCAATTTTTCAACCCTGTTTCAAAGCACACTAATTTAGAAGCAACAAAGAATATATATTGGTAAAAGTGTTTTGTTGCAGTCGTTTTATAGTGGTGTCAAATAGCAATAGGCTTGCACGTGAAATCGAAGTTATTTAATGGTCGATGGAAAAACAACTCAGTTAAACAGTTGAAACATTTTAACTGCTTTTTTATTATTTTTCTCGATTAACAACTTCATTTTGCCATGATACTTTAGCAGCTGATAAATTGAAGTATTCCAAATATATGTCCAGATTTTTACTAGCAAGATTTCCAGCAAAATTGCTACCTGGTGAACTGTCGCTAGAGATGCGAGTACTATTGCAATCACCATCTATTCCTTGCCACCATTAACCTTTGGAAACAATTCCATGTCGGTTTTCGTTATCGATATCAGAAGTAGAGCAGTATCGACGTGATGAAGGGTGCTTCGCTATTTCTTTTCTAACGAAACCAGTTTTGTAAACACAGCGTAGCTTTCACCATTGAAATGGCATTAGTTGTTGAAGCCGGAATAGGCTAGCGGTACATTCTCCATTTTCGCGCTAAAATTCCAAAGGCATTTTTTATGCATCAGCGTGCTCTGGATAAGCTGAAATGTTATAACTATTTTTTTAAACTATTTTTGCATAGCTGTGCCATTACAATCGCAATACGAAGTTATTCTTCTTGTTAGCAAATTTTGTCTACATGTTTTAGCGCATTTTGTTGATATCAGCAAGGTCATATAATGCTCAAGACACACAGCACTGCTGGCATTCAAATTCTCCTACCAAGAACGAGAAATAGGATAACAATTTGGTAAAACTTCCAACACAACAGCCTTAAAAAAATACTTGCCAAACTGGTCGAGCGGTTGCGGGTTCCCACATAGAACTAAAGGTCTGGGATTCAAGTTTTGGGCCCGTCACGTAAAACACAGTACTGCCTACGGCTCGCCACTGCTGCGTTATCACTCCAAAAGAGCCGTGTTGTCTGCAGAAGCAACAGCGCATAGATTGGCTTAGTCAACTCATCTCGCTGTTTGGCATAATTAAGCAAATGCAATAAAGATTTAATTTTGCTTTGATTTATCCTTAACTGCTCGAAAACTTGCCTCTAGTTAAAAATTTGCTATGAGGGAATGATACCTTTAGTGGAGTATGGCTTCATCAAGTTGTATTTCAGTGGAAAAGCTGCATCTCCAACAAGGCAATATGATACCTTATTGTTAAAGTTGGGAAGAAACTCTTCTGGTGGAAAGCCGAGCACATTTTTATGCAGCTTTTGACCCATTACTGAGTTTAATAATACGCCACTGTTGCTGTGTCGACCCGAATCTCCAACGTCGAACATAATAAAGCAATAGTTTGCATCACGTATTGCTAGTAAATTAAAGCTATAAAATCCTTTGTAGTTAAAGCACTCCGAAACAAGGTTTGCAGGAGCCTGAATACAAACGTGCTTGCCATCAATACAGCACCAACACAGTGGAAAATTCCACTGCTCGTAAAATTCTCTGGCAATTTCACGCCACTTCTGTTGAGTTGATGGAGGCAAAAGCACTTGAGGTTGAAGAATATTCCAAATCGCCGAGCAAGTATCTGTTAAAATTTTGCAAATTGCACTTGGGCTGACGCGATGACTCATTGAAAGTGAATCGCATGAATCTCCAAGGGCGAGAAATCTAAAAGTTTAAAACCTTTAATTCCGGTCAAAACTGTGCGTAAAATCGTAGCACAAATCATATCTTAAGTTATTTCAATCATATGTTTATTTTAACTATTTTAACCAAATTTTGAATATTAAGGTTTACATCCTTGCTGTGGTATTCAGCATAAATGATGATGTAACTCAATATCAAAAAATGGGCCTTGAGCAGATGCATATTTTTCTGTGCACTTGGCGAATTTCGCGATTTTTCGAGAAAAAATAGCGATTTTATTCTCCCCCTTAACTTAAAGGCAGATCCAAAACAAATTTAACCGCTTGCAGTTTTGGATAAATTTTGCAAGTGATTTTGCTAAGGTTGGGGTGCGGCTAGATTTGCCAACCGTCCCGGAATGCCCGGGACAGTCACGGAATTGATGTCTGGCGTTCCGTGTCCCGGACTGGGCCACCTCTGTCTCGGAATTTACGGACAACCAAGGCGGTCTAACATATAAGGCCAGGTGAGCATGTCAGCTTCGTTCAAAACTAAAAACGGACGTAATTTACGCGAATAGTTTTGTATATAAAAGCAGTTTACATCATTCAATGCGTCAATCAAAGAAAAATGAGTTGAAAGTAATGTTGTCGAAGACGTTTCGTCAACTGTGACGTTCTGAT
Source organism: Trididemnum nubilum (assembly GCA_963965965.1). Classification (NCBI taxonomy): domain Eukaryota; kingdom Metazoa; phylum Chordata; class Ascidiacea; order Aplousobranchia; family Didemnidae; genus Trididemnum; species Trididemnum nubilum. The sequence continues at coordinate 39,917,262 of OZ014479.1, forward strand.
GACATAACAATCAAATAAGTTAAACAATCGTAAAGTGGAAAATAAATCACCAGTCCCTTTAATTTGAGACGATCATTCGATTTCGTTTATCGATTGAAAAAACGAAGGTACATTTTAAAACGATTTTGTAGCTGTAAGCGTAAAAGGCAAGTAAAGAAAGCAGTTTAAAAGTAAAGGTGAAGATATGACTAAATTGATTAGTTGGTATAAAGTCAGTTACTAGGCCTATTTAGTGTATAGGCCTATATTGCACTGTTAGTGTGAGGCTTTTTTAAGAGCAGGTTTTCATTATTCAGTCAGTTTTCAGGCTTACATGGCCTTCTAGTAGGACGCCTTGCTGTCTTTGTCTTAGTCTTAGCGAGAGTTCATTGATTATTGTATTTTCGTACAGATTAGGCTACGAATTTTATCATAAACTTTTGACAGGAAATTTAAATAAAAATTTACTTGTGGAAATTACCCTTAACTCACTGTTAAAAGACAAAGATCTTCTTAAAGCGGCGAAATAACAAAAAAAAAATACAAATTTAAATGCCAGGTCAAATTTTTTGTTAGAGTTCTTGCATCTTCTTGGGCGGCATACTGCTCAATTGTTTTCTCGCGCTCTAGCGGCTCTACGCATCGTAGAAATAATAGCAAACAAAGTTAACGCATTGCGTTAAGTGCAATAAAAGTTGAGCAGTATACCGCCTCTTATTTTTTGTTAGAGTTAGAACAAATGGTGTACATTCTTTTCTGTTTTAGTGTTTTTTGCATTTATGCTTCAAAGATTCACTATTTCATATGTTTCTTTGATTATGATAAAATTATTTGGAGGCTGGGAGTTGGTTAATAACGCTGCTCAATCATCGCTCTATGGCGCGCAGCACGCACTGTTGCTTTTGATGTCATTCGTGTGTCGTAAGCTACTGTTGCATCAGTTTTCAAATTCTAAGCATTAAGGTGTCCCGGAAAGGTTAACCGCAAAGTTGGCAAACCTAGGTGCGGCTAAAGCCCCTTAGCCCCTCCTGGTTGGGTCACAAGATTTATGTTCACTTTTGTACACAAAATCTACTCAAGTTTAGAGTCATATTATTAGCCAGCACCACGCTATGAAGTTAAATCAGTGATAAATTGTTATTTCCAGCTAAACATTTTTCGAATGCTGGTTCACCCTTTAAATTTGGAGAATGATTATAATAATTTCAATCGCAAAATTTCGGAGAATGATTATAATAATTTCAACCATGAATAACCTTTTCTTAAAAAGATCCAGTAAAATTTGATTTGAGATGAGCTGTTCTTAAATTTTCACAAATTTTCAGCCTCATTTGTTCTTGTAATATAATGTAAATCTTTTGTAATGTAATGTTCTTGTAATGTAAGGGCCCTGCGTAATGTAAATCCGGCTCGGGCAATCATATGGTTAGAGAACGTAATCATATATTGTGCTATTTTTCAATAGCAATTCACCTCCACCTCGCCAGTTTTTACGCAAAAATATACTTTTTGAAAAAATTAGCTTGGGAAAATGCTCGTTGAACGAATTATTGAATTTTAATTTAGGGAGGTTGGGTTCCCTGGTCGTACTTGTACTCCTACAGCTGGTTACTTTCATAACAAAGCAAAAATCTGTTAAGGAAGATCTTTAAATGGGTTATTATCTATACTGCTAAAATATTACAGAAGGCAATATACCTTACTTCCTTCTACCTGGACCAAACCACTTGCAAAATTTAACACCAAAATGCAAGACATTTTTGCTTTTTAACTTTTGGTTTAAACCCTCTTCCTTGAGCAAAATTTTTATTAAGTGCCGAAACAGGCCACTGCTTCTGATCTTCCATTCTACGACATCTTGCCCCACAAAAAGCCCTTCTTTCGATAATTTCTGATTACGTCATTGCATGTGATTTGTGGTTTGGGCCAGCCCAAGCAAAAATCCTCGCAACGCCTATGTGCAGTGGTGGGCAGTAACTAGTTACAATTGTAACTAGTTACTGTAACTAGTTACTTTTTTAGTAACTGTAACTGTAACTTCGTTACTTTTTTTCAGATGTAACGATATTTGTAACTAGTTACCAGTTTAGAGCCCTAAAAAAAGTTACAGTTACAGTTACTTTTTGTACAACATGCTTTGAACCAAATTACAGATTTTTTATGAATTCCATTCAAAATAATTGTATTACAAAGCCAACACAGGACGCACAGTCGCATGTCTGATCAACCATAACCTTTTATCCATATTTTCTTCACTGTGTTCACTGGACTATACATGTGGTTGCTGGTTAAAGTTTAAGTTAAAGCCGTCAGGCCTGTTTTTAGTCCAAATTTTTAATCACTAAAGTAACTGTAACTTGTAACTGTAACTGTAACTAGTTACTTTTTCAAATTTGTAACTGTAACTGTAACTTAGTTACTTTTTTTGCCAAGTAACTGTAACTTGTAACTAGTTACTTTTAGAAAGTAACTTGCCCACCACTGCCTATGTGTGACATCATATATTGTATTCCGACATCAAATATATTTTTGATGTATTGCACAGTATAATGTGTCTAGCATTTTTTAATTGTACTTACATTGCAATTGTAAGTTTTTGCTAGTAATGTATAATAACTGCGATATAGTTGTGCTTTTGGTGATCGCAGATTTCCAAATTATATCTACTAAATGGACTTGATTATTGTAGTTTTCTTTACTGCTTTAACAATAGGGGCTGTTTAGTGCTTAACTAGAACGCGGGGTAATGACCTCAAATGTCTGTTCCTTTGATACAACCATTGTTTTTGTCATTCTAGAACTACAGTACCAGCAAAACTTTATGGACCTAATATGTTAGTATTTTGCTCATGCTTTGATTGTTTTACAGTCATAGTAATAAGTCAGATTGTGTATTATGACTTAGTGTATAACGAGTCGGTGGGGAGCGTCCCCACGTCATTGCATCTGGACATTGGACAACAGCTACAACAGAAATTTTGCAGCAGTAACAAACCATTGGTAACCCTATTTCCAGTTTGTCTGGTCTTGAGAGTTAAACCACGTGTCTTCGCTTATCAGCAAATATGCTATTTGGTATTTTGATAAACCGGCAAACGTTTTGAGTAGCTACAGCGTTAATACGGAAATCAAGTGATTTTTATCTTTATTGTGAGTTAAACCACGTGTCTTTGCTTATCAGCAAATACGCTATTCGGTATTTTGATAAACCGGCAAACGTTTTGAGTAGCTACAGCGTTAATACGGAAGTCAAGTGATTTTTATCTTTATTGTGTGCAAGTTTAAGCGCCAGAACAAAATAATTATTACGTTACAATTTTTTCGTTCAGCTTAAAAACTTTTCTAGTTCTTTTGAAGCGGTGTAGTCAGCGGGGGTATGTCGGTTTTCGCAGTCAAACTCGACAAGCCGGAGGATCTTTCTTTCGACCGAAAGGACGAGACGGTAGCGCTGAAGAACTTTTTTGGTATACACATACTGTATTTTTGGATCAGAATTACTAGTCTCTGGCGCTCGTGAACTTTTTTAGTTTGGGTTAGATCAGCCTTTTAACTATTATTCGTAAGTGCCGTCCTGAGACTGCTGAGCAGTGAGCAAGTCTGGTGATAGGCTTCAGCCAAGATAATTTCCTGTTTTTTCTCGGAATTACAACGGAAAAGCGATGGTAGAAAACTACATAAGCGTAATGATGCGGTACATAAAAAAATAGAATAAAAACATTCAAAAAAAAAAAAAAACTGAATAAAAACATCGCAACGCCATAGTAGTGCTATCCTAACGCAACGGCGCAATTAGACTAAGCCACAGATTCCTTTAAACCAATATGTACGTGAACTTAGTCCCTTTCTTGTAATTGTAATTACATGTTATTCACCAAGTTGCCTTGGCCAGGAGACAGCGAAGGGACCTTTCGGTCTTCGAGTCAAGCTGCCACTTGCCCACCTGTCTACCACACACGGTGGAGGCTTCACACAGTCCTTTTGGTTGCTGAACGTCAAGCAGGAAAGCTGTGAATACCAATTTTTATAGTCTTTGGTTTGACCCAACCGGGAATCGAACCCGAGTCTACCGCTTCAGTAGCAGACGCTCTATCCACTCGACCACTGATCGGTGGGTTGCCAATAAATATTATACTGAGGAAGGCTCCTGCGTCGTGTTTGAAGTCGAATATCCGTCTGGAACAGCTGGGTCAACAAGGACGGAGTCAAAGCCAATCTAATCTAATACGACTGCCCTATACCGCTATTGATTTTGCCTTCAGTTCTCGTTTTACCCAGCTGTTTCTAGCATACTACCTAATGCGCAATGCAACGTTTATATCGTTAATTATGAAACAATGTACTGTAGTATTAAAGTATGGTTTCGTTCGATCTCCAACATAGTACAAAATCGTTCCCTATGCATCTTATGTTGCACCGTATATCGTACGTTTTATAGCTTTAGCTTTAAGGCAGGAGCCTAACCAGGATTTTACCAACGAGAGGAGGGTGTTTACAGCAAGAGCTAACACTTTTTGTTCTAAAACCGCTCCACTTAAAAGCGTTTTGAGCAAAGTAGTGCAACTCAAGCGTATCACAGAACGGAGGTCTGGAGGCAGAGCTCAACAGCCGCTGAACAACTTCTGCATATTTTTCGAAAAAAATCAATTTCAACCGTAACCAGAGGAAGTCAGTAACAGAGTAGTTCAACTTAAGTAGGATTTGCAGTAACGAGCAACTTACTTAAGTATTTTTTATTTCTGCTACTTCTACTTTACTTCAAGTAATATTTTTTTGGAGTAACACTACTTGAATAGAAAAGACTTTTATTAAAGAAGAAGTAGATATCCAAGGCAAGCTTTATTGATAATTTTACCACAATTTGACAAAAAAAGATTTTTTTTATTCTCGTTTTATCTGGCAATTCTGCTTATCCAAGACTTTTTCGTTCGGTAATTATTCTTTTGCATATTTCTTTTGCAATTTTTTAAAAAAAGCTAGGCTAGGATAGAGAATAAAAAGTCATTCAATTAAGTAAGTCAAATTGACATTTTAGCTCTTGCAAAGTATAAAGAAGAGTAAAGCTTCAAAGTGCAGATGTAGATTTTTGTCTCATTTGTTACATTTAGTAAATTGGCATGTCAAAGCAAGCACATGTGGATCAAACAATAATAATTAACTAAATCATTGGATATTCGTGGAGTTCAGTAGGTAGAGTGTCGGGTTAGCAATTGAAAAATGGTAATGGCTTTCATTGTGGCCCAGGAAAAGACAATTAAGCATATTTCCCATCGGGCTCAGCAATATTTCCATTATGAAGCTTGAGCTGACGAAAGTCTTGCAAACCGAAACCAAAATTGCTAAACGGTAGTGCCAAAATTCCATGACGTCAAATTTAAAGACGACCTTTATTGATCATAAGAGCTGTATGTGACGTAATTTGTAAGAAAACCGTTTTTAACGGACTTTAATAACTGAAGGTTGTTATAATTTTTTATTGTTTGCTTGTTGGTACTGGTTATTTTTTATCAAAGACCTTGACTAACTTTATAATGTTAGGTTGCAGCAGAGGTTTATTGTAATTGTTTTGAGCTAGCAACTGTCAGGCAAAATCTTTCCGCTCAACTTCTGGTCATAAAATAGTAATATATGTCCTGAAGCTGAGCCATTTTTTTTTTCAGTTCAGCTATTTCTGTAGCAAGCAGAGGCGACAAACAGGAAGCAGTTTAATGAAAGGAAAGTTTAAGTACCATAATGCTTGCGCAAAAGACAAAATAAACTTTCGTTACCTTGTCACGTGTCTTAGCAATGTTCCCAACTGGAAACATAGCTTTGAATTTCATGTTCTGTGACTTCTAAGTTACATAAGGGTTTAAAAATAAGTTGGATAGTTTTGCATATTAAAGAAATTACTTTTCATAGTTTTCCTAGGCAATTCTAACGAAATTTTAGAAAAAAAATTGGACTTTGAAATGTGATGAAAACAGAAGATTTAAGGTTGCACGATTTGTTGAGGTATAGAACTAAGGGTGAAAAATGTTTTAAAGGCTAAGACTATGTTTTGTACACTTAGATAAAGGCATAACTTTTCAAAACCCTTTTCTTTGTAATTATTTTCAAGTTAGTGTTAGAAAAATAGCTTCAAACCTAATTGTTTCCACTTGGGAACATTGGCGGTTTCACCGCACGCAGGTTATACTGCATATAGTTTTACGAGAAGAGTGAGTAACAATCCAGAATAGAATGCTTTTTTTAGATTTTCAGATTTTTGACTGGGAGTAGTTTTGTCACGCTTCTGTACGTGTTGTTTAGATAAGAGTAGAATAGAAGAATTGCTCATTTTACTGTACTAAAAAGTCCATTATTGGAACGATCGACGCTCGTGTTGCTTGTTCCTTTGTTATTACTTTGCCATTTTTAAACTAACGAGTGCGATGTTTCAGACTTTTGCTTATAACTCGAGAACGATTTGGTTTTGGTACATGAAATTGTGACAGCAGTTTGAAATTAATGAGTTGTATGTTTGTACAAAATTTCGAGGCATTAGATTACGTGATTTAGGTTTTAGGACCCAAAAACCACCCCAAAAGTTTAGCGTAAAAAGCGGTCTTAATCAAAAACGGCTTGAGTATGGCAAAAAATATTTCACATGGTTGTATGTTTTACGATACTTTTTTAGTTCTATCAACCCATGTTTGGCAGCGATAAGGTTTTTTCCTTTTTTTGTCTTCTTTTTTTCTTCCTAAATCTTGTACGCTCTTCTTCTCCCAAACTACAAACCTTGAAATCTAAATCTTGTGTAAGGTTGTTGAGCTGGAAGCGCAACTTTGTCTTTCAAAATTTTTTGGGGCCATTCCCCAGGAACCCCCTAAAATGGGGCCCCAAAAAATCAATTTTTTGAACGGCTGAAGCTAGGGCGCCAGTTTTGTTTGATATCAGTGGATATTTAAGAGACAAATATTTTGATATAGTTTGGGTACCCTCCAAATGGACCCCAAAAAATCAATTTTTCTGGAGGCTTAAGCTGAGGTGCCAGTTTTTTTATATCGGCAGATACTTAACAGACAAATATTTTGAGATGGTTTGGGGCACCACCCCCAGGGGACCCCCCCCCCAATGGACTCCCTCAAAAATCAATTTTTTTAAACGACTTAACCTAAGGTGCCAGTTTTTTTGATATCAATAGACATGTTAGAGATAAATATTTTGACATAGTTTGGGGGTACCCCCATAAATATGGACTCCCCAAATATCTATTTTTTGAACGGCTTAACCTAAGGTGTCAGTTTTTCTTTTTGATATTAGCAGATACTTAACCGACTAATAGCTTGATGGGATGGGACATTTTCCCGCATCTACCACACAAGGATCAAAAATGCAAGATGTGCCAGAAAAGCACTCGTATCATGTGCATAAAATGCAACGTACGTTTGCACATATTAAATGCTGCCATGTGCTGGGAAATGTGCCATGAACTTGCATAAGTTGATTCCTTTGATTGTTTTGTATCGAAACAAACAATTTTGAATTGGTTTCAACAGTTTGTGCTAAAAACCGCCTATGTTTTTGTTTGGAAACATAGTCATATTTTGTAAACGATAAATATTATTACCAAAATTTTTGTTGATTTCTTACCTGATTAAATTCACGCATTTTCTTGAAGTTTTGTCGCAATTTGACAATCTTAATACATAGCCGTAAGATACGGATTAAGCAACCACTAGCAAAACTTTTCTCAACATTTAAGGGCGAAAAACACTGACTTTTCAAAGTTAGTCACCGGGGAAATACAAAACTGTTTATAACGTAGTAATATCACTAAGCATGTCTTGAATTAAAAAATACTATTCAGAGTTGAATCAAGAAAATGAAACTACTGTACGAGGTAAAAAAAAAAAAACAATGCGATATTTTTCCTACAAAAAAAAAGCTACAAAATATCCACATATTTTGCAAAAGCACAATTTCAAAATCAAATTTGCTGGAACAATTGCGATTCTGGAGCTGTGTTGTAACTATAAATCACTACCGGTATTAACTTTGCTTTGTGGAAAACAATAATGTTTTAAAACAGACAAATGAATGAAATTAAACAGGGTGGAACATCAAGTCCTAAATCGATGCGAATCCCTTTTAAACAAAATGAAAAAAAGTTTTGAAAAATGTCACATAAAACTTGGGAGAGAAATCATACAGTGTTCTAAAAATGATGGAGAATCTGCAAATCTCTACTCGTATAATACATAGGATCGACCTGAGACTTATGACCCACCGTGTAGTAGAGTAATAGTAGAAAAAATCGAAGTGCTTGCTTGTGCAAGCTGGCAAGGTAAGTGCAATTTTAATTGATTTAACCACAAAATATTGCAATGCAGCAGTTGCTCTTGTTAAGCGTTGAGCATTTTGAGAGTAGCTCAAAGAATTTAAAAGAAAAAGAACGATTACGGATTCAGACTTGGAATAATTTTTCACGCACTTTTGTTGTGCTCTTGAGGAATTTACAATGAGAGCAAGCCAATGACTTTATTTGCTCGAGTCCAAGGTTAAAAACCAATGCTTTAAAACCCGAAAAGCAAACTAATAGCTAAACAGACTTGAAAAGAATTTGGAAATAACCAAATTTACGCAACCAAAGTTGTAAACAGGCCGAATTATTCAGAATACGAACCCGGCGGGAACATAAAAGATGGTTTGATACCCTAATCTAGAAATCTTACCCCAACTCAAAACTTTCCTCTAAAAGTAACCCTTAACCTAACGCAAAACCTAATTCAAGCATATACAGTAATTCTAATCCTTGAAAAAGTAAATACAAAATGCCGGGATGGTTATTATTCATTTTCGTGTGATTACTTGTAACCTAAAAACTGTCGGTGAAATAAACACTCCTTTACAACATTTCATAACCTTTATCATCCTCATGTCAACATAACTTTCACAAGAAATCAGATATACCGAGGTGCCAAAATTTAGAGCAGCTTTGAAAACAAGTTAAAAAAAATGCATTGATGCGTTTAAAAAATTAATACAAAAAATTATACTAAAATTATGTTGAAACAATATAAAATAATACAACTTTTAAACGTTTCGGACTCAGCTACAACCATCATCAGTAAAAAAAAAACTTAAAAGGGTAAAAAGCATAAAACCGAGTAAACAGATCTCGAATTAAAGTAGCCGTAGTAAAATGCAAAGCTGCAATAGCGCTGCAATACCTAACTATTTAATAGCCGGTTTTAAAAAAATCGCTGTGCTGCTGTAGCAGTAAGTATTGCAAGTAGACAAGCCCTGTGTATTAAGCACATTGATTTGTTTACTACTATAAATTGCAATTGTAAACAAATTTAGTTACGTATATGCAGCGTTATTGCAGCTTTCTATTGTATTAAGCCTACTTTTATTCAAGATTTGTTTACACAACTTTCATATTTTTATATTTACTGATGATGGGCGTAGCCGAGTGCGAAACGTTTAAAAATTTTACTGTTTTAATTACGAATTTACTCTTTTTTAATCAAATTAAATAAAACTGCTGTGCAGTCAGTACCAAAATATATCAAATCATTTAAAGCTCTTCATATGTTGTACTAGTGTAATACTCTGCTCAGTGCACTGTTGCTGAAGATTGTGAAGACGTGTGTGCTCTATGACAAATGAATTTCTTTTTGCAGTTTTTAGTGTAGTGCATTCGTCTACGTTGTAGTCACAAACAGTTTTTCAAAATTTGTCAGTGCAGCCAGGTGAGCTCAAAGTTAAAAACTTTTTCAATTTTTACTGAAGAGAAAATTGATTTCTCAGCAAAAGTGCATCCTTTTATTTTGTTTGATCTTTATTTTTATTTTGTTGAGCAGATAATCAGATATAATGTATTGTATTACCAGTTAATTTATATGCACAAAATGAGTTTTACTCTCTATTGTATTTGCGCCCCTCGTTACAAGTTCCTGATGACGAACAAAAGCCGTTTTAAACTGCAAGTCGCTTTGGTGGTAATTTCCTTGTTAACACTAAAAACCCACGCAACAGGTAAGGCAATAATTATGCTTATTCTTTAACAATCTATTGTTAAATGCGAACGTTAGTTATTTGCTATGTCAGACACTGGGCGAAAATAACAATAATAATTATTGCGTTTGAGTCGTTGAGGGCCGGTGGACTGTACAAATACTAAGAAAATTTGAGACCTTTTGGGGCTTATCTTGAAAACCGGTTGCTTGGGTTTGATTCTCGGTCGGGTACTTGAAAAACACCTGACGGTTGTGCTGTTGGATAAAGAGTAAATTGATTCATTTTTTAGGAGGGGAAGCAAATCCTTAAACGTTTAAACGCTTCTGACAATTAAAGTTTTATTTGACTGATTAAAAAGAAAGTGAGGAATAACTAAGCAAACACGAGCAGAGCCAAAAATAACTGCTTGCAAACAACCTTTATGTCAAAGCACTATAAGAAGGTTTAAGCAGCTGTTTAGTGGTACAAAACTATAAGATTGCTTTGATCACTATCGGATTCATCGTCAATCTTTTAAAAACTTTGGTAACCTTGAAAAAGGCTGTTTACAAGAAAAATGAAGATTCGAACGGTTTTCGTCTCGCCCGTGTCAAGAATCAAAGCGAGAATAACTTGGAGTCGAAAAATGCAGCCTTTTGTAGTTGTTCGAGACGTCGAAATTTCCACCTAAAAATGAAAAAATATATCACATGAAAAAAAAAATTTTTTTTTTTGCAACACATATATGTTTATTATTAAGCAATCACCATCACACAAGACAAAAAGAACAAAAAACAAGGCATACACAATTACACATACGTAACGCAGACAAATAACAGACGTAGCAAACATAATATTCAAGAGCATGTTTCCAAACAATATATCTATTGATATCATAGACTACCCCATTTTCCATAGTGTTTATATAATTTCTGATTTTTTTCTGCCAATTTTTTTTCAGATAGACACACCGTTCGTATATAGAGTAATGCTTCATTTGTAGTTGGTAAATTTCCTGAAATTCTAGATTTGTAAATATAAAATCTAATACACAGCAATACACAATTAATCAGTTTAGCCTGATTGTTTTCTCCTTCAACTCCCAACAAAATTTCACTTGGTTGAAAATCTAATGGTATTCTTAGTTTTGAAGATATCCAATCTATTACATCGCTCCAAATAACCTGGATAATTCTACATTTAAAAAACAAATGTAGCAGGGTTTCTGGTTCTTTTTCACAAAAACTGCATTTGTTTGTGTCCGATATACAAAACCCATGTAGTGCTACATTCGTTAGAATAGCCCTTAAATTGAGTTTGATTTGAAAAGATCTAAGTTTAGTTTCAATCGTACTGTTTTATACCGATTGATACACGGAATTCCATAGTAAGTTTTGGTTTTTCAGTTCAGAGGACCATTTGGCTTGCTGTTCAAGTGGTAATTTTGTAGTCTTTTCTATTAGATAACGGTAAATAGCTTTGACGTTTGAGAGCTGATCAAAAACAGTTCGTACATTATGAAGTTGTTCTTGCAAATTTGGCACTTTGGTTCGAATTTCATCCTTGTCCCATTGTTTTGGAAGTTTTGCAACTAATTTGATGTAGGCACGAAAATCTTAATTAGTTTGAGGAAGACCAAATTTCAGCGTTAGATCATCATACCTTAAATATTGTTTTTCAGGGCTAAGTAGGTGTTCATAATCAGTAATTCCGGCTTCTGCAAATTTTTTCATGATAGACAGTATGCTCTTGTTTAATTTTATTTTACCGTTTAGCCAAATTATTTTTTCGTTACACCATTCTTCGCCATAATAAGTTTTCATAAATTTTTGCAAGGCTGCGATAGAAATTTGCATATTTCGAAATGGAACATATTGTTGCATTTTTTTGGTGAATACTCCCATGTTAGAACGTAGCACCAAGGTCACGTCGACCAGGGAAAAAAAATGCGTTCAATTTCTTTCCACGATGAATTATAAGCGTCATCCAAAAACTTTATCATCCAATTCAATCGCAAGGCAATTATGTAAGTTTCTATATCAATCATATTAACTCCACCATTTTTGATATCATTGCATAATTTGCTTCTGGCTACTCGTTCCCATTTTGACCCCCAAATAAACTGAAAAATCGTTTTGTTGACTTCTTGGATAAATTTCTTTGGTATTTCACATGGCACATGGCTAACCTTGTAGATTAGAATCGGAACTACCAAGCTTTTAATTATTGTTATTTTACCCAGCAGAGACAAGCTTCTAGAACTCCAAACGTTTAGGATTGGACTTTATTTTATTGACGGTATCAGCAAAGTTTAACTCAAAAATATTCTTTTTCTCTTTACCCACCGGGATTGTGATGCCCAAGTAAGTAACAGTATCTACAGGCCAAGTTAAACCTTTGTTTTCGCGATACTTATTAGAAGAATCCCTAAGATTGCCTATATAAAAGGCTTTGGATTTTGACCCATTAATTTTGCAGCCAGATAGTTCGCCAAACTTGTTTAAAATGTCAAATACTATATCAAAATCATTTTTGTTACCCTCTAAGAAAACCAAAGTGTCATCTGCAAATAGTGATACTTTAATTTCCTTATCCTTCACCTTTATGCCCTGGTATGACCCTTGCCTTAAAGATTCTGCAAGCCATTCAATCGCTAATACAAAAAGAGTGGGTGATAACGGATCGCCCTGGCGTACTCCTGTTTTCACTTTAATGATATCGCTGATATAACCATTGTTAATCGCATAACATTCGGGTTTGGTATACAAAATTTCAACCTATTTAATCAAATTCACACCAAACTGGTATCGTTCAAACATGCCTTTCACAAAGAGCAAATTAATTGAATCAAATGCTTTCTGAATGTCAAGAGATAAGATAGCCCCAGAAATATTTCGATGGTTCACATAATCAATTACATCAAAAGTTAGCCGAATATCATTACTAATATTTTTGTTTTTTTGAATCCCATTTTGGTCAGGATGTATAAGTTGGGACAAGGTTTTTTGCATCCGAGTATTGATAACCTTTGAAATGATTTTGTAATCTACGTTTAGTAGAGTTATCGGTCGATAATTGGTTATTTTTAAGTGGTCTTTATTGGGTTTAGGTAAAACTGTGATTATTCCTTGTCTCTGTGAATTGGTTAAAACTCCTTCCTTCCACGAAAAGTTAAGTGCCCTTATAAACATCGATTTAATTTCATCCCAAAAGCAAAGATAAAATTCTGGAGTCAAACCATCAAGCCCGGGGGATTTGTTTTTTTGAAAAACTTCGAAGAGCAGTTAAGCATTCGTTTTCCGAGATCGCTCTGTCACCATTCGTTTTTTGCGCGCCGTCAACTAATGGCAGATCTATTTTTTTAAGTTCGTCAATCATAGCTTGCTTATCGAACTTTCTGAGTGGTTGCATGTATAGATTTATTTAAAAGTCACTTATCTCTTTCAGTATTTCCTTTTGGTCGGTTATTGTTTGATTTTGATCGTTAACCAGACGAGAAATTGCTTTTTTCCCGCATGTCGATTTTCTAACCGCAGAAAATATCTGGTATTTTTTTCACCAGCTTCCGCCCACAATGCCCTGCTTCGAACCATCGCACCCGCTGTTCTATCCGCAACTATTTGATCAAGCTCTTCTTTTTGTTCAGCAAGTTCTCTGAAAAGAACTTCTCGTTCTTTTTCTTTTGCTGCATTCAGGAGCTTTTTTTTGATTTGCTCAATTTTTATCTCCAAATCACTTTGTTTTAAATTTTTCTTTTTTTTAAGGCTTGCCGAAAACTTAATCGATTCTCCTCGAATAACACATTTAAGGGTTTCCCACACTACATGCGGATTAACTTCACCATTATCATTAATCTCTTGGTAGTCGACAATACATTGTTTAAGTTGTTTCACAAAATCAATGTTTGCTAAAAGATTGTTGTTAAATTTCCAATAACCTTTTCCCCTTGGCGTTGCCGCAATAGAAATTTCAACCCATACCAGACTATGGTCCGAAAGAATGCCTGGCAGAATATCGCAAGCAGTGGTGTTGTTAAGCAACACATCGGCAATTAGAATATGGTCGATTCTAGTAGCAGTAAATGGCCGATGTTGAATTCGCGTAAATTTTTCCAATTTTGGATTTTTGTTTCGAAAAACATCTTTTAAAGCTAATTGTGTCATGTTATCCATCACAGTTTCTCTACATCTAACATGGCGTGTGGAGGCCCTCCCTTTTTATCCATTGTATTATCAAATATCAAATTTAGATCCCTCTTTATTAGGCCCAAACATGCTTACAAGAGTTAGATCAATGTCGTTAACGGATGCATTAATTGCAATATACCTGCCATTGCTATCACATAAAGTATTATCAATTTTGTAGCTGGTTTTACCGGAAATACAAATCGCCACTCCCCTACTTTTGGAGTTACCATGCAACCAGAATATTTCCCCATTCCAATCGTATCCCCATGACTTTTCTATACCAGAAGTGGAATGCGTTTCTTGCAAAAAAATTAGATGAAATTGTTTTTGCTTTAAGTAGTTAAAGACTTTTTTTCGTTTACTAGTATTGTTCAATCCTGCTACATTGAACGTTGCCAGTTTACACGCCATAAAATAGCACCAGACAAAAACAAATTGAACAATAGCAATCCAATAATTCACAGAAAACTTAATTATAAAGTAAATTTTCACTCCAATGTCTATATCCCATTCGTACTCGTAGCCGCAAATACATTTGAATTTGTTATCTGGTGTTATCCGCTCACACACAATTTTACCGCGTACGCAATGAATAATTTTATAGTCACACGTGTTGTTTATGCAAGCCTTGCTCATAAAAGATTTTGGGATAGGGTTAATAGTATTGCAAGGACATAAAGTCGAACATTTTTCGCAGTTCAAGCACTGATACGTGTTTTGCTCTGTCAGTGTTTCTACGCTGTAGTTATTACAGCAAGGTAGTTTTCGCATGTTTTTATTGCACGCTGGACAGCTGCCAAGCAAAGCATCTTTTAGCATCAAAAAAAGCTCGTTTGTGCAACAAGTTGTTGTCAAACAAAACGTAGCTGAGCAAGCCCAACAAAAGATAGTCTTAGATTTTTTCTTTGAAAAATGCACAATAGAATTGCATGTAGGGCACTCTGCATTTTGAGTATTTTTTTCGGACAAATTAATTATCTTACTTTTCTGTAACTCAGGTGAATTTTCTTCTCTTTCTCTTTTTCTTGCATTAAAGATACCGATATCATTATTGTCATCATAAGTATCATTAGTTTGCAATTCTTCTCCTTGGGGGGTTTTTGGCTTCACGAGTGATTCTTTTACTCTAGATTCTTCGACTTGAGAATGCGTTGAAGGATGCTGGATAACTTTCCGAGATCCGGTAGAAGCCTCTTCTGGTTCTGGGTAGTCTTGCAGACGTTGTGGACAATCCAGTTGTTTGTGATTTGGCTGTCCGCAGTATCTGCAAGTGGCAACCTGTCCATTGTAAGTGGCTAGAAACTCATAGCCTTCTACAAATAGATAACTCGGTATTGGATTTTTTTCTAGGTCTGAAGTATTCATTGTAATAATTCTAGTTCCCGTTAGTAAGCCATTTTTGTCTTTCTTGTGCAAAATCTTCAGAACTTTTCCGTAATCTTTTTCGAGTCGTTGCTGAATAAGTAAATCTGGGAAAGGAATAGGAACCCAGCCTAATGCTACATAGGTTTTGTCACTTTCGTAGAGTCTCGTAATACCAATTTTCTCATGCATTCTTAACTTTTCGTATAATTCCAAAGCATTTTGTTAATTCCAAATTCCAAAGCAAAACATTCGATTTGACTTGCATTTCGAACTTGAGCAAAATGTTGCCAATCCAATGTAATTTGAGATAAACAGAGCATTTTTGTAAACCTTTTTTGACAGGTTGATAAAAACGGGCAATTTTCTCGGAAATAGTCCAATTGATTATCACTTCGGGGTAGCCATTTCGCCGCAAGATAGATCATGTAGAATCCAGTTGTTGTTGAAGTTTGCTTTTGGAACAGATAACCAGTGCTTGGTGTACTTGAGTTCCGATTAGGTTGGTTTTGCGTTTTGATGGTCCAAATGAATCCCAGCGAATATGCTGACCTGCAAATGTGGGTTTTCTGTAAAGGGAAATTAAAAATTTGCCGTTTTTTTTCGATTTTGACATCAAGGAAAGGCAACGTTTGATTGGCTTCTTTTTCTATGGTAAATTTTAGGTCTGAGTATAGCAAGTTGAGGGCGGTAAAAAATTTGTCTGCTTTGGCTTCTGATCTGAAAATGGCAAGTGTATCATCAACGTAACGAGTATAGAGAAGCGGTTTCTCTACGAAGGTAAAAAGCTTATTTTCGTAGTAACCAACAAAAATGTGAGCCAGTGCTGGGCCTAAAGGACTGCCCATAGCCACTCCAACTGTTTGCTTATGCATGTGATTATTAAAACTGAATTCAACTGATTTTGTCGCTACGTTCATTAATTCAATGAAAACTGATTTGAAAATTGCGCGGGGCGGCAGTTAATCGTTGTAGAGAGTGTCAACACAGATTTGAATAGTTTCAGCCAACGGTACATTCGTGAAAAGACTAGAGATATCATAGGAGCAAAGGAAAGAATTGCCAGGATTAAATTCGAGCTATTGCATTTTTTGAGCAAATGAGAAATAGTCCTTGATGCAGTTGCTAGACTACAGATCAAGAACAGCCGGTTCTTGATCTGTAGAAATTTTGTTAATTGTAGAAAGTTGTAGTCTGTAGAAAGTTTGTTAAGGTGGCCAAAAGAAATTTTGTTAATTCATGTTCAGCCGAACCTACCAAAGACAAAATGGAGAGGCACGTCGTTTTTAAGATTTTTGGGAAGGCCTTACATTCTGGGTCGTAGCAAACCGGAAGGTCAAATATGCTTGCTCATAAGCCGATTTTGCCAGCACGTTTTCTTTCGTCAATACCAAAAGATGACGTTGGATGCTTTCCTCTATTCTTGCCGTGTTGTTTTGATTTGCGAGACCACTTTTTTGGAATTTCTGTGAATCTAATGCAACATTCAATTTGGTTAAATAGTCAGATTAGTCTAAAATAACAACTGCATTGCTCTTATCTGCTTTCGTGATCATGATGTCACTATTAGTCGGCAGCCTGGCCAAATGAATAAAGGCGTCGTTTTTACAACGACCCTGATCGAATGATCTGGGTTCAACCCGCACCCTAGTCACGTTGTTGCGTCCTTGGATAAAACGCTTCACGATGATTATCTCTACTTGGTGGCTTCGAATAAGCAGCAAATTCAGTGGACAAAAATTCGGAGAAACCCACAGGAACATTGGATCACTGGAAACTCCTAAGCAGGTGCGGATTCCTCCAATCACGAAGTAGTCCTGGTGATGAAAAGTATGCGGATCGTCCAACAAGTTAGCCTCTGACGCTGTCCGGTGACAGGAGGATAAATATGCGCTGCAACAACAGCAACAACAAATTATTACGTAGTGATTTTATGGCTGGAAAACATTCGGCGTGCTGGCAAATCGGAAGCAAAAGTTTGGATTCAATTTGCATTGTTTCTGCGAATAATGCGTTGCTCAACCACTCTTATTGCACTCTTCTCTTCAGTCAGACTACTAAGCAGTAACCCACAACAGGTACAGCTTACTGCTAGGTCTCAAAAACTTAGGCAATCCGGCAACGTATTGTAGCGGCTTTAACTGCACCTTTGCTTCCAGATACAAAATTTTAATCTTTCTGCTCCCTCTATCTAAATCCTCGCTCTGCATGAAAAACGAAAGCTTTCTAAATGCATCGGGGGCGGCAGCCCGCAGGCCAGCACAAACTAACTGAAGTTCGATATGACATGAACATGAACAGTTTTAATCGTGCATTTTCGAAATGCTGGTTTTGAAATTTTGACCTCGTATTGGTCGTGATTGCGCAAGGCTAGCACTATGATGTCATGGACTGTAGTGATTACCAACGCGAGAAAAGCATTATCGTATTGAAGCACAATGTTGGCGGCAATATTTCTAATCTGAAAACATCTTACATTGTACTTACTTGAAGTACAAATTTCTTTACCAAGCAAAAACGGCTAAATGTGGTAAATTTTAGACTATACTTCATTGAAACCACGGTTGCAACTATTTTTTTAGTGGATTAGCGGATTGGCTGAAAAAATGAACTTTGATAACCAGTCCGTTAACATTTTTCAACGTTTGCTGAACCGCAAATCCGCTAATGAAAATGTTAGCTTCGCTAATTAGCGCAATAGCGGATTAGCGATTAGTGCCCACCTATGCAAATTAGTAACAAATGAGGTTGAAAATTTGTGAAAATTTATGATTAGCCAACCTCGATCCAACATTTACTGGTTCGTATAAAAAGCAAAGGTAAAAAAAGTGTAAAGTGGACCAAGAAAACTTTATTTGAAAGAATCCAAACATCTGATAATGTTTATTATAGTTTCAACTACTATATACAAGTAAATGCCCTTTTCTTTAATAAAAAACAATAAAATTTAATTTGAGGTTAGCTGCTCTTTAATTCTCACAAATTTTCAGCCTCATTTGTTCTTACTTTAATGAAGAATAAAATGACACAAATTTCTTCTCGCTTGGTTAAAAGTTTTCTGATTCTACTTATCATGATTACTGTTGGACGAACCGACAAGGGTAAAATATAAAAGGATAAGAAAGCTCTTCTTATTAACTAAAAATGTTGTTTTTAAGCGAATTTTTAATTAAATTTTTATGCTGAGGCTGGGATTGTTCTTAATTTTTGAGCAAAAATATGCATCACGTTGTTTTATTAAATTGTTATTACAAAACATGCATTTTCAATAAAATTAGAACAACGCAATGCTGTTGTTGGCAAGATCAGTCCTGAACTTCTCAGGTTGCAAGTAAGAAACTCGTTCTTACAAAACTGATTTTAGTCTGTCAATGCAAAATTGTATGCTAAGCATTTGGATGCTTCATTATGGTTACAGATTTCATCAAAGCGCAGTTTATCAGAGGCGACAAAACTTTCACTTTGTCAAACGTCAAAACCACAGCCAATGAGGCCAAGCTACACTGTTCTTCTATAAACGGAAAACTGGCAGAAATTACCGATGAAACACAACATGATTTTCGATCAAAACTGCTTGAGGAATACATCAACAAAACAAGTAAATTTTTTAAATCGAATTTCTTCACTACCTATTTTGATCTTGACCTATACAAAATTTTCTCTAACCTTAAACTGCGAATCTTATTGACAGTGAAATTTTTTGACTGGAATGTTTTTATATGATTTTCTTATTACTTTTATTTATTAAAAAAAAACAATAATAATTTTAGATTGATGCGTTTTTAAGTAATAATGACAATAGAGAGAAAAAATTGACTAATTGCAACAAAAAATACTAGTTTAATGTAGGCACGTAGCCAGGGGATCAGGGTGGGCAGCTGCCCCCTCCCCAAATTTTACTTTGTCTCCTTAAATAATTTCAGCTGAACGGCATTTTCAACAAAATTTCGTGCAACATATGTATGTGCAGTACTTAAATCCATTACTTTGTTCCCCCCAAAATTTTCTTTGCACCTCAAATGATTTCATCTGAACGTTATTTTGGCGCAACAAAATGTCCTAATTCAGCCAATTCCAAGTAAATCAGCGTTTTAACTCCGTGAAGACTATTTTTTTTCTTTCTTTTTTGGTCTTCACCTAGTTTTGTGGGCAAAATCAGCTCTTGTTTCTGTGAAGACCTTGTTTATGTTGTTTTTTGGAGATCGCCCCCTGCGAGAAGACATCGCCCCCCAAATTTTCGCTGGCCGCCCCAAAAAAATTCCGTTTTGGCTACGTGCCTGGTTTAATGCCTAGTGTGACAAGGCAAAGAAGATTGTTTTGCTTTTTTTGAAAGCAAATTTTTATTTATGGTTACCAAAATTATTATGTTTGAATGCAGTCAAAAGACAACAACTCATAGGATTACTTGATTCTAAATCTGAAAAACAAATTTTAAACAGATATCATCAACCTAATAAATGTCTAAGTCACTTTTTGGGCAAAATGAGTTATTAATACCAAAGTAATCAGTGTGGAAAAGCGCAAGTAGTATTATTAGAGCCGAAAGCATAGGATTGGGGTTGGAAAATTGGGGTTGGAAAATTGGGATTGGAAAATTGGGGTTGGAAAATTGGGGTTGCCAAATTAGGGCTGCAAAATTGCGGTTGCCAGCGAACTTGGTAGAGTCTAACCCTAGGTTGGTAACCCTAAGAATCGAACTAGGTAGAGTCTAACCCTAGGTTGGTAACCCAAAGAATCGAACCTAGAACTTGGTCAAGAGTAGAAGAGTGTTTTACCTAAGGTTCGAACCAAGAGCTAATTAATGCTTTAGTATAAAATTTGTAAGATTTCTTAAAGTTGTGAGATCTACCTGGGAACCGAACCATGTTCCTGAATGGTAAGACTCTAACACACTCAACTAAGGTAAATCAAAGACCTTTTGTTTATGTGTAATGTCTCTTGAACGAAGTAAAACTGGAAGATTTATACGCAAGCGGTGGTAATTCACCAGGGAAAGTCCCTACGAGAGCGTATTCGTTTTAGAATGTTCAACGCGATGGAATTATTTCCTTGTTACGGGTATACAGCGTAGCGACGATGTCGTCATAAACGTGAGCGCGATAATAATAGCAATGACGTAATGGTAATGTGATATAATAGAACTGTTCTATGGAGACAGTGGCGCAACAGTATGGTATTATTATATCTCGATCGCGCAACCTTGACACGTCTGAACCTGTCTAAAACGCGGTGGCGCAAGGTTTGTGAAAACTTCGCTTGCTGCTATAAATAACGAAGAGGTGCGCGAACCTTTCATTCTAAAACTTTTTTGAAATGGTTAAATGCGAATATTGTGCAAAAACCTTCGATGAAAATTGGGTTTTACAGCGACACAAGCGAGAAGTACATGAACGGGAGTCACAGTTCCAGTGTGGGAAATGTGAAAAAAAATTCATAAGAAAATATCACCTTGAGCGCCATGAACAAACTTGCTGTCGTTGCCAAAGATGTAACACACAATTTGATTCTCTCCAAGAAAAAAAGAACCACGCATGCAAACCGCCTAGAAAAGTTCGAATTGTAGAGAACAAGCGTGCAGAACCAGTTCAGTGTCCAGGCGTCGAGTTACGAACAGATCCATCACCCGCACAACCTCAACCAACCGTGGTAGAAAAAACACTATTTAATTCCCTCAGGAACCAGTGTGGGAAATGTGAAAAAAAATTTAAAAGAAAATGTTACCTTAACCGTCATGAAAAAACTTGCTGTCGTTGCCAGACATGTAACACACAATTTGATTCGCTCCAAGAAAAAAAGAACCACGTATGCAAACCACTTAAAAAAAAACGAATTGCAGAAAACGAGCGTGCGGAGCCAGTTCAGTGTCCAGGTGTTGAATTACGCACAGAACCATCACCCGCACAACATCAACCAATTGTGGTAGAAAAAACAGCACTTAACTCTCTCAGGAATGAAACAGAGCAATCGCCTCACCCATCTCCACCACCTCAACTCCCAACCATCCCCAGCGGTGCTCCAGCAACAGTATTGACCTCCCCACCACCGCTAACACCAGCTCCTCGAAGACGTAAAAGTCTGAAGATCAAAAGACCGAATGCTGTTTCAAATTTACCTGCACCTCCGCCATTAAAAGCAGCCCCTGGATTCTTTGCAACCTCTCCCAAACCGCCACGAAAAATTCTAAAAAAAGAAAAAGCTGAAATTAGAAAGAAACGACGGGAAATCAACGACACTGAAATGATTGACGAGCAAGATCCAGATTTGAAATCCTTCATCCGTTTAAACTGGGACTCGATTCGTACATTTTCTCGTAGAGGACCTGTTCAAAATCTTTTTAATTTTTATTATAATGACGATATGCGTAATTTAATTGTTGATATTGCAAAAACTATCATGAAAAATCAAAAAACTCGATTTAAAATTAATTATTCTTTTGGGTTTGTGCTCAGAAATATTGAAACCGGTGAATTTAGATACTACCACGTTTCAAATAATACATTAATGCTAGATACTGCAGTACTGATTTCTAACGAAACCGAGTTGAATGAATTATTAGTGAGTATTACTGACGAGAGTTTCCCAGATTTCATTTCAAGACCCGACACAAAATGGCGACTGCATCAAATCACTAATTTGCTGTTTTTTGTAAACCATCTAAAACACGCGCCTTTGGGAGCTCCGTTATCACTTCCAAAGTTTATCAAGTATAATCGCGGTCTGATAAATGTCTCAGGCAACGATAATTTATGTTTTTTTAGATGTTTAGCAGTGTTTAAAGGTTTCGACAATTACAATTGCGAGACTAAGGCTAAAGAACTATTTTCACAATATGTTACAAATTTCGATGTAGGTACATTTAACGGTGTTACTGTTGATGATTTGATTGTAATTCAGGATTTTTTTAAGATCAATGTCACTATTTATACGCTCGAAGAAAAATCGGCTCAACTGAGTTACAGGAGCAGAGGTTTATACGATCAGACAATGAACTTGAATAAATACCAAAACCATCTTAGTTTAATTCACGACTTTGATAATTATTGTGCTGTGTACTGCTGTATGTCGTGCAAAAAGTTATATTACGGTAGAAAGAATTTCTTACGTCATTGCAAAACATGTAAAGTTATCACTCGACAAAAATATCCTGGAGGTATATTTAAAGCGGAAGAAACGATTTTTGAAAAATTAGCAATGATTAATATTCATGTTCCACCGAATGATCGTAACTTTCCGTTCTACAGTTGTTTCAATTTCGAAGCTTTCTTTGAAAAACAAAATCTTCTTCAAAATGCACAACAACTCACATATGAAGCTAGGCACATCCCATTGAGCTTTGCAGTTTCGTCCAACATTCCAGGGTATACAAACGGTGTTTGTCATGTTAGTTCCGGTGACGAGAACGAACTCATCCAAAAATTAATTGATTACCTGGAGCATTTGGCAGACATTTCATATGCGATTCTAAAAGAGAAATTTGATTACGTTTTTGAAGCTCTTGAAAACCACCCAAACTGCAGAAGTGAAAAATTAACCAAAGAATTCTGTGCCTATCTGCAAGAACTACCTGTTTTAGGTTTTAATTCGGCTAATTACGATTTAGCACTCATCAAACATGCTCTACTCCGCTGCTTGACGGGTAAAATCGTGTTTGTACTCAAAAAAGCGAACTCTTTTCTTTGTTTGAAAACTACAAAGCTGAGGTTTCTGGATATTCGAAACTTTTTAGCACCAGGGTTTTCTTATACAAAATTTCTTATTGCATACGGTTGTGGAGATAGTAAATTTTATTTCCCTTATGAGTTCATTGACTCCATTGAAAAGCTGAATTTTCCCAAACCACCTCCTCACGATGCCTTTTATAGTACGCTGCACCAAAGCAACATTACTGATGAGGAATACGCTCTTGTAGTAGATACTTGGCAGAAAGAGAGTTGGACAAGTCTCAGAGATCATCTTATTCATTATAATCTATTAGATGTAAATCCATTTGTTCAAGCGATATCGAATCTTTTGCAACCGTATTTTCAAGACGGTATAGATTTATTTAAAAACAGTTTTTCAGTGAGCGGTGCTGCCAAACTCCAAATGCAAAAAGAAATTAATCGTGGAACATTCTTTTGTTTATTTCCTAAAAGACACAGCGACTTGTATCAGAAATTAAGATCTCACCTCACCGGCGGTTTGTCCATGATTTTTTCCCGCCTAGCAATTTCTGGTAAAACGAAAATTCGCCCCCATCAAGTCGAAAACCCGCACACTTGCGCCATCGTACGAGGTTATGACGCGAATTCTCTTTAT
This sequence comes from Trididemnum nubilum, assembly GCA_963965965.1. NCBI lineage: Eukaryota > Metazoa > Chordata > Ascidiacea > Aplousobranchia > Didemnidae > Trididemnum > Trididemnum nubilum. The sequence goes on from OZ014479.1 coordinate 39,941,051, forward strand.
TTACACTCTATCATGCAAAAGAATCCGACAGGTTATTTCTGTAGATATCAAGAAAAGGAGGCCTACCGTCCTCAACCAGCATGTCGTTACGGTTTAGCATGCTACCAATGGCTTTCATGGCAGGAACATTGCCGAAACATTCGCATTCAGCACAAGTTTAATGGCGGTAAGGTAAGGGTTACCGATTGGTCTTTTCCACTAGATGGCGCAGCTGGGAAACAAGCCTTCCAGTTTCAAGGCTGCGTCTGGCATGGCTGTGATCTCTGTCAAGCGAATAGAAATCGCGATGGTACTCTCAAAGTACTCAACTTCTATGGAGACAAAGTCGAAGAACTCAGAAAGGATACTCTGGAAATCACAAAGAAAATTGAAGACGCAGGGTACGAGGTTATTTCAATTCGGGAGTGTGAATGGAATGTTCTGAAAAAAAGACCGGAAGTCGCTGAATTTGTAAAAACTCTAAAATCTGTACAACCCAGAAGACAGTTAAGTTTTAACAAAATACTCCATGGTATTCAAAACGATAGTCTTTTTGGTCTCCTTATTGTCGATATCCATACACCAACAGAACTACAACCAATCTTTTCAGATCACCCCCTCATTATTAAAAACGTTATGGTTTCGCGTGAGGATATTGGGGAGTACATGCAAAAAGTAGCTGAAAAGCATGGGTTTCTCAAAAAACCGAAACGAACCTTAATCTGTAGTCATTTCAGAAAAGAGGTTTTAATCACTACAGAAATGGTAAAGTTCTACTTAGAAAAAGGGTTAAAAATTACCAGAATTTACGAGTTTGTGGAATTCCACCCCGAAAAATGTTTTGAAGACTTAGGTAATAGGATTTGTGAAGCCCGACGCCAGGGGGACAGAGACCCAGCCCATCAAATTCTTGCTTTGACCGCCAAACTTTCGGTAAACTCCCTGTATTCAGCTTCCTTAATCAATAAAGAGAAACATCGTTTGATAGAGTATTCTGATGACACTGGTGTCAATGAGAAAGTGAACGATCCGCGATTTGTCAATTTGGAAGTTATCTCACCCGGAATTTATGAAGTGAGGAGTTTAAAAAAGAAAATTATTAACAACTTACCGATTCAAATTGGTCTGTTTGTATATTTAAACGCTAAATTAACCATGCTTCGTTTTTTGTATGATTTCCTTTTCAAATTTTGTCAAAAAGAAAAAATAAGTTTATTGGAGACAGATACCGATTCCTATTATTGTGCTCTAGCTGAACGTGAACTTGACGATTGTGTGAAAGCAGAAAAAAGGTTGGAATATTTTACCCAAAAACCTAACTACTTAGTCGTTGCAGCCTGCAAAAAACACAAGCAAAATTACATAGAAACTAAAGTCGCTGGAAGAGAATGGATCCCTCAACCTTGTTGACTTGCTAGAGAGACATATATGAAGCGAATGCCCGGAATTTATAAGTTAGAGTTTAGTTCAAATTCGATGACACTTTTGGCGCCAAAGAGTTACGTCTGCAGTGTGCCAGAAGGTGATAAATTAGCTTGCAAAGGTGTTAATACCAAACAAAACCGACTCACCTTCGATGATTATTTTCGAGTGTTGACTTCAGACGAACCGCTCGCAATCACAAATAGAGGTTTTCGAATCAAGGATCATAGGGTATACTCCTGCAAGCAAAACAAGCGTGGTCTATCTTCGTTTTATTGCAAGCGGCGAGTGCTCGATTGTGGAATCGATACCGAACCTCTAGATCTGTAATCGATACTCTCTTCCGCTTTAAATGTAAATTCAAAAGTGTATGTTTCAGTATATCGATATGTGCAACGTGTTATTGATGTTTTGTGTGTAAACTTTGTTTTGTATTTACGTTAATAAAATGGAACAAAGCTACAATATCAACCTTGTCTGTTTACTGCTGACGTCAGCAAGAAAGAACCAGTTGTTAGAAGTATAACTTTTCACTAACTGCAAAGCGCTTCACTCGCAGAAAAGAGCAATCGATAAGTTTTAAGCGCTAATCTCGGTTTGATGACGTTTTGTTTACTGAGAGACTTGTAACTACTTGTTCATCCACAGCTGGATTATCACAAACAAAAAAGAATTTTCAAAAATTAGAGGTCGACAAAATTAACTTATAAGAATATCGACGTCTTCTTTTAACCAAAACATAGTGAGCTTAAAAATCATGAGATTCAACAACAATTTGAAACCTCTTTATCTTTCAAAACAAATATGGGGGCACCATTTGTTACTGCTAATCAGCTTGCATTGAGTTACAGATACTTCACATAAATAAAAAAATAAAAATAAAAAATAAAAAAACTCCAAAAACTTTAATCGTCACTAAACGTGAAATAGAAGTTGTTTATTTCGGTACCGTACCAAACTCTACAATAGATAAACGTAACTTACCGATTCAGAGAAAAAAAGAACCAACCGGTATTAAATCACCCGTGTTTTCATTTCCACACCCAAACTATTTCGAAATCACAAGAAACACGAAGATCCTACAGATAGACAACAATGAATTTTCAAAAGTAAGTTTGTAATCGCTATAGTTTGTTACCTTTGATAGATGTAGGATACGTTTACAATATGTTCTTATGAAGGGGAAAAATAAAGTTAAAATATAAATTTCAAACAAAAAACAAACTGTGAGCAATACATCAGACGTATCTAGCGACTATTACCGATCTATCTGGTAGGTATTGAACCCAAACATTGTTTGTAACGTCTAAAAAATTAACTCTCACAAGTGAAGATACACTGCATAAAATACAGTAGCGACATCTACCGATCGGGTGGTGAGATTTAATCACTCACATGAAGTTTTGAGTTAACGTACGTACTCTAGACGATTAGTTTTCAACCTGTGGACTATGGTCTACAGGTAAGTTCCAGAAGTATTTTGCAGCGGGTCACAGAACGTTTCGCTCTTCGCGATAGTAGTTTATTTTACAATAGTGAAGCGTTTTTCATTAATATCGAAATAACTTCTGTTTCATTCAGTTTTACCTAATTTGTTCAAGGGAAGTAATTTACACAAAATCTTTTAACCAATGAGTTAGATGAACTGTCGCAGGTTCGGAGTGTTAATTCTCGGTATATCGCAGCTGAATCAAACATATCTAATCGCTGGTCTAGATAGTAAGTTTATTTTTTGTAATAACGATGAAATTCTTTTACTTATTGTTTTGCAGTGTCGTCGATATGTTCAGAGACGCGCCAGCCGGCGCTTATTTGGTTATTGTTGAAGATCTTTTGGCGGATCCTCCCGCTGAACCGCGAAGGCAAGCAGTTCCAGCAGTTCAAGCAGTGCTGCAACCGCAACAAGCACCGGAGGGAGGGCCGCGCAACCCTTGCGTGATTTGCTTACACGAGGAAGCTATATATATTGCGTTATTTTGCTGTCACGTGTTAGCGTGCGCAGCATGTGTGCAGGCGTTACGCGCCAACGGAATCGGTCGTTGTCCCATTTGTCGGGAACCGGCTATATATTTTTTGCGTATCTATTTTGTGTGATCCGAATTTTAATTTTACCGTTACGTGTTTTTTTTTTTTTTTTTTTGGTTTTTAAATACAACGGCTGTATTTACAAGTGTTAAATGAAAGAAAATTAATCAAAGCGGAATCGAACTCTAACCATAAGCGCTAAACCATCTTTTCTACCGAGGTCGATGCGTATATGACGTCACCGGATATACGTGAATGTAGTCAAGTGAGTAATCACGAGATCGAAATTATCTTATCACCAGAGCATGTAACCGTTCAAGCGTGACAAATCTTCAGCAAGTGAGTAGTTATGTGGTCTTTGCACCAGTCGAAAAAAAAAAAACATCAGCAGTTTTAACACAACAAAAAAACTTCAAACAAGAATATTCACTTACCTCCCCAATGAAATCGATTCACACTTCAGTAACTTGTGCTCTAACGCTGTAGCTCAAACTAACCATCCAGTAAAGATGTTTCAGATCTTCTCTTGAATAGTAAATAATCCAATTTCTTGCATTAACCACAAAAACGTGATTTTGGTATAATTATTTAAAATTCTTTTCTATGTTAACGATTATTTCAGTTACAGAAAAAAAAAACTCTGCAACACGTTTCAAATATTCACTAACCCACACAAATAGATATCTTAGTTACATTTTTTTTGGATACGTGTTTTAACCTCCAACGTTCTGTAATCACTATTCTAGTCGCAAAAGTAATTTCACAGACTTACTTCAAACTTTTCACTATTCCGTTACCGTTATTGTAGTTGCGAAAAGGTTTAGTAAACTTATTTTAAACGCTTTGCTGAACTCTTTGGTAACTCTCATTCTAGTTTGAGGAAGTAGACTTCGTAAACTATTCTTCCAATCTAAATCTCACATTAGTAAAGTTTTAGTCACGTTCGCTCTCGGTTTTACGAACCGCCATCTTTAAGTCGTGCCACGTGTTGGAAACAGACGCAGCTTTCTAAAAGCGAAGAGCGCTCTGTTGTTTGTAGATTGAAGAGCCGCGCCAGAAATCGCTACTTAAACGCTGCAAACTACCTTTTTAAGTAGATGCAAAGGTCGATTTCTTCAGTTGTAAAAGTACTATGGCGCTGAAATTAACTTCCCCCGCCTCGTTTTTAGTTTGTGGTCCAAGTTGCTGTGGAAAAACGCACTGGGTGTTTCGCTTTATTGAAAACCGTAATGAGATATTCACAGAAAAAATCGAAAAAGTTTTATATTTTTATGACACCTATCAAAAAAAATTCGACAACTACTTGAACGATATTGAATTTATTCAAGGAATCCCGACTCTCGAAATATTGAAACTCGCTGATCGATGTTTACTAGTTCTCGATGATTTAATGCATTATCCCCAAGATTTAATTACTAAAATCTTTACTGTGTACGCTCACCATTTCAATTTTTCAGTAATATTCACAGCACAGAATCTTTTTAATAAAAACATCCGCGAAATATCGTTGAATTCACATTTTGTGGTTTTATTTAAAAACTGTCGCGATGCGACCCAAATCCAACACTTTTTAAGACAAGCTTTCCCACATAAAAGTAAAGTTGTGTATGACGCTTATAAAAACGCCGTCGCCACGCCAAGAGGTTATTTGATGCTAGACTTCAGACCAGACACTGACGACTCCCAGCGAATAAGAACAAACGTATTCCCAAACGAAGTGAACTACATCTATCAGTAGTTCTCTACCCATGGATCGCTTGAAAAGAAACGCTTCCACTATCAAGCTTTTGTATGGCGCAAATCCTTCTTTGCGCAAAGCTGTTGTGGAGAAGTCCAAAGATCACTTAATCCGTTGCCTTTGCGACGTCTCGTTTAACATCCTGAAAGGAACCGCACCGATTTCACGACAGCATAAAAAGCGACTCACTAAACACAAGTCGTCATTACGTAAACTGATCAATCGCAAGCTACCTCTAAAGAAGAAAAGAAAGATTATTCAAAGTGGTGTTTTTTTGTCTGCGTTGATCGGTGCTGCGATACCACTATTGAGTAGTTTGTTTGGACTAGCAAAATGAGGAAATTAGTGGCGTTGGAACCGCAAGTTTATGAAAAGTTGAAGGAAGGTGTCGGGCGAGTGGAGACACCTATTTTAAACAACCTTGACCAAGAAATGCAGGCGATATTAAATTCACAGCGACCGGCGCATGAGAAATTACGACTTTACGACGCCGCGTTGCGAAAGTCGGAGCAGTTTGAAAAAAAGACTGTAGACGTTACATCGCAAGCTGTGGAAGATCGAATATTATCAGACTTCGATCGACAGATGCAAGATGTTTTGAATTCTCAAAAATCGCCTCACGAAAAAATAATGCTATATAACGATATCTTGCGGAAATCCGGCGTATATGAAAAAAAGCGGCGCGCTAGACGTGTGCAGAAAAAGGATAAATTAGCGAAAAAAGAGATATTAAAACATTTCAAAAAGTCCAAGAGCAAAAAGGTGAAACAGATTTTGAGTGGGATTGAAAATCAGAAAAATATTACCTGGAACGACGCCGGAAACTTAGTTCTTGACGATCGAGCGATTCCTTCCAGCGATATCACAGAACTGTTACGCTCAGCTGTAGTCAAAAAAGAACCTACCATACCAGGTTGGTTGACGTTTGACAAAACGCTCCCATGGACAAGTTTTTGAGTTATTACGATGAAAAAAAACCCGGAGCGTTTTCTGGCGCAACGGCGTTTCGGAGAAGCGCAGAATCCTAAGGTTAAAAATTGGCTTTCAACTCAAGACACTTATACTCTTCACAAACCGGTTCGAAGACGTTTTCCTAGAAGAAAAATTGTTGTAGCTGGTCCGAAACAACAATTTCAAGCAGACTTGATCGATTTTAGTTATTTGCAGAAATACAACGGCGGTTTTAAATTTATTCTTGTCGTGATTGATGTATTTTCAAAATACGTTTATGTGGAATGTATGAAAAATAAAACTTTTCAGAGTGTGATAACAGCGTTTTCTAAAATATTGAAACGAAGCGGTTATTTTTCTTCCTTACAAACTGATTTAGGAACAGAGTTTACGAATAAAGCGTTTCAAAGCTGGCTCAAAGATCGCAATATTCATTTTTTTCACACCTACAATCGTGAAATTAAAGCTAGTATTGTTGAACGATTTATTCGTACTATCAAAGAAAAACTATTTAGATATTTTACGTATTCTAGTAAGCGGAAATACGTCAACGTAATTCAAAAATTAGTGCACGCCTACAACCACTCCTTCCACCGCTCAATTCAATGCTCGCCAGCAGAGGTCAGTCCTTCTAATCAAGAGTCGATATGGCTCACGTTATACGGCGATCAGCAGCCTAAAAACCCTAAATTCAGTGTTGGGACAAGAGTAAGGTTGTCTGTGATTCGCGGGCAATTTACCAAAGCTCATACTCAAGGTTGGACTCAGGAGGAGTTTGAGATTGCTGAGGCGTTTACTGGCGATCCGCCCTACTACAAAATAAGAGATTTGAGGGGTGAGGATGTGAAGGGAAGTTTTTACGAACCCGAATTTCAGAAAGTGGTTAAAAGCGATAACATTTACAAGGTTGAGTCCATTCTTAAAAAACGAAAACGTAATAAAGGTCACGAGTATTTTGTGAAATGGTTGTGATACCCAGACTCGTTTAATTGCTGGGTACGTGAGTGAGATCTTGTGCGTTATGCCTAATCTGTCGTCGGCTGTAAGCGATTTAGCTCTGTTTATTTGCCAGATTGCTGCTGTCTACGTAGTGATCGCTTTTAGTCTATACAACTTGACACAAGGTGTGGAAAATAAGGAGCTCTGGATGAGCTTACTATCAAGCGGCGTGGGTTATCTTTTACCAGCTCCCATATTGACAAAAAAACATGTTTCTAATTCTTCCTAGCAACGCCTCGATGTCTGTCTTTCCTGAGAATAAGACTTCGGACTTTAAAGTACACTTACCGAAGTCTGTGACTCTGGAAGGTTCTTGGGAATGCGGTTTAGCTGAGATACAGTACCCGAGATCCTGGTACACAATGTCGCGATCTTTGGAGCATTAGGTGCAATGCAAGCAGGATAACATAGATATAATAGTATTCTTACCGCTAGGATACTACCAAAATCCTCGCGATGTAATCGATCAGCTAAATCGTGAGATGGAAAAACATTTCACAGCTGCAGCAGACGCGAAAATGAGAGATCCTACATCGGGGTTGACGACACTCCCGCGATTGAGGACATATTTACACTTCAATCCTTATTCTCAAGTAGCATCGTTGGAAATTCAAAAACCTCAGCTCCAAAATATGAGAGTTGCATTATCTTTCCCATTAGCACGCATGTTAGGCTTCGACACGACGGTTTACAGACGACCGGGGTTCCATGTAGCTTCAAGGGTTGCAAATTTAAACAACATCAATGCTATATTCGTTTACCTCGACGTAATTCAATCGCAAATCGTTGGTGATACACTTGCACCTCTTCTAGACGTTGTCGCTGTCCAAGGCGAACCTGGAGACTCGGTCTGCAGAAGATTTGATAAATCGCATTGCAAACCTATTTTGAGAAAACATTTTTCCGATATCGACATTTCTTTACGCGACGATCAAGGCGATCCTATTCGGTTTGAAAAAGGTAAAGTTATCGTGACTCTACATTTGAGAAGAGCGAAACTACCTCTTTAAATTCAATACCGTACCGTCGCTGTGCTCATTCACACACAACAATATGCGTGCGACATACTGTTGCGATTCCAAGGCGTACGAACGCTACTACTTGATGCAAGTTGGAAACGGTGGTCCGTATTTCAGCGGGGCGCCGTTTCAAAGGGGTTATGGTTTAGGAAGTATTTTTGGAAGTATAGCGAAGTCGATTATGCTGTTGATCAAGTCAGGGGCAAAAGCGGTCGGGAAGCAAGCGTTGAAGGGTGGTCTTGGTTTTGCCTCGGACGTTCTAGCAGGGAAAGATGCAAAACAAGCTGCTGTCGATCGTGCTCGGTCTTCTGGGTCGACACTTTTACGACAGGCTGCGAAGCGTAAACGTAAACCTACATCACGAGTTCAAAAGAAGCGACGCAAACGTTCCAGCGACATATTTAGTTAGGATGTTGTCCTTGATACATCCCAATTCTTCCGAGTCAGTTTCCAGTCAATTGGATCTGTTTTCAGTACCCCCAACTCAAACTAGTTTGGAGGATGGCTTTTTTACGGAGTACAGACCCTTGTCCGTGTTAACTTCACAGGGACCAGTGGAGTTTTGTATTGCTGCTGAGAGTTCGCACTACATCGATCTAGCTAACACCTTTCTGTACGTTAGAGCGTCAGTGACACAAGCGAACGGTGCTGCGCTTGAGGAAAATTCCGAAATCGCTCCAGAGTGTAATTTTTTGCACACGTTGTGGTCTCAGTGCAATTTGTATTTGAACGATATGTTGGTGACTCAGTCAGGAAACAATTACCCTTATCGTTCTTATTTAGAGACACTGCTTTCTTTTGGGAAAGACGCGAAAGACTCTCAACTGTCGTCTGTTTTATGGTATCAAAACACCGCTGGCGTCTTCAACACACGCGGTGCAAATAACGCCGGTTATACTACAAGAAAAACCTTAGCCGCACAAAGTCATGAGATCGATATGTTGGGTCGTTTACATCTAGACATGAGTTTCCAGTCTAGATACCTCCTCAACGGAATAGAAATTAAATACAAGTTGATAAGATCGAAGGATAGTTTTTGTTTGCATGGAAATGCCAACCAAGCTGAAAACAAAGTCTCGTTGAAAGAGGTCTCTTTATTCTGTCGAAAAGTGAAACCGAATCCGTCAATTCAATTAGCGCACGTCAAAGCTCTACAACACAGTACCGCAAAATATCCTCTGAGACGTGTAGAAGTAAAAACGTTTACTATCCCACAAGGAAATCGATCTTTTTCAAAGGAAAGTCTGTTTTTGGGTCAACTACCCACCCGTCTCGTGGTCGGATTTGTCGACAACGATGCGTACAATGGAAACGTTGCAAAATCACCTTTCAATTTCATGAACTACGATATTAATTTTGTGTGTATTTATCGTGATGGAACTCAGATTCCTTCCTCACCCCTCCAACCGGATTTTGTGAACAACAAATATATTCGCAGCTATTTGAGACTATTTTCGCAGACCTCCCAATATTTCACCAACACGGGTCTCGCTTTGTCTAGGTCTGATTTCGGTGGTGGATACACGCTGTTCGCTTTTGATTTAACTCCTCAGCTAAATTCGAGCGATCCAACTTTCGAGTTAATAAAGAGTGGTAATATTAGATTGGAGGTTCATTTCGCCGATGCGACACCTCGCACGCTGACCGCTGTTGTACTGGCTGAGCATGATAATCTTTTACAGATCGATAAAGATCGCCACGTAGCTTTTGATTACACAGCATGAACACAGTTCAAATTCAACGTTTATTGAACAAAGACCCGTTTGCTAAATCTATTTTCAAAAAAGTTTGTGCCAAGAACCAATTGCAACGTGTCGATTATCCCTCTGCTTACGTTATTAACTCACACCCTAGCTCTAAACCAGGGGAGCATTGGATTGCTGTTTATTTCGATAAATATGGGAAGGGGGAGTATTTCGATAGTTACGGTCTACCACCTAGTGTGAACAGTTTTACAACTTTCATGGAACGTAACTCCAAAACGTGGATCTACAATGATAAAACAGTGCAAAGTTTGTTTTCTACCACATGCGGTCACTATTGTGTGTATTTTATTTTGTATCGTTGTCGTGGTTACAGTATGCGTCATATCGTTTCTCGTTTCTCATCGAACCTGACTGAAAACGATCGTAAAGTCGACTTGTTTATTCGTACACTCTCACTGATGTAAATACTTTCTCGCTTGTGTTACATTTTCTTTGCTTATTTAAATTAAGCACACGTAAAACGTTTTTTTCGCTTGTGTTTTATTACAATACATTCACAAAGAGAACAAACGCTTGATTTTTATTCTATGTACAGGATCAAGACAGTACTCAATCAATTTAGCACATAAAGCAATTCGTCGGCGAAAACGTTGACGATTTCGGGCAACAAGCGCCCAATCGCTCCGTCGAGCTTCGCGACAGGCAGCGGATTCAGATAGTACGCGAACGATTACAAACTCAGAAAAACGTACACGTTTCATTACATATACTCCTCCAAATTTTGAGCTGCTGTTTGTGTAAGTTCAGGGTTTGTAGAAGAGTCAGTTTCGGTCAATCTTCGCTTCTTCGGTGTAGTGACGTCGTGCTCCTCCAAAAGATTCAGAAAAGTCTCCAGCTGCTTATGGTCGATTGTGGGGAGGTGACAGTCGTCGTCGTTTTGAACCGCCAAGGTGAGGTAGTTGTTCAGCATGTAGAAAATGAATCGTCTTGGCGATGGGATGTTTTCCACTTTAAATCGTAGTTGAAACCCGTCAGCGAGAACTTCTTTTTTAATCGCTTCTGCGTTTTCCTGAATATTGCAACGAGTATCGTCGAAGTTTGTTGCCCAGAAAACAAGAATAACGTAGTCTTTTGTATCGCTTTTCGATCGGAATAATAAGTAGGGTTTAGTTTCCATAACCATTTGCACTACGCGTGAAAGTTGTTCTGTGGAGAACATAAACTTCCCTTTTCTGACTGAGACCACAGCCTTTCTCAGTAGAGTTGAAGTAGGGACCGGGAATCCGGAGTCTGCGATAGCTTGAAACTGTTGTCTGATTTGTCTCGCTAAATCTTCCATCGTTCTGGCACGTTCGATTAATTCTTCCTGCTGGAACAAAGTTTCGTAGCTGCTTGTAAACGGTGGAATATAGTCTGGGAGTCTCACGTTTTCTGCCTCCAGATATAGTTCGTCTGCTTTGTTGGTGAAAGACTGCATGATTTCGAGTCTTTCACTTGCTGCCCTTTTTATAGGTAACAAAGAGAAAAAAGCGGTTGCGCCACAGCATGGGAAAAAATCTATTGCTGTTCTTGGTGCCGTTGCGCCAAAGTTGGGTGTAATTAGAGGTCGAGTTGATTTTAGGTTCATGACGTAATTGTTTGGACTTATACTCGATACGAGCGAATTTTTTCTTTGATGAATTCGCCACATATCGTACACAGCTGCGATTTTCTAGAACAGCAGAAACATTCGATGATGTGAGCGCATGGAAGGTATACCATACACCTTTCCTCCTTCTTACATTTCATACACTTTACCTCGTCCAATATTTCTTTTGCCTGTTTCATAGTCAATTTCGGTTTAAAAATAACATCAGGTTCCTCCATAAGTTTCAGCATAAAATCGTAAAAGGTGTTAAAGTTTTCGCCATGATCTGTAAATCTTTTCGTTAGAACTCGGGTTATTTTTTGATCTTGAAATCCTAGAAGTTTCGCCATTTCTACGTTTCTCCCCAACAACATTTCTCTGTCGACTTTTTCTTTCACATCCTCACCTCCTCTAGGATCGATTAAGGGCGGGAACAACGGTTGCTGTTTTGCGGGTGTTTTGTTTTTAACTAGTTTTTGCAGACCTTGAAGTTTGTTTTCTGGCGGTGGATTGGGTACGGCTGGACGTTTCAAACCAGTAAACCCTTTCACGATGTCTTTGACAAAGTCCACACCTTTATTTTTGAGCAAATATTCGCAGAGAGGGAACCATTTCGCATGTTCTATCCACGGGTCGTCAAAACGATCCCAGTTCTTTAAACCGCCGTTGCAGTACCAACATTTCACCTTATCACCTTCGCCAAGATAGTAAAACCCAGCGTTCGCTAGTAATGCTGTATCAGCTTCAATTCGGTGACTGGGCCAATACTCGGTAAACGACTGATGGCGGTCGATAATTCTACGCATGTGTGGGTTGATCGCATGCTTGCATTGGAACAGGGAAGAAGTTGGTGGTGCTACATCACCACCAGTAACTGCAGCTGAATCACAAGCATCCGCCATGTTTCTTTTGTTCTGGTAGAATGAAAACGTGACTCCTGGTCCTTTTTTTTTATAGCCGATGAACCCACGCCATAGGTCAGTGTTGATGTGGTTGCGCCACCACGTTTTAGACAGGTTCAGACGTGTCAAGGTTGCGCGATCGAGATATAATAATACCATACTGTTGCGCCACTGTCTCCATAGAACAGTTCTATTATATCACATTACCATTACGTCATTGCTATTATTATCGCGCTCACGTTTATGACGACATCGTCGCTACGCTGTATACCCGTAACAAGGAAATAATTCCATCGCGTTGAACATTCTAAAACGAATACGCTCTCGTAGGGACTTTCCCTGGTGAATTACCACCGCTTGCGTATAAATCTTCCAGTTTTACTTCGTTCAAGAGACATTACACATAAACAAAAGGTCTTTGATTTACCTTAGTTGAGTGTGTTAGAGTCTTACCATTCAGGAACATGGTTCGGTTCCCAGGTAGATCTCACAACTTTAAGAAATCTTACAAATTTTATACTAAAGCATTAATTAGCTCTTGGTTCGAACCTTAGGTAAAACACTCTTCTACTCTTGACCAAGTTCTAGGTTCGATTCTTTGGGTTACCAACCTAGGGTTAGACTCTACCTAGTTCGATTCTTAGGGTTACCAACCTAGGGTTAGACTCTACCAAGTTCGCTGGCAACCGCAATTTTGCAGCCCTAATTTGGCAACCCCAATTTTCCAACCCCAATTTTCCAATCCCAATTTTCCAACCCCAATTTTCCAACCCCAATCCTATGCTTTCGGCTCTAATAATACTACTAGCGCACTTTGTAAACTTTTCAGGTTTCAAAATTTTCCACTAGACGCAATTTATGGTGTTATAATGAAAATGTCTAAGTCTAAAGACGGACTTGGGCAATATTATGATTAGCCTATGTCATTTGATATTGACTAAGGCAATTTCATGATTTGCCCTAGTCATTCAATGTTGACTTAGGCATTGAAGAAGTATATTTGCCATCAGAAAAAAAAAATTAATTATTTGAAAACAGAAAAGATTTTTTTGAAAACAGAACAGTACTACTCCAGAGCAAGGGTAAAAACAATTTTTGGCGTTTTGTGGGTAAATATTTGCTTGTAGTAACTAATCTGCTGCTTATGGTAATCAGTGAGTACTATTTTGGCGGTTATTGTAATAAAAGTTACAGCAATAGGTTGAGTTTAAATTCAAGAGCTGTGGTTTGTCAAAATAGGCCAGTGCCCACTGCCCAGCATACGCTCCAGCTCAGTTTGATGTTACTTACCAGGTACGGCCACCAGTAATCTAAATCCATGTTTCTATGAGTCAGGTCAATAGGTGCCAGGGAGGGAGGAAGCCCGGTACCCCCAATTAAAGTGCCACCAATGATAAAAATGTGACAAAAAAGTTTATTGTTTCTTCAGTTTCAGTTTCTTTCAGTATTTTTCGCGTACAACAGTAATTAATAATACTGACGACCACAGGGGCCGGGCCCTCTCAGTTCAATTTTTGCCAACCAATTTAAATGCTCGTACATATTTGGCTGGAAGATTTTGCAAAAATCTCTAAAGTGACAAAGGCCCTACATAATGTAAATCCGGCTCGGGAAATAAAAGGGTTTGTAAGCGTAACCATCGATCTATTGTACCATTTTTCAATTACCATTCACCTCCACCTCGCCAGTTTTTACGTGTCAAAATACTTTTGAAAAAAAATCAGCTGGGGAAACAAAAATTATTGAATATGAATTCAAATCGAGGGGGCTTGGGCCCCCTGGCCGTACATGTCCTTCTACTACTGGTTATTTTCATGACAAAACAAAAATGTCTAAGGCGTTTCTTCGAGTGGATTATTGTTTCCCGCTAAAATATTGCAAGAGGTAATGTGCCTTACTTTCCTTCACTTGGGCCAAATTACTTACAAAATTTAATCCCAAAATGCAAGATTTTAGACATGTTTTGAACTTAACTTGTAAAAAGTTAAAGAAGGATTGAGCAATTTAATTTTTTCAATTGATTTCCACATGTTAAAAATTTGTTTTTTTCAAATGACTTTAAACACGTGCGAAATGTGATCCAATGATATTCAAATAGCTTTTTTTTAATAATCACCCAGCGGCTGAGAGCTTTGCCCCAAGAGCAACTATTGCCTCCGACAGCTGGGGGCTCTGCTTACAGACCCCCGTCTTTGATACGATTGAGTTACACTAGTTCATTCAACACGTCTCCTAACCTCTTCAAACACGATATAGTAGTTCTTTATGTAAAAATTTTATTTTTCGTTCTATAGATTCTTATAAGCCACTAAACTCAAAAAATATTTAATTCTTTTTAATTTTCTTTTATAAATATGCAAATTAGCGGGGTGTACAAAATTGTACGATTTGTGAATGACTTGGTTGTACAAGTCATTCACAAATGTTTGATAATTTTGAGGTGGGCTTGGTCTACCAAGTTTCTTTGATAGAAAACTTTTTTGATAGAAACTTGTTTTGGTTTTCTCTTTTTACGCACAGTAGAGTCGAATAGAAATTAAATTATCAAACATGTACGAGTATTAAATTTGTTATTTGTTTGTTGTTCGTTACATGTTTTATTTCCTAGGTTATTTACAAACCTAGGTTATTACCAATAAAATTCAAATTCAGTATCCAATTAGAGAGACTATAACTTGAAATCCTTGTTTGATACGTTTCTGCAATGATTTAGAGAGCTAATGGTTGAAAAATTACAGTTATTTTGCCAAAAATAAATCTATCTTACTTACGTTAGATTTTGTTACTTAACCTACTTTGAGACACGAAACGTACAATTGTACATGATTTTGATCAAAAAATTCTGTAGGCTAATCTTTAACAAAACTCGAAACAAAAATATTCGCTACATAATTTTAAAGATTAACTAATTCAAAGTTCAAGCCTAATTTTTTATTAACTTATTTGGTTTTGACGTGTTTTCTAACTTATTGTGCTTACTTTTACTTGCCGCAAGCATGTTAGCAACCATCGTTTTTGACGGTTGACTATTGTTTTAACGCTGCAAGCTTGAAGCCGTAACTGCTGTCACGTGATGGTGCTATCAGTACAAATGTACTACCAATAACTCAAATGCTTTATCATTACACCTGGACGAAAAAAAACAACGCAAAAAAATGTACAATTGTACGTGTGTTGACCGATGGGGCTAATTTAGACACTTTTACTTTTGGCAAACCAGACCACGGTGTCTGATCTTCCATTCTACGTTATCTTTGTTCCACAAATCGTTCCTCTTTCGAAAATTTATGAAAAATTTATGACCAATTCAGCGCAAAACCAACTGGCCAAATATCTTTTCTCTCTTCTCGAACCGGTTCTCACTCTCTATTCGAGCAACTGCATACAGCATTCTTTCACATTTGCTGATTATTAAAACTTCAAATTTGAATCTTTTCTCCGTCTTTTTTTACTCTTTGAACACTTCGAGTTTATTTTCTAATGTCTCTCAAACAGAAACTTTTCGAATCTGTGCTGACGCTTTTTAGGGTTAGGAACATCCTCCTGTACCTTTTCCACGGAAAATTTTTGTTGAACTTACGGAAATGGCTACTTCTACTGTCGAGTTTAGCTTTGACGACATCGTGCATCGCCAGGTCGACTGGGTCGCCATGAGATCACCCCTTTGACCATCTCTTCCCAATATTTTGTTGGCTACTATGAATCAAAACTTTTCCAGACCACTTCCAAACCGAAAATGTATTGCCGCTACATGGATAAAATTTCGTAGTATTCAGCAGCAAGATGAGTGCAATCTTTTCTTAGACAGCATCAACTCGCCTCTTTTTGCTTTACTTTTACAAATAATCTAACATGACTCTTCTTTTCCTAAATGCGTTGGTTGAAAAGTCTCTTTCCAAGTTTATCACTTTCATCGACAGGAAACCCTTATTCACCGATCAATACAGACTAATGGATACTCGGAGCACATCATCAAGTCGTTTGTGGCTAAGAGAATAAAGCAACTTCAAGCTCTGCCTAAATTTGGACCGTAGAAATGTCCCGTTTATATATCTACGTCTCCCATTGCTCGGTTCGGTTTCTACCCGGTTTAAAAAGCAACTAAATCTGCTGTAAAGCAGTGCTTTTCCGCTGTAAAACCAAGCGCTGTTTTGCTCTACCAACGAGCTTCACTCCGCTACCAACAAGGATGTACTGTCTGCTTTACAGTTGAGCAACGCGATTTATTGATTCTCATGCCACTGTGACAGTCGGTATGTAGGCCGTACCTCCCACAGGCTGCAGGACAGAATTAAACAACACGTCACAAAATTTATCCGGTCTTACTCTTTTTCCCATAAACGCTTACTACCTGCCCGTTGGTGTGATTCTTCCACGGAGATCGATACTCAGTCTCTTGCTTCTGATTCAGCCATTGGACTTTATCTTTTACAAAATCCTGTCTGTGCTCAACATTATAATGACAGTAGATTTTCTATTCTTGCCCAAGATTTGAACCTTCTTTGCATCCTTAACCAATATAGGATTTACTTCTTGTTATTGTTTGATTATTTGTTAGAATATGGGCTCGCGTGCAATTTTCAAATGCTGCATTGTTGCAGTATTAAGTCAATAAAATTATTCAGTCTTTTTTTCAATTTTAAAGATTTAATTGTTATAAACTGAATAAAACAGTAAACAAATTAATAAAGCTGAGCAGTTTGAATAAAAATTTCCGACCGGGAACTTACGAGAAGTCTTCGAGTCAATCAAAACACCGACTAAAGATTAAAGTTTAAAAATAAACAAAAAGGTAAAAACAGATGAAAGCACAAGTTTAAGAGCTGGTTAATAACAGCCGGAATAAATATAAAAAGGAAGAGAGTGGAGCATTATTAATTGCCGAATAGCAATTGTTTGCACAATGATTTAAACTTACGATAAGATGATAGTTTTACGTTGGAGGATATACAGTTGAATTACAAATTTAAACCTCTTCGTAGAGGAAAAATTTTAGTAAATTTATAGTTTTGAATACCGTAGAGTGATATACAATTGAGAGGAGCTAACTGTACCAGTTGAGTAAGAACGTGAGAGACCAAACTTTTAAAAATATTTAGCTAAAGAAGGAGGATGTTTTTTTCTGTCAACGTGAGGCATAATTTTTGCAACTTAAGGTTGATATGTTTTAGCGAGTTTAAGTACGCCTAAATCGCAGTTGTACAGAGGATTTGGCGAACCATTCCAATCAGCTTTAGTGATAATTTTTATAGCTGGTCGAGCCGTAACGCTTTCGTCTCTCGAGCGGGATGTCTGAGGTTCAAATTTTTGCCCGGTCAAATCGGACACAATGTTGCCAACGGCTCTCCACCGCTGCATCATTTTTTCGAAAGAAGCTGTGTTGCTTGGTATAATGACGCGAAAATGGGCCCCGCCAACTCGTTACACACTTCAGCGTAATACAGCAAGTCTAATGAAAGATATAATGTGAGAAATTTTTACAGCCTTCTTTTGATAACTAATTAATTTACCGAAATAAGTTTGAAAGTTGGAACCCCAAACAGGAATTGCATAGATTAGGTGACAATCAATTAAGGCATAATAAAGTTGCAATAGTATATCTTGAGGAAGATAATGTTTTAATTAATTTGCAAGAATGCCGACTGCGCTGGCAACTAATCGTTTAACTATTTTTATGTGTTTCCTAAAATTAAGCTTATTGTTAATAATCAGACCGATATATTTGACGTTTTGTTGCGCAGAGATTAGTGACTCACCACATTTTAAAGAATAATTAATCATCGATGTTTTCGTTTTGGGAGAGATTACCATAGCATTTGTTTTACTTGTATTTGCTATCTTGTATGCATTCTATTTGCAGTTTTGACGCAGTTTTTACCCCTGCTATTAGGTGAGTAGATTTTGTGACTGCTAGGGCTTCTATTAAAGCTTAGCTCGGCAGATGATAGGCTTATAGGCTTTGTAGGGTTGATAGGCCTCCTAGCTTTCGTAACGCTGTTTTATGAAAGGTATTTAGCTTCTACATTTTAAACGGAGGGAGGCAAAATTGCCTTCTTATCTAACTCCTAAACTAAAAGTTTTGAGAACACCAAATTTGGTTTGCCGGTTAGTGTTCACCAAAATCTGTCAGAAAATTCTTTATGAGTTGATGACGTCATAAATTTGACGTCACAGCCATAATTTGGAAAAATGATGTCATTTTTTGATGACGTCACAGATAGTTTTAATTTTGAAGATAGATTTTTTTCTATACTGAATCTTAAAATGCCTAATTCAAGTTGATTGTGTCATAGACACGCCTTAGACGTCATTTTAGTTCAATTTTGGCAAAAAATGCTCAAGTTTTGGCCAAACCTAAAAGTCGGGTTACCTTGGCAAAAAAAAACTTTCCGCTACCTTGGCAACTTCAAATTTTCAAGAGTTATTTGTGATAAAATTTAACTTAAATTCAAGTAAATTTGAATTAGAAATTTTTATGCTAAAGGGATTTATCACGTAAAAAACCGAAAGAAGGGTATAAATGCCCTTGCCCGAGTAAAATGAGGTTAACTGATGAAAAATATTATTCCTTGAAACAGCAACTGTATCAATGCTTTTTATGTGGGAAGAGGCTTTTTATGACAGCCATGTGGTGTAATTCATGGAAAGGCTTGTTTCTTTTCTTTTTTTGACTTTACATTAAACAAATTTCACAAATGTTTTTGGCATTTCTGTAATGTAAAAATAGATTTGTTATTGAAACTACCAACTACCTAATCACTGCAAAACAGAAAGCACGAAATTTAGCAAAACTTATAAGCAATGTTTTAAAAATGCTTAAATTTGAATTAAATCAAATAGTAAAGAAACATTAACTGTAGCTGATTTTACATAATGCCAAGTGCTTAAGCGAAATTTCGATTGTTAAGAATTTTACGGATTAAAACATTGCACTTTGCTTTAGATCTAGTACGTGTCACCATCTACAGCAACCCCGACAACATATATTTTCAAAAATATCGACCAGAAAATGTATCTTTTACTGATTCCTTGGATATATCTTCTTGGGAACTTCCCCCTGTTGAGAATCTCTCAAGATTTTGGCTGTACAAAAGGTATTAATTTGATTGTGAAAGAGTTTTTTACTTTTTGTTACGACACAACTGAAAAAAGAACCAAATTTGCAAGGCTTCAAATATGAATAAAACATAAAGTGGTTAAAAAATTAATGATTGCAAGGCATTGCAATGCTAGTTTGGTCACATGGCAAAGAATTTTGCCTGTGGCATGCAACAGTGGCCCGCGGTTTTGCCACTGGCGTAACAAAGATTTAGTGATGATGGTTTTACTGTAGTTTGAAGAAGAAGAGCTGATAAAATCAATGAAGTTTTTGAAACTATTACAATACTACTTGATTATTTTATCACAACAATTCAACGAAAATATAGCACTGTAAAGCATTACACTATTTATTGAAACGTTTTAGTTAATTTCGTAAAATCATTGTAGCGAAACTTTTTATTGCAATATGATTGGCAATGGTTTAAAGAAATACCGCAGAATTGAGAATATTAGCAAACTACCAGCATCAACTGACATATTTAAAGTTTTTTATTTCACAGTAAAAACACAGAGTAATAAAAATCGAACATTTTTGGCCTAAAGTACTTAAGTTCTCATAAGGATAACATATCTGAATAAAATGAAAAGATTAAGACATGTGGTTGTAGATAATTACCAAAGAATTCGTGACAAATAAAATCAAGTTATGATGTACGTAATACTACAAAAAACTTACATAAATTTTAGCAAGTTAATTCGTAACAATTTAGCCGTGCAGCAGTGAGCTAGGGTTATTACAGCTAATTAAACGTCAGAAAATCAAGAAAACTGAAGCAAAAATCAGCAAAGCAAGCAAATTTAAAACAAGAGCTGAAAATAATGCATACCAGAGTATAAATAAAAAATGCAAGTAAAAATGAAGCCCCTTTAGCATATAACTGTTTGTTTAACTTTGGATTTAACTGTTTTATTAATAAAGTTTCTTGAATTTTGGTATCTAACTCGGTAAAACACTTTTTAAAAACTTTGAAAGATTTTACTGAATGTCTCATGGAAGAGTAAAATAATATAGCCACAAGCTTATCGGGCATATACGAAATCAGTCGTAAATATACTACTACTTTATTTATTAAAATCGATTTCACCCCAGCGGGGCATCGTCAGTTAGATCTAAAAACAATCAGCGTATACTTTAAAACCAAAATCATCATAAAACCTATAAATAGACTATAACATCAATCAAATTGAAAAGAACATAAAATGGACTTCAATAACAACAAAATAAAAGAAAAAATAATACTGTATATAGCAAAACCTCTTTCGCAAAGCAAATATATTGAAAACCTTGTTTTATCTACACCACCACAACATCAGAAAAAAACTATACAAAAAAAGTTGTTTAAAATAATAAATCCCTGCAAAAAATATAAATATTTTTTCAATTATAAAAAGCGTTGCAAAGCAACCAAAAAGAAAACATATCTCCAAACCTTAAAATGTAGAAAACTTAAATCTTTTTTCAAAAAAAGTGGAATTGGAAAAGAAAACATTACCAAACTCTTACCTTGGTTGGCAAACCCACAAGTAATAAGAAAAGGACCTTTACGTACTAACTTCTCCAAAACATACTGCTACAATATTGAAGAGATGGCCAGCCAAAGAGAAATAGGCCTAGGCTATTTGAGGTAAAAGATGAAAAACTAGCTCAACTAAACAGTTGAGCTAGTTTTTTAGTAATTGTTGAGCTAGTTTTTGTTTAGTTGAGCTAGTTTTCCATCTTTTACCTCAAATAGCCTAGGCCTATTTCTCTTTGGCTGGCCATCTCTTCAATATTGGTAATGTTTTCTTTTCCAATTCCACTTTTTTTGAAAAAAGATTTAAGTTTTCTACATTTTAAGGTTTGGAGATATGTTTTCTTTTTGGTTGCTTAGCAACGCTTTTTATAATTGAAAAAATATTTATATTTTTTGCAGGGATTTATTATTTTAAACAACTTTTTTTGTATAGTTTTTTTCTGATGTTGTGGTGGTGTAGATAAAACAAGGTTTTCAATATATTTGCTTTGCGAAAGAGGTTTTGCTATATACAGTATTATTTTTTCTTTTATTTCGTTGTTATTGAAGTCCATTTTATGTTCTTTTCAATTTGATTGATGTTATAGTCTATTTATAGGTTTTATGATGATTTTGGTTTTAAAGTATACGCTGATTGTTTTTAGATCTAACTGATGATGCCTCGCTGGGGTGAAATCGATTTTAATGAATAAAGTAGTAGTATATTTACGACTGATTTCGTATATGCCCGATAAGCTTGTGGCTATATTATTTTACTGATCCCTAAATGCGAAGTCGTCGAAATTTCTTCTTTCTTCTCCTGTGTGTGATTTTCAACCAAAACATGGCCTCAAACAATTCTCATGGAAGAGCATTTGTCACAATCGTATATATGGTTCCTGAGAGCAGTTTTTGTATTATTATCAGCTAGATATATATACTTCCGTGGTCATTTTTCAAGGTGTCGCGAACTCAAGCCCACATAGGACAAATTCGTATAACGCGAGTATAAAACTTGATATACGATAAATAGTGGAGCTCAGAGTGATGAGAGGAGCTGACTTAAGCTGAAAATAACGGCCAACTTTATACGTTGTATAAATTGCGCAAATCTCAACGCCAAATTTGCATTTAGCCAGCTCATAAAATTGTTCAACAAATCGCTTAGAAGCTTCAACAAATCGCTTAGAAGTCCCTTGGACTTCACCCAAGCTTGCTTTAATATTTTTTTAAGGAATTGCTTGGGTAAAATCCCTTAGACTTTACCCAAGCCATTCCATCCAAGATCCTCTATGTAATTAATACATTTAGTTCTAGGTCGTCTTACTGGTCTTCTCCCGTTTGGTTTGGCACGTAAAACTTGTTTGGGGAGTCTTTCCTGGTGCATTCTGCTTACATGGCCAAACCATCTAAGCTCAGATCTTTTAATTTAGAGAAATAACGGCTCTATGTTGAGAGATTTTTGAATTTCAGAGCTACGCATCTTGTTAAACAATGTAACTCCTTCGATTCTTCGTAAAAACCTCATTTTGGACGCTTGCGCTTGTGATCGCACTCTTTCGGTCATTACCCAAGCATCATGACCATAAGTGAGAACAGGGAAGAAACTGTTTTGAAAATTGAGAGCTTTGCCTTTATTGACAATTCTCGTTTGATGACAACCGAGTAGTGCCAAGTTCGCATTACTGCACTAGCCTTGCCTATTCGGGTATCCAGTTCTTCGTCTTGCTTTTCATCACTGAATGCAGCCCCAAGATACTTGAACTTCTCTACCTACTTCAGTGTCGCTCCATTCACTTGTAATACGCAATGATCAGGGTTTCTTGAAAGACAAAGTATCGCAGTTTCGGACTTACTTATTTTCATTCCGGCGGTGTCGCATGCATCTGCTAAGCAATTAAATGCGCGCTGGAGGCCAGATTCTAGGGAAGAAACCAATTCATCTGCGAATAGCAGACGACTGATTTTGCAATTTCCAATCGTGGCACACTCATCAGCTTGGCTGCATTTGTCGATCCAATTCATGTAAACAATGAAAAGGAAGGTGACAAAACGCACCTTTGCTGGAGTGCAACGCCGACGTGGAACGGCTGTGATTGCTTGCCAGTTACCCGAACACAAACCTCCGGTCGGCAGTAGAATAATTTCATAGTACGTAACAACTGACCATCAACGCCATACTCCCGCAAAACCTTCCAAAGTTTATACCGAGGAACTCGGTCATGTGCTTTTTCGAGATCAACAAAGCATACTAAGAGATCATTGCCATACTCCAAAGATTTCTTGAAAATTTGTTTCAGAGTGAAGATTTGGTCCGTGGTGCTGCGACCCGGACGAAAACCTCATTGACCATTCTCCAGCTTTGATTCCACTATTTCTCGACATTTTCTTTCAAGACATTTCGCATATACTTTTCCTGACAAAATGAGGAGTGATATCTCTCTGTAGTTTGTACATTTATTGCGATCTCCTTTCTTGAATATCGGAATAATCACACCTGTTTGCCAACCTCTAGGAGTTTTGCAAACATCCACGCTACTTGACACACTTGCATTAACCAGAAAATTCCTTCTCCAGACAGCACTCTTAATATCTTGGGTCTGATTTCATCTTCACCAGCAGCTTTCCAAATTTTATCTCTTTCATTGCCGTTGCCACGTCTGCTGTAGTGCAAACTTCTTCTTCCCCTAAATGTATTACTTCGTGTGTGTCACGAGTCTATGTCTTTACAGGCTTCAAAAGTTCGTCAAAATATTCCCTCCATCGTAAAAGGATTTCATTCTCATCCGTTAGAATATTACCTGCAGAATCCTTGATGGAGTACGTGACACTCAATCTGTTGGCACATAAACAGCGGATGGTCTGCCAAAATACTTTGTTTGCCGAAAAATATTTGGAATCCAACCGACGACCAAACTCTTCCCATGACTTTTCCTTGGATTTCTTTACTGCCAAAGTTGCCGCTTTTCGCACCTCACTTTACCGGGACTTGCCTAAAAATTGAATTATCGCTAGAGCAAATCATTTTAGCACGGTTTTTAGCATACACGTAATTAAACCAGATTTCTACATCAAAGGACAAATAGCATTAGAATTCAAAAATAGGCCTGTGCTAGATGACTTTCCTCTTACCCAAGTATATACGTCCTGCTCATTAACTGTGATAACCACTTTCAAAATTTGCAAGGTGTTCGCGTAATAGCATAGTAATCAGCAGAGTTTTCTCAGCCGTTTTCATATAGCCATTGTTGATTTGTCTAACAGTAACCATGATTTACTACAAAAAAGCAACAACCTTAAACCGAGCATGAGCTAATTCATCACTTTACACTTTAATAAAGTTCAGAACAATTTGAAGCAAATGAGGCTAAAAATTTGCTAAAATTAAAAAATAGTCAGTTTTAATTCAAAATTTACTGATTCTTATAAAAACAAAATTTTTGGCAGTTACTCTTCATTGATCAGTGCTGTAATCCAACTTTTAGTAAATTTTGGCTGTATTCAAAATATTTTATCTGCTGACAGAGGATTTGCTCATTGATAGAACAAAACAAGGAGGGGCTATTGTAATTTAATTCGTTGATTTTTCATTTGCTACAGATTTTTGATGTTATTGTGCCTAAGTAGAATTTCCTTCTCTATTTTACTTTAATTTTTATTTTGTTTTTATTTATTTATTTATCTATTTATTTTTATTTAGATTTATTTAGCCTTTTTAATTTTATTTAGCTGCAGAGTCATTCTTTAAAACTTATGCGTGTATTTAATTGCTTTATGTTGCAGGGAATTCGGAGAGTTCACAAATGCTTTATACTTTCGTTATGCTGGAGGAACAAGAAGTACATACAGAGATTTGATTATTACTGAATCAGGAAGTGTCTCTGATTGGAATTATAATTACCAACTTTTTGGGTCAACTGCTTCATCTGTCAATACGATCAAGTTAAACAATTATGGAAGTGGTGATGGTGGAAACTGGAAAAGCTACGTTTTTCTGTCAGGAAAACCTGACCCATTGCCGTTTGCACCTGCAAATAATCTTAATCTATTCAGTTTTAACATTCCAGGTTTGTAAGCAGTAATTGCACTATACTTTGGCAATCTTCTTTGAAGCATGTTTTGGCAAAAGTTGATAAGTTGCATTTTGCTGTTTTGAGTAAATCGTGTTTAAAGTTTTAAATTTCGATTCGGCCCTGCTGTCAAGAACGACATATTAAGCTATTTATTACAGAAAATTAATTGAAAATTAAAGCCATTTTTTTCTTAGGGAAATTAGTTTTAGTAAATAAATTAAAATCTATGAAAAACTCATTTTTTGAAAAATGTCATTTATCAACTTTTGCCACAACGTGCTTCGATTATAAGTAGAATAGGCTTCAGAAGCCCTATTGTTGAGGTATAAAGTGTTAAATAGCAGAAGAATTTGGTAATTATAAATCTTTCAGTATAATGTCATGTGGATAGAGAGAAAGGGTGTGCTATTGAAACGGTAGATTTAGGTTCATTAAAAATTGGTATTCAAAGCATTCTTGGCTAAGAATCTGCAATAAAAAGGGCTTTGTGAAGCCTCCAAAGTTTGTGATAGATATGCGAGATAATACGGTAGTCGAGAGTGCAAAAGTATGCAGTAAGATTTGGATGTGAGCTGTGAAAAAATTTCGATCAAAATAAAAGATACAGCAGTTCTTAAAAGAAAACGTTTATTCAAGCCAGCACAAGCGTACACCTTTTAAGTTTCAGGTTTGTAAAGGGTGTGGTTGCACGTATTTCTGTGGGTCAAAGTATATGAGATAAGTACATGCGTTAAAGGAATTGCACTTTAAGTGCATCTAAAGAGTAAATCCTTATTTTTTTATAGATTGTGGATTTTTAAATTTTACTTTTAGGGGAAGCACGAATTCTTTCCCTTAGATTTTCTGAACTTGATAAGCTGAAAAAATCAAAATAGGTTACTTTCTCTGTTTTTCAAAAATAGACTTTATTGAATGCAATTGTAAAAAGCTTTTTTTTCGCAAACATAAACATCAACAAAGAAAAAATTTGCAAAAACATTAAAATATAATAAACGTTTATAAAAATTTAAAAGGACTTTTTCAACCAAATGACTTACCCTAATGAAAATGCTTGGACTGTTGAGAGATTATTTCACCGCCCCAAGGATAACATGAACTGGCGCTTTGTGTTACCATTGGTCTGATTAAGGTCGTCACTCTCTAGGGCACACCGCGGGACAATTCGCAGAAAAGAATTTGCAATGGGAGGGGGCAGTTTCGGAGGTGTAAATCAAACTAAAACAATTTTCACCCAGAACTGGTACGGTTTTTGTGCCACAATTTACGTGAACACCAAAAAAGAAAAATAAAACAAGGACTCTACTCAGATTGGGTCGGTGTTTTGCCAAATTAAGGTGAAGACCAAAAAAAAAGGTCTTCACCTAGACTGAGCAACGGTTTTTTGTAAACGAAATAACTTCAAGTCCAGATTCAAAGTAGACTATTTTTCATTGTCAATGCCAATTGGATGGGGGTGCTATTTTCGCCTTCATTGCATAAATCGGCCTCAAAAGTGCTAAAAACGTGGTATTTTGCATACTCATTTGGCCGATGGAGGGGTTATAGTCCCCTCCCTTGCTACGCTACTGCTGCGTAGAGGTTGAAAACTTGTGCCCTAATCAGAACACCTCGCAGTAAATTAAACTGCTTGCAAAGTTACTTGAACTATCAAAACTGTTTCAGCTTGTTTGATTTAATTGCTTTGCTATTAATTTTAGCATATCAGTTGAAGATTATTGAGTGGATATTTTCAAAAAATACATTTACCCCAAATTCAGTTTTATGCGCTAACACAGTGAGCATAATGTGTGCATAGACTGATAACTAATTACAGAAGTAAACACTTAATGGTCTACTTTGTTGCCGATCGTCATTGGGATCGTTTGGCTAAGAAGCAGAGGTGGAGTACTCAGGATGTTTTGGGCCTCGAGGACGTCCTCACTCCTCAAAAACACATTTTGAAGTCCTTGGCCTGGGCCTCAAAGCCTCAAGTCCTCGAAAGTTGGCCTGTCCTCGGCTCAAGGACAGCACCCGTTTTTGAGTTGTTAAAAGTTTGTAAAGCGCCTGAAAAATTTTTTTGGAAAACGGTTTTTTCTTGGGATCGCCTGAAAATTTTTTCTGAAGATTTTTTTTTTTGAGATCGCCTGAAATTTTTTTGCTAAAGACCTTTGTTTTTTTTTTTTGGAGAGCACTTGCGCTTGTGTCCTTGGTCCTTGGCCTCGAGCTTTCCTGTCCTTGGCTCGGTAAGGCTGTCTTTGGCCTTGACCTCGGATCTTTTTTGTGTCTTTGGCCTTGACCTCGAGCCTTGTGTCCTCGACTCCACCTCAGAGTTGTAACTCGGGCCGGGCTTTTCGGGTCTGGTCGGGTTCGGGTTCGGGCTGGGTTCGGGCCGGGTTCGGGCCTAAAGTTGACAAAAATTTCGGGCTTAATTTGGGCCTGAGACGTGCTTTTTGTGTTAGATGCACAAAAATATAATCAAAATAACTTAAGCAACATTGCTAAGTTTTCCAGACCTTATTTAAGTTTCGGGTTTTTTCGGGCATGATTTGGGCTTGAAATTAGTTTTCGGGTTCAGGCCGGGTTCGGTCCGGGTTCGGGCCTAAACTAGTCGGCCTGTTTACAACTCTGCTCCACCTCTGCTAAGAAGTTCAGCGGACTGTCAACTTTAACTCCAATCAGAACTTTCCAGTTAACTATAATAACCTTTATATTAACATGATGGCTTAATTTAAGTCCAAATGACGGAAAAATCAAACCGTTTCAGATCATTTCATTTTTCTAGTTATTAATCAAAAATGAAAATAAACAAACGAAATTTCACCATGGTGAGAGTTATTCTAAAAAAGCGTAAGAATAGTTTTTTTTATCATCAATTCAGGCTTTTGAGCAAATGTTTCTATTTTGCATTTCTTTATGATTTAACGTTTTGGTGTTTTAAGCAAACAACTAAAAAAAGCACATAAAGTGTAGCCGTACGAGAGATAAGCTTGCTTTGGTTTAATTTATCTTTTTTCATGTTGGATATGCTTTGAGCATTAATATTAAAGGTGGAATCGAGGACCCAACCTTCGAGGCCAAGGACAAAGACTCAAAAAAATCCGAGGCCAAGGACCGACGTTTCGAGGACAGACCCTCTCGAGCCCAAGTACAGAAATTATACGTGGGCACAAGTCCGTTAATTGTTAATCCGTTAACAACGAAGCTAACCTTTTCATTCCCTCGTTAATCCGTTAAAAAGTTTTTTCATGTTAACGGACTAATCTAACTTCCGTTAAAGTTTTTATCGTTAATATCTTGCACCATTTATTTATCGTACCAGTTTGCACTGGTAACACTCCGTTGCGTATTAGCACGAGTTCTATAGAAGAGAGCAAAGAAAGGAGCTCTTTTTTGTGGCAAATAATAACCTGCAGTCTCATAAATCTAATCATCCCTGTTCACAATTTCCAAACGTTTTCCGATCGTAGCTTCGCCAGTGCATTAGAACTTACTTTTATGTTGAAATTAAGGTGAATTTACACAGTATCCGTTTTTCGTACGTTTTCGTCCGTTTTTTTACGTTTTTGCTTCTTCTTGAAAAAGTATGCGCTTTTTCATCCGCATTTTTATAAGTCCATATCCGCACTAAGTAGACTGTTGTATGTAGGTAAAAATTTTGTTCAAAAATTTTGTGTATCAAGGATAAGAGCGATATTTCAAAACAGAGCTGTACCCCTTTACAAAAAAATTTTTTCGGAAAATTTTTGTTCAATATGTGACTGTTTGGTTAGTGTGGAGATGGACTTTTAAAAATGCGGATGAAAAAGCGCATACTTTTTCAAGAAGAAGCAAAAACGTAAAAAAACGGACGAAAACGTACGAAAAGCGGATACTGTGTAAATTCACCTTTAGGGTATAGACTGTAAAATGTAACTTTCAAAACACACAAAAACCACCACAGCAATAAATTTTTCCTTACAATCAGCCCAACAACGTCAATACGTGTTCTAGAAGCAAGTGAATAAAAAGACATGTTAATTTCACGCAAAATGTTATCGAATTAACGGGCTTTATTAACTTCCGTTAATTAAAGCTGAAAACAACGGATTAACGTTAACGGAGGTGTGAAGTTTGTTAACGGACTAGTGGGTAACGAAGCTAACGTTTTGCATGAACTTGCCCACCTATGGCAGGAATGCTTGAGGCCAAAGCCAAGGAGCGAGAACACAATTTTTTAAATTATGGTGGGCAAATTTTTTTAATTATGGTCTGCAAATTTTTTAATTATTTTTCAGCGCGAAAGTACTTGCAATAATTGCATTTCGTTAAGTTTTTGATAATACAATAATTCGAAAATAGTAGTTTCTATAAGTATCGAATGTTATTTTGAATTTTTACGCGTTAGCAGCAATGTTGAATATGCTGTGTAGCGGTATCGTGGCAATGAAACAATTAGGGCCGTAACTCGTGAATAAAAATAAGTAAAATCTAAACGTCGAAATGGTCAGTTTTAAAGCTTTAGCTTCATCAGGTAGGATCTCGATGCAAACGTCCACTGATTATGATAACAGATCCTCAATTTTTTAGTACTTTTTCCAACACAAACCTTATTGTTTGAGTAAACGACTTCTTTTTGCGGAACTTTTTTAAATATTGTCAAATCAAATCAATCAAATCAAACTTTTCATTATACTGGATTTAATAAGCCGAAGCGTGTTACAAGTTGGCGAGGCCCATCTCCGCGTCATTTCGCTCGGGCAATGCAGCTTCTTTCCAAGAATGTCGCAGCGGTGGCTAGCCGTTGGCAACACTGTGTTCCATTTGACCTGCCCGAGATTTGAACTTTTGACCTCCCGCCCCAGATACGAACGCGTTACCGCTCGACCAACTGACCGGTTAAAATATTGCCCTAGCTTTCAAAAATTACATAGTGATTTGCAAATATGATATTACCATCTAAAAGTATTGCAAAATACTCTAAATTTATGTTTTTAAAATGAATTGAAGTTACGCATCCGTTAATTGCGAGCTCAAGTCCTTCAAAAAAAAAAAAATAGCGGAGTTCTGAAGAAGAGCGCAAAGTTTTCACGTCTCCGTTGAACAACTTTAGTTAAAAAAACTTTAGTTTTCTCACATTTTTCTAATCCTAATTTCAAACCAATCTTCTCTTTACGTTTCAGTGCACGTGAGGTCTCTATATTCTCAAATCTAATGCCTATTTATATATCAATAAATAAAAGAGCACGTTTCGGCCGCCAAAATACATTTTATAAAATTTAAAATAAGGTATTTAACTGCAAAGAGTATCCTGAAGATCCCAACAGAGCTGTATTAAGGAGGAAGGCATTGAAGGCATTTGCGAGTCCCACAATTTGTATCAAATCAAGGCCCACAATGCAGAAATTTCCTCGTTAGCTTTAATTTACAAATTTTTTTTAGTTCGAGTAAAAAAATGACTTATTTTCCTCGCCAACTTAAAAAGGATCTTGGAAGCACTGTTTAAGCGTGCGAGAAATCTTTTTGGTTCAAAATTTAATGGTGAAATGTTGAAAACTTCAAACTAAAGCCAATTTTTGCTGAAAATTAATTGAAATCGTTGCCATGTTTGCTATTAAACTGCTAAAAAAAAGCAAATTGCATTGAGAACCGTTTGCTGTTTAGACTGATAAAGAAATGTTGAGTAGTGCGAGTTGACAAAAATAGCAATACACTCCTTTTATAAGAACGATTTTCTAAAACACGAGGCTCATTTTTGCTCAAAATTTAGGAAAAAATTAGAAACAATGCCAGCCTCGGCAGCAAAAAAAAAAAAAAAAGAAACAAACAAAAAAATCAAGCTAATCAAAGAAACTAAAATTTGTACTGATTCAAAACAATAAAATTTTAGTGATTTTCTTGTGTTTGCAAGCAAAATTGCAACTATTCAAGATTATAAAGCTCTGTTGCTCTGCGCAAGCAATTGAGAAAAAACTTTAAGCAGTTGTTCAACCTAAAAACAGTTTGCTTTTTCGCTTTTGCAATTTTACGATGCTGCAAAAGCAAGAAAAAAGCCTTCACTTAAGCAGACAGAGCAATAGGAATTAAACAGTGTTTCAAACGTGCCCGCTAAAATTGACATCGATGCTCTCAAAATTTTTACAAAATCAAGAACAAATGAGACTGAATATAGGCAAAAAGTTGAAAACAGCCAGTCTCAACTCAAGATTTACCGGTTCTAAAAACAAAGAGTGTACATCGACTTGCTCACTTTTGACAAATTTTGAAACCTAAAGACCTAAAGTTACTGTTAACATATGAGTTTGCCCACCAACAATCTCAAGGGCGCTTTACGTCTTTAAAAAAATTTACAGTATGGAAAAAGTTGTTCTTATTTTACATTGATCCAAAAATATAATTTAATTCTGTCGTTCATTTACTAATTAGTATCAGTCGAGGAATTTGCTTGCTTAGAATGATAACGCATAACTTAAAGCATCTTTTTCCATAGCAATGCAGTACATACAGTGCGCTTGAACGCATTATTTTGAAGTAGAAATGCATCTGACGTAACAATGAGATGTTTATTACGTACTAACACAAGTTATGGACATCTTGCAAAGGAATTCGAGCGAGTAGTTTTAACGTGTGTTGGGCGAGACGGCTCAGAAATGGCAGTTTGTCTACAAAGATTTTTTGCTCGGTAGCGCTTTTTAGCGAGCGAGAATGGCCTTTACGAGCTCGCTAGCAAGTTCTGTCATGTCAGCCTAAATCTTTCATTAGACTCGCCGTAATACGCGGAAGCGTGTAACGAGTTGGCGGGGTCCATCTTCGCGTCATTGCACCAGCTTCTTTCGAACAAATGTAACAGCGGTGGCCAGGCGTTGGCAACATTGTGTCTGATTTAAACCGCCCGAGATTTGAATCTCAGATCTTCCCCTTGACATATAAACGCGTTACCGCTCGACCAACTAACTGGCAGGTCCCACAATTTGTAGAAACGTAAAAATCACAACTCAGTATTTTTTCTAAAAATGTCCAGTTTCTTTGCGCGACCTTCGCCTTCTTATCTTCATGACGCCGTGGAAAAATTGATTTTCAGTGCAGCACACATCTTTCCAGGCTTTCGAGCAATTGTAGTTATGTTTAATTTCACACTCGCTTTGTTAATAATTTTTCATGCAGCGTGTTTTTCTGATACAGATAGAGTAGTTTATTACTTGGAATTCTCAGCAGCGATTTTCAACACAAAATCGCTCAGCGGATGAGGCTTTGGGCTCAAGCCGCTTTCCAGTGATTACAGAATAATGCTCTTTCATATCTCAAAGCAAATACTCCGCAATATTCGCTCACGTATTTTCAGAACAAGGCGCTCTCAAAATACGCTTTTTTAGTTATATCAGGGACATACTAATGTATATCTAGTATAAGAGACTATCCCTGATAATTGTATTACATTTCATTATCACGCACATACTTTATTCTGAATCCGCACTCAGATAGGCCCGATCATGTATTTAGCTTTAGCAACTCAAAATGCTTGTGTCTGGACCCTTAGATCTCTTGTCATGATTCTGGATGGTTTTAATGCTTTGCTGTTTGTACCACCCGCATTGGAAGTACTAGCTGAAATAAAATAAAAAAGATTCTACACTGCCTTTTGCCCTTCATTCTCCAATTAGAGCTTTCACACCATGCCATTTAAAATACAGTTTATAATGACTTGACTATTATATTATATTATTTTTTCAAATATTAAAGAAAGAAAACGAACTGACAGGACAGAAGTTTTGATTGTTTTTTGTTTGGTTATTTTCCTTTTCATCTAATCAAGAAATAATGCTGTCCTCGAACCGAGGACAGAATATTTTTGAGGACTTATAGGCTTCGAGGCCAAGATCAAGGCCAAGAACTTCAAAATGTGTCCTCAAGAACGTCCTCAAGGGAAGGACGCCCACGAGGACTCCACATTTGAATAACATATCATTAAGATTTTGTTAAAGAGGTTTAATTCTTTTAAACCACGAAGCGCATATCAGCAGAAATTTTATTCCCGATAGCATTTTATTTTATTCGAGACGTATTATATTAA
The DNA here is from genome assembly GCA_963965965.1 of Trididemnum nubilum. Taxonomy (NCBI): domain Eukaryota; kingdom Metazoa; phylum Chordata; class Ascidiacea; order Aplousobranchia; family Didemnidae; genus Trididemnum; species Trididemnum nubilum. The sequence continues at coordinate 39,974,112 of OZ014479.1, forward strand.
TCTTATCAAAAACAGTTTAGCCAAAATACTGTATAATATATTTATTTAAAAATTTCGTTTAATATCTTTAGACCATTGCCAATTTTGATTGACAACGGTCTAAAGAAATTAACCAAAACGTCTCAAAATATTCTACAGAATTTTGACTGTATTGTTTTTGACTAAATTACTCAAGTTGTTTACTTACCATGCTCCAAAACAGAGCTGCGAACTCGATCGATCTTTATTCGAGTTCAAGTTCGAGTTCGGCAAGATAACCGAGTTTTTTTGAGTTCGAGTTCAAGTTTGAGTTTGCAGCCCTGATATTTGCGCTTTTTTGAAGGTCGACACGACATAAACAAGACAGTGAAGAATGTGCACTTATGCAACTGTTACGAAAAATGCTATCTCAATTTGCACGGCTTGATTAACAACAAATATTTTTCCGACCAATTTTTAATCTTAAAATTTCTTTTTAGTAAACTCGAACTCGAACAATTTTATTCGAGTTCAAGTTCGAGTTCGAGTTCATAAAAATTATGTTTTCGAGTTCAAGTTCGAGTTCGGCAAACTAACCGAGTTTTTTCGAGTTCAAGTTCGAGTTTCAAGCCCTGCTCCAAAATATATTACTCTGTTTTATCTCTTCTTTTCTTGCCGTTGTATGATTTGGCATTTCAGTTTTTAAAACAAAAAATATGAAAGAAGCACAAGAATTTGTTGTACTAAATTAACAAAAAAACCATTGCTGTTACTAAAGTATTGGAAACAAATTAAATATGTTAAGGCTGCGCGCTTCAGGCAAATTACATCAATTTGCAAATTTTTTTGAAGTAAAAAATTTAAAGTTGAAATTTGCTAAAGACATTAGCGTATTCATTGGAGCTCGATCAAACGTCGATCAAACAAATTGGTTTTGGGATAATCGAACAATGGTGGATGATTCAAGATATCCAACATCTAGCCAATCTGTTTGCCAGCAAATGTCTCTGCCGTTGACTTATGATGATGGAATCAACTTGTTGCCGAAACGTTGTGACCAAGATGAAGCTTATTTCGTTTGTGAGAGTCCAAGTAAGAATCGATGCATCTTTACTTTGTTTTCACAGTTTCGAAAGAGATGTCACTTTTATTATCTATTAGCAAATATTCATAAGCAAAATCATCAAGACTCTCAGGCAACTATCAGCATTCAGTTGATCGTTTGTGTTGACGAAATCAGTCATTTAACTTAGCGGCAGTAAAAATTAACGAGTGTAAATTGATTTTGTTGTGCAGAATAGTAAAAACTAGTATTTATTACTATTTTAATTTGATTTTTTATCTAATTTATTTATTTATAACTTGGTGTGTGAAATGTAATTACAAATACAAACTTTGACAAAGACGTAGTGTTTTGCCTAAAGCATTCAGCTTAATTGAGGTAAGTATTTACTGTATATAATGTTAATAAAATGAGTAGTAGCGTATCATTCTTAGAAAGCATTTGCTTATTATGTTTATAGATTATCGTGTAGTAGCCTTGATTACTGCTAGATAACAAACAACTAACATACAGCATTTCGAAAATAAGTAGCATAATGCCGTAAAATGCATTACGCGCAGCTACCGTAGATGCACCGGTGTGGCAATGTTAGTTGGTTAGTTATGCCTAAAGCAAATGGAAAAAGACCAGTTGGATGAACTAGAACTAGATAGACATGTACCAATTAAATTGGGGAACTTAAATGAAATCCCTTGCGACTTCACCCCAGCGAAATGATGGAGGTGATGGAAGACCGTGAAGTGTGGCGACTTTTTCAAGCTGCTGCTTCGCAACCCTCACGGAAAATCTGGCAATGAAGACAAAAGAACTTAGTTAGGCGTAGTCGTTTAGATGATTTCGAAATCTGCAACATTCTACGTGATATTGTGCATAAAAAGCAAAAAAATTAAGATTAGTAAAATTTAATCAAATTATTCGCTAATATTTTTTAATTAAACAGCTAAATTTAACAGGGGCCCATCTCCATCCTTTGGCAATTTCCATGTTTTGACACTCTTTGTTTCAACTCTATCCAGTGAATGCAAAAGCGATCCAAATTTTTGACTGGTAGTTAACATTTTTTGCGATTAAACATGTTGGTGATTTCAAAAAAGGCCCAACACCACTAATTGCGTAATCCAATAGTTATTGTGCTGGCCGGGAGGTTTAGCCACTGACTTTTTTGCGTACCTCGGGTTGTTTGGCGTTCCTGCCGAGCTGTTCCATGTACCTTGAGATGTTTGGAAGCCTTTCCTGCGTTTAGTTTTGTTTACATTTTGGAATTTTAGACTCTTCGCCTAAACGTTCGTGTTTAAACGTCCCAGGCAATAATTCCTCCCCAAAACGTTCCGCACTCTGGCATCTTCACCGTGCTAGATGCCCACGCCAAAATCTCATTTCCTAAAAATCCCAGCCTTTGGCAACTGCACAGTGCCTAAACGGTCTATATCTAAGATTTTCACGCCAAAATACCTTTGCTTAAAAAACCCAGTTACTGTCCTCTTCTGCACTATCCTCCTCCCTGACGTTATCACGCACTGGCTTGCTTCCATGTGATTTATGTGGCAGTTTGTTCTTGATTTAGTTTAGATTCTTATTGCTCTCTACCGAATTTTTGCTAAATATTTGGCTGCAAGTCATGCCATCGTTTGAGGGGTTTGACCGTTTCTGTTAACTGCTCTACAATGTTGGTCTTTATCATGTTATTACTGAATTTTACGGAAAAAACTTTTGTTATTGTCTTGTATTCAAAATGATACCACGGTTGGTGATTTTTTGTGCCACTTTGGTAATGCCAAAAATAACGAAAAAAAAAAAAAGAAAGTTTATGTTAACGTCATTACTTCAACAAGGGCCCACTTTTAGAAGTTAAACTTTGTTTTAGTTCCCCAATGTTCAAACACTAAAAACCAAAAATTTTGGCCTGGTCACTCCTTAACAAAAAATTAATATAAAAGTTGTAGTAGTGGGATAAACAGTAGAGAAAAAATAATCGCGGTTAATATCAATCAAATTCGTTTCCAAAAAATGTCCAAATTTACGCATCACTGTGTGCATCGTCAACAACCTGACTATTATAAATTATTAGACAACGTTTGAGAAGCATAAATGACGACAGGCTTTACTTACCGTTGTTTCAACAGGAGTCTGGTCAAAATTCAATAAAATACAAAGAGGTAAAAATATGGAACTTTTTACCAAAAAACGTAAGACTTCTAAAATTTGTAAGTTTTAAAAAAGCTGCCGTCATAATGTGGAAGACACCGTTCAGTAAACATTGGTAACCATAACCAAATATTATGCTAGATATACCTATGTGGTTGCAACGCAGTAAATTCACTAATCGCAATTCCTAATTTGGCCAATTGCATACGCCAGCAGGAGTTTGTTGACCCAAATACTGAGAAGTTCCCTCCAAACTTTTGTTCGCAAAATGTGCATGTTTTATCACCTATTGTTAAATGTAAACTAATTGTCGACGTTGCGCACTTTCGTGGCAAAATGAAAAGTATCTACTTATTTATTTATATCTATCTCAAAAACAACTTTTTGCGATATGAGCCGATGTTAATTTTACGTACGTATTCAATTGCATTTTCACACTCGGAAAAAGCATTCAACTAACATTTTTTTATCATATCCCAAATGGAGCAGCCGTCGTGTGAAAAGCAAGTTAGGTGGAAAGCAAAAAATCAATTAAAAAAATTTGGTTGCCATTAAAGTACTTGTGTGTAACCTTTACTGTATTCCAAATGCAGTCCCATCTATTGAGCAATATCGCGCTTGTTACCAAGAGCCGCCGACAAACCGCCTTCTCCACCGAAAAGTATACCCAAATCCCGATGGGCTAATTTGTTATTGATAAGTTCAATTAATCGTTATGTTACTTTGGCACTTTTAGCTTTCCGAAGAATTGTGGTCGTCGAGGCCTCCATTATTGCGTTATCAAATTTTAAAAAAACTGCAAACGAAGCTGCCGACATTTGCTCAGCAAATGGAGGAAGTCTGTTACAAATAAACGATGTTAAATCCATTGAAGACAAATTGTTTAAAGAATATGTTGGAGGTAAGTCTGAAGGTTTGAAATGTGCAATACAGAAAGAAAACCGCTGTCACAATAACTTCGCAAAAAAATGAAAAGTGTTAACTGCTCAGCAACCTACAAATGCGGACAAAAAACGCAGATCACGTTATGCAATCCTGTACAGAATACCAGCTTCCCACTAAAAAGTGGAAACCTCAAAGCCTAAACAAAAGCAGAATTTTTTTAATCACACTTGTTTTTCACCTGCAATAAACAATAAAAAACCTACAACAACTCAAACAACACACAAACACTGCAAAAGCTTCCTTGAGCTTTTGCCTGACCTAATGAAAAGCAAATCTCTCCGTATTTTCATCGACGATAAATGTAAAACTTTAATTTCTTAATGAAACATTGTAGATTTACTAGAACTGGTCTCCATTCATATCAATCCCGATAATGAATATTACCAAAAATATCAACCAGAGAATATTCCTTTTAATGATGTTGAGGATATTTCTTCTTGGAGCCTTCCTCCAGTTGGAAACCTGTCAAGTTTTCGATTGTATAAAAGGTGAATTTTGCTATATAGTATGTGCTGAAGGCAGTTGTGGAACATCATAGTTTCGAAAAATACAGTATCAAAGTTAGACTACAAATTACTTTAAAAAAATAGTTAATTGCGTTTTTTAGTTTCACCTTAGGCAATTTTTTATTCGCATGGATTTTTTTTGATCACAAATGATAAACTGGAAGAAAACGGCTGAAGGTACGGTGTAAAAGTTACAAAAATGGTTGATTATGTCGTTGCACTTTTTTTGACAAGCTTTGATGAATTTTCAGTAAGTGGCCATCCTTGAGTAACACTTTAAACTAACATTAAAAAAAAAACAGCGCTATAGTGTAAAATCAACAAATAGCTAACATTTTAGTAATTTTTAGAATCACAATTTCAACCATTATTCTCCTCCACTTGGTTTCAAATTTTTAGGGGTTGGTTTTTTAATTGTGTTGTAATTTCAGTAAAATTATATTTGCAAGGGGGCTAATTTAACTTAGCAACAAAGATTTATTGCGTATGATGTTCTTAATGAATTGCTTTTAATTATTTTGGAAGCAACTAATAAAATTGTCTACTCGTCATTATGTCTTGACTTTGAAATGGCACCATTTGAGACCGCGATATTCATAAGCTTTCAAGACTTCAAGATTTATTTTTCAAAATCGAGAAAAATAAATCCTAGTTTAAGCAAAACATTTTATCAAAAAGAAACAAAAATTCATGTAAGACAATTCAAAAAAACGTATTATCTCAAAGCCTTTTTTTGGGAAATAGCTGTAATTTTTGTTTCAATTTAACGGTTTCAAGGCTGGGCTTTTTGGTAACCTTAGAAAACAGGGGGATTAAAGGTTAACAGCGCTGCTTGAACACTTGTAACTCTGTAAATAAACGTGCTAAAGTTTCGAAAAAACATCAATATGCCATGAATTTTATAACCTTTTTGGTCAAAATTTGATATTCCTAAAAAAATTTTTGATAATTAGGATATTAGTAATTTTTGCGACCTCACTCCAAATCAGGTTATTTAAAAATAAAAAATAAAAAAAGAAACAAGAGTGGTTACCCGTCGACAAGCTGCGGGTAAATGGCTCGATGACAAGCAAAGTTTTATCGCCAAGCCACCTACCTAACGCTTAATTATGATTTATTTGGTTAGCGTTTTGACTCATTCAAAAATGTTTGTCTATTATAGTTTTTTTTTTTTTTTTTGGCGATATTTGTGTTTTTGCCGAATTTAGAATTCTGATTGTTAGTAATGCCAATTCGGTGACTAGCCATTGCGTCATAAAAGTGCGCACTTTTTTGATTTGATCCGATTCTTTGTTTAGTTTTTTTATGACGTTCTACTAATTTGCATTTTAGATTTACGGCTGTGCAAATTTTGTAATTCTCTTTGTAATTTTGTATTTGTAAGCGCAGCTCCAGCGGTCGAAGATTTTTGCGATTTTTTTTTCGTGAAAAATACTTACTTCATATAAGACCTACTGTATTTTGGTTTAAATTATTGCTATGAACACCGCGCATAAAAGCACTGCAAAGCGCGACTAAAACGAATAAAATTGCTTTGAAAGAGCAAATTACTGCGCGGTCGATGCAAACTACAGTTGTTAGTAATTCTTGATGCATGCATTCCATGCAACTATAGATTTGGCGATATTGCGCAACATATTATTCAAAAGCACAGCTACTAATTTTTTAAATAACATTACCATATAAAGTTTAAAATAACATTTTTTGAAGCTATGGGAGACTTGCTATTAACTGTTGTAATACTGCACATAAATTGCACTTTACAAGTTAATTACCTGACCAATATCTAAGCTTTTAATAAAGCTTCTTGAAGCGTTTAGTGGACTGTCAAAGTGAGTTGAAAAAGATATTGCCGATATAGGTTGTTCTATTTGAATTTCAAAATAAATTGGGAGAAGGAAATCTTCCCCCAGTCCCTCCAGCGGCAACTTGCCGGCAAATTATCACAAAGTAATTTACAGCGAATCTTTGCTGCAGTATAGTATGTACACAATTTGTTTCTTGTTCTTATTGAATGCTGTGGCTTTGATTTAACACAACATTTTTACCAGTAGCAGCGGCGCATCGGGGGGGAAGGGACTAAAGTGGTTGAACCCCTCACCCTTAGCCAAGTCACTTGGAAAATTTAATTCAAATAAAAGCTTTAAAACGTTCTTTGAACTAATTCTTTAGACTAAAAAGTATAAGGGGGATTGAATGGGCTACTGGTAATATAATTTTGTCAAAGAGTTTCCAGCAATATTAGTTCCTTATGGCTCTACAAACGACCAAATTATCATTTAAATACAGGGTGTCCATAATATGTGGGACCTACAAAAACTGCAATAACTTTTAAAATTCACATTATATTTAAAAAACGAACGTATTTTCTGAAAGGTTGAGAAATAAAATTAAAAACATTAGTAAATAAATGTCAACAGCTGAGTTTGTTAGTTAGTTTAAGCGCACGTTCCAAATGGCCACCATTTTGCTTTAAACATTCCTTGATTCTTCGGGCAAAATTGTTTATTACTTTCACACATTCTGCTTTTTTGATTTTCCAAATCTTGGAAGTGATGACTTTTTTTTTTGTTCAATTATTGATGTAAGGTGGTTTTCAAAAACGGAATCCTTTAAAAATCCCCATAGATAGAAATCGGGTGGGTTCAGATCCGATGAGTGTGGAGCCCACCCAGGATCGCGGCGTTTGCTAGTCAGCTTTTGTGGAAATCTTTCATCAAGCCATTGCATAGCGAAGTTTGCCGTATGAGGTGTTGCTCAGTCTTGCTGAAACCATTGAATTTCTTCATTGATGCCACCTCGAGATCTGAGTCTTGTGTAAAACTTTACAAAAACTTCATTGTAGCGTCGGCGTTTGCATTTTTCAGGGCTTGTTTCAACCGATTCTCTAACAGCATTCAAATTCTGTTCTATTCTAGCCTTGATCTTTGGGCCACTTCTAGTGGTTATCTTCTTACTGAGTTTGTTTATTGTTCCTTTTGCTTCAAATTTTTAACCCATCGATAAATTTGACTTTTTTGAGTAATTTTATTGAAATCAAATTTTCGTCGATATTTGGCTTGACCAGATTTGAAACATTTTGTGTCCAAATTTATGCTCACCCAATATATTCTTTGTTTTGTTGTCCAAGACAGTTTGGTTTCGGTTTTCTCTTAGTTTTAATTGGTATTAATTCAACAGCCTAAATCTAAAAAATTAAAGCAATTAATGTTAGATTTTCCAAGTTATTAACCAATATGTGGGAGCAACAAATTACAGGACACCCTGAAGCATTAAAATGGCTATTTTTTTTTGAAAAATTGCTAAAGTTACCAAGCGGCTCGGGGCTATAGGCTCCCACACCCTCGTCTGTAAAGCGCAGGCAATTTTAATCAAGGGCTCTGCCCTCCCTTATCAAAATTCTGATTACGCTCCTGATTTTTGCCATTAATTAACATAGAATTTGCAATATTTTCCTTAGCAGGAACGAAAAAATTGTTTACTGCGATTAAACCCGCACTATTTTAAATTTTGTGTAGATTATCCAAACTGTAGATTTCTTTTAAAATTTTATGTTATTCAACATTTTTGAAAAAGAAATCACCGTAATTTTTTACTGTTGTATCGAAGCCCATTTGACGTCGAAAGTATCCTAGAGGTATTAAAAACACAATAATGAAAGTTGAAACCCACATATTTGAAACACAATTTGCCTACAGTACGTGCTTTTGACAGACGCAACTTCGGCAGAGCTAACAAAATTTTGATAAAAAAAAAAATAAATAAATAAATAAATAAACGCTGTTGGCGCAAAATATAATTTGTCAAAATTACTTATTTGCCAATTAATTGCTTGATTAAAATGTGGCCTAGATATTGCAACGTTATCGAAACGCGATAAAAGAAATCTTATCCAAAACCAGCAACTGACTTTTCGATTAACAGCTCTCAAGCTTTAAATTTTGCCGTAAGTACAGGAAATATACAGTACATGCAGAAAAATTAATCTACATTATCTGCATTAAAACTTTAAAGCAATGTATTTGGAGACTGGGTATGCACATCAGAGTTGACAATGTGCAAGTCTTTTCATACAAATGAAACACAAAAACATTGGAAAATATTTTAATGAAATGTTGTCTATGAAAGCAAAAATCTAACGTGCATTGTGCAATACTGCTGAAATATGTGATTTAAAACCGAAAGTATTTGGATTCAAATCTAAGTTTATCTGCCTGATGACTACTAATCTGCGGAAGATAGGTAACTTTTGGGCTTTTTCGGAGTTCGTTTAGGCTATAAATTCTTTTTCCGATTCGGGTCGAGTTAAAGCAATATTTTTGGTAATCGGCCTAAACAAGTCGGCCTGTTTATAATTCTGCGCCGAACAAATTGTGGATTGTAACCATAATCTTGATGTACAGTAACGCACATGCGCATTAATGCCATAAAGTAGCTATAACAGTTAATAATGTCGTAAAACGTAAATTACTGATTTTATGCTTTGATGATTACAAACATGAAAATAACTTGGTAATGGAAGCGAAATCAGCAATATTGAAAAAAATTAATATAGACCCATAGAGTCAAAAGTATGATTTTGTTTTTCATACATGTTCAAAAGGCATTACCTAAATAAAATTAAGTATAATAAAGATGGAACATTGAACTTGTTTGTTTTGCAACTTGCACGCACAAAGCCTAATACAAATTGTAAAAAGAAACTTTGATCTGGTAACGGAAAGGTACAAAACAACGCGTGATGTATAAGCACAAATTCTTTGTCTGTTTAATTGATGATTTTACGTAGTTGTATAAAATTCCTTGCTAAAATCTACGAGATTTTTCTTAATGAAAATGACGAAATGTACTGAATCATTCTTGCACCCTGGTATCAACCTCTGACGCTGTTCAGCACTGACAGAAAGATGAACATGCAACTAAAACAATAACGCAAGATCGCCAAACCGTTTAATTAAAAACTCAGTTATCTAAGCATTCAAAAAACACGTTTTTGCGGAGATGGCGAGAATTGAAACAAGTTTTAATTTAAAAGTGTTGCAATATTGTCATATATCGCATTGTAAACTTCATGCTTGTTGAATAGAGAATATAAAATTTGTACACCCATTATTTTTCAGAGCATTTCGTGAATTTACAGATGAATTACACTTTTATTACGTCGGCGGTAGAGCTTTGATTGTTCCCAGCAGCGATCCTGCTCCTAATTGGAATGATAATTTTATTCTGTTTGGTCGATACAGTTTGCTACCAACTGCAATTAAGTTAAACAATTATCAAAATGATGATGGTGGCCAATGGAAAAGCTACGTGTTTCTGGCGGGAAAACGAGATCCGTTGATATTTACTCAAACAGCTACTCTTAATCAATACAGCTTTTACATTCCAGGTTTGTTATAGTTTATCGTTAGTCGTCGCTGCTCTTAAATTTTTTCAGCTATTAAACAAAATAAATTTAATTAGTTGGATTCTCTAATGAATTTGCCTTCCCTATTTGAAACAAACTAAACCGATCTAAAATTTTATGTCATCCTTATCGTCATTATTGCATCAACTATTTTGTCACCTTTAAATCTAGATCTAACTAACTCTGAATGATGTGAGCTATCATAGTGGGAGAATGAAACCTGAAATCATTACAAAAACAATTGCAGATAAATCTTTCATATTAAAAAAGTTGACGTCGTTTGTTTCAGTAGGGCATGGATACAGTTTTCCTGGTAAATGTTTACTTTAGGGTTAAAATACATTATCCAATCAATTTCAAACATTTAGATTCGTTTAAGAATAAATTTAATTTAAAATCAATTGCAGTCCTAGCAATAATGATATTAGAAATCATTGTGTATTTTACAAGAAAGCACACACTCTAAAGACAATAAACAGTTCACGATAAAGTAGCACAAAATGAAGTCATCATAAAAGATTTTTTTTCACTAATTTTCCTTACAATTAAATGAGCTTCAAGCTATTCAACCACAAACGGTTAAAATACAAGGTTATTGCAGTCCTTTGTATGACATCTTAGCAATTATAAATGCAAATTATTTCAAAAAATCATTAATCAGTTTGGAAAGCTGCAATAACACAATACGCTTTCGCTTGATAAATTAGCGGTTATGATGGTCTGTAATGCTGCTGTTTACTGAAAAGGAAAGGTATTCTAATTAAGTTCAACAACTTTTATGGTCAATTTATCGTATAGTTTTACAGTTTTGGTAGTTGAAAAAAAAATAACCAAAACTTTGTACTTGCAGCAATTAATTGATTAATGCTTGGATAAACTAATGCTATGTTTTATTTCTTCTTTAGATATCAGTGTATTTCTTGGAGCTCGATCAAACATCGGTCAAACAAACTGGTTTTGGGAAAATGGAACTATGGTGAAAGATGCAAGATATCCACCATCTGACCAATCTGTTTGCCAACAAATGTCTCTACCTTTAACTTATGATGACGGAATCAATTTGCTGCCGAAAAGTTGCGACCAAGATGAAACGTTTTATGCCTGCAAAATTCCATGTAAGCAATTTTCATGATTTTGAGTTGTATAATGATTATTAGTGTTTGCTCTAAGATTAGCTAATATCAAGCCAAGAGAATTGGCATATAAATCTGGCTCAAGTCGAGAATGCCACTTTGGGCCGCTATCAAAGTTATCTCAGATCTCGCCGCATACTTCACACCATTGCAAATGAAAACCTTTTTTTTATCTTCAATATTATTTTGTCGACATGAAACAGTCTATCAAGAACCGGGTTCTTTTTTTTTAGTCTTTACCTTTTTTTTTCTACAAAATCCTTTTGTTTGGCCAATATGCTGTGCTTCTTTTCTCACGTCGCGTTTGGTGAGCTTGATTAGCCCATACCCAAATAACTTCGCTGGGTCTAATATGGTCCTCCATCAAAAAATTCGGACATTGGATACCCTCAATCTTAAAGCATTAGAATATTTTGTATTGTTTTTAAAAGGTCAGGTTGTAAAGCAACAACCAAATAAGGCTAATTTGTTTCCTTAGATTGTCAACCCTATTTTACACAGAGGGAGAGAAGCATTTTTGCTCTCCCCTGTTGTTTTTTTTTTTTTTGTGATAAATCTCTTTAAATTAACTCAACTTTAAGTTAATTTTTTTATTAATTATTCCTGAAAATTTAAAGTTGCTAAACTAACCAGAAGTTTTCCAATTTTGAAGTTTGCCTAAATCACTTTCCGAAATTTGAGTGTTTTTTGGCCAATATTTAGCTTGAATGACATCATAAAATGTTTTTTTGGGGAAAACAACTTGACTTAGGCATGTAATGATTTAGTATCATAAAATAAACTTATGAAAAAATTTGAACCGCTTTTGACGTCACGCAAAAACACGTCATTTTTTCAAAAATATGATGGTTACGTAACTGTGATGATGCCATCAATTCAAAACGAATTTTTCTTGAAATTTTTGGTGAACACCAACTCGCGTGCCAATTTTGGTGTTACCATCACATTTAATTTAAGAGTTAGATAGGGGGCATTTTTGCCTTTCCCTCCGTGTACAATGTGTTGGTTAACTCGTTCGTGTAAATTAGAGTTAAAATGCAATTTTCAGTTTACTTAAAAAAATTTAAGCACTCTGGTTGTTATTAAAACTTCCACAAGCGTAAAAACTATTATAGACAAATGTCATTGTACTTACTGTAATAGTAACCAAGTCTAAATAGCTGCCTGCATGCAAGTGAAGAGCTCCAACAGAACGAAACGGTTAATTTCGTCTTGTGTTGACTAAATTGAAAATTTGATGCAGCAAAATGTTTTGCAATGTAGCTTCATCAAAATTTTTCGAAACGAACCTCAGCGTTTTATTACCATTTGCAATAGTTTATTGATTGAGACGTTATCAGCATGCAATGCTATTTTCAATGCAAACCTTATCAAACACAGAATCAAAATTTAATATGAATTTTGATTCTTTCTAATTTTTACTGAGACATATTTTAATACTTGCTAAATTATGCTGAAACATGTGACAAGTTAGAGGGCCTTTCTTCTCCTCATTACACACGAAAAAAACAAATACTTCAACAAAGGAGCGGAGTTGAAGAATAGTTGGGATCACTGTGACCAATTCGATTGGACCGCAAATGGAACCCTAAATCTTTTAGTTCCACAGACGTATACTTTTGCCGTTCCGCCGTAAAGGTTACCTTGAAATATTACTTCATTATTTTGCACTAAGTTTATGCCGTTACGCCGTAATATTACTGTGAACAGCTTGAAAAAAAAATTAAATAATCTTAGTCCAATCTGAAATTTTTTCGAATTACAGTAAATGCTGCCTATGATGCAAAATGAAGTTAAAATTTTGAAAAATAGTGTGTGAAAATATAAAAAACTAGATTTGCTTCCAAAAACAAATTGATGATTTATATGAATAATAAGTTCTTTGGTCCTAACATTTACTATTACATATTTTGATAGATAAAGCAAATTCTATGCAACTACATAATGCGTAATTAGTCTGCACAGAGCTGGACAGCGCTGTTTCGCGCTTTTAGCTCTCATCGGCAGCCCTCAGCTATCTTTTTCAAAGGTATTCCCAGCTGAACAAACATCTTGGCCTATCTGGCAAACCTTATGTGCTTGCACAGAGGCAGATGCTTACTAGGGAATAAACGATTTTTCACTTGTGGTACTTTAGAAACAAGTGAAAAATCGCTGGATCCTTGTAGTAAGGACAGCCATTGGCTATCCCTACTACAAGGACTCCCCTCTGCGTGACCACGGAAATCAAAACTGCAATATCTTGACGTCCTTCATGGTCGACTCCTGGGAAGCTGTTGACATGGCTTCCCAGGAGTCGACCATGAAGGACGTCAAGATATTGCAGCGTAATTAGTCTGTTAGGCCTTGTTACGTTACCAAAAAAAACTTAGAAAAAAGATCTCGGAACGCCCATCAAGGTACCTCCTGAAAAACGATTTATAAATAGATTTTTAATGCCTGATTAATAATTAAAATGTCTTCGGATGTAACCGGCACTGTTTTTCAAATATACCGCATTTAATCGAGTGCGGATGAATATTTTAAAGTCATGCGCTCGAATAGTTTTTTTGTAATTGGTGTTGCTGTCAAATTATTTGCAAATCACAGCAAAGATATTTTTTTATCTTCCTTTGAATGTAAAAATCAAAAATACGAATAATTCAAAGTAAATAATCTATCAAGGGTTAGTTTTTGGTTAAAAAGATTGCATGTTTAGTGTTTTAGCTTGAATTTTCATGAATTGAATTCTAATTACGAGCCAGTTGGTCGAGCGGTAACGCGTTCGTTTCTAAAGTGGGAGGTCCGAGGCTTAAATCTCGAACCAGTCAAATCGAACAAGAGTGTTGCCTACGGCTCCTCACCGCTGCGACATTTCTTTGAAAGAAGTTGAGTTGCCCGGGCGCAATGACGCGGAAACGGGATCCGCAAACCTGTTTCACGCTTCGGCGCATTGCAGCTAATATAATGAAAGATTAGATTAAATGAGGAAAGATGTTTGGTGTCACGTGACTGTCGCTTGGCTGCTGGTCTTTAGAAAAGCAAATCTTCAACACAATGTTTCAAGATAAAAAACCGGTAACCCTGTCAATTAATGAGAAAATTATTTCTTGATGGAAGTCGAAAAACAAATGAAGTATCTCTTACGTGTGTGTTATGATGATAGCCTACCCACAAAAAGCAGCCTATTGCAATATCTGCATCGAGGAATACCGATATACTTTCACTCCTCGAAACTGACTAGCCTAGCCCGAGCTAGCTGGCTTATCAACTATCGGATGTCTGTCGTGCAACACTTATGCACTTGAAACAATCACCAGAATTATACCACTAATTAGGAGATGTTTCTAATGAAACTGCTAATATGTAGCACAGTATATTCAAGCCTTATTTCGCAATATGTCTATTACTTTGTGTTCAATCTCACATTAACCTAAGTCGGTCGAACGGTAACGCGTTTGTCTCTGGAGCGGGAGGTGTGAGGTTCAAATCTCGGGCCGGTCAAATCGCACACAGTGTTGCCAACAACTCCCCACCGTTGCAACATTTTTTTGAAAGGATCTGTGTTGCCAATAGGCGCAATGACGCGGAGATGGGCCCCACCAAATCGTTACACGTTTTTGCGTAATACAGAAAGTATAATGAAACATTTGATTTGAAACTGTGCTTTGGTTCGATCGGAATAAACTTGATGGACAGACTATTGGTATACCCAAGGCTGCCATCAACATGAGCTCAAAAATAAGGACAGGGTTGGCAACCTTTTTGTCCTGCGGACAATGCCAGGCCCAGCAAGGTTTCAGCGGATTAAGATCAAAGGTTTCCGCCTCAAAAATTTGGCATTTTACAGCCGAGTTAATGGCGATGACCAAACAAAACAAAAAAAAAAGTCTTTGCCTGAGAGTTAGGTATTTTTCGCTAGAGATTACTTATTCTGTAGTAATCTCTGGCGAAAAATGCTTAATTCTCACGATTTTTCTTGAGAATGAGAAATGAGAACCTCTACTCCTAAGATAGTACAAAACTTAAGGGCACAAGTAAAAATAACGGCATTTCTTGGAAAACTAAGACTAAAATACTTTTTAAGACACGACCATCAAAATAAGGTCAAATCTTAGACATAAGGACGTTATGGCAGCTCTGGGTATACCCATAGCTACCGGCTACCCTAGGGTATTGATATTCCTCGAAGCTTATCGGTATTCCGCGAAGCAGTTTTAGTGCAGTATTAGCTGCTTTGTGTGGGTAGGCATATCAAACATGTGGTGTAATTCATGAGGTACCTTATTTGTTTTTCGATTTTTTTTTTCAGCAAATGATATCTTTAGTTATTGGCGGGGTTGTCGGTATTCTGTCTTAAGAAACTGCTTTGAAGTTTTGCATTCATAGCGTTCAGCTGCCAAGTCACGACGACGGTCATTTGGCTTCAAAGCATACTTCCATGTTTTAGAATTCAATACATAAAATTCAAGCTACAACACCAAATATGCAAACTGCTTAACCAAAAACTAACACTTGATTAATTATTTAGCTGAAATTAATTGCATTTTTAATTTTTACATTCAAACAAAGATAAAAAATATCCTTATTGTATATGTGAATCATTTCGCGGCAACAACAATAGTAAAAAAAGGTATTGAAGCGTATGATTATAAAGTATTTACCCGCGCTCCATTAAAAACGGTACATCTAAAAACGGTACCGGGTTAAATCCAAAGACATTTTAATTATTAATCAGGTATTAAAATTTTATTTATGAAACGTTATTCAGGAGGTACCTAGATGGGTATCTCGAAACAACACAATTTGAGACTGAATAACAAGACCTATATTCACAACATTATGATTTTAGGTTATAATCGGTATTAAAAGAAATTAGCACGAACGTCAAATTAACACTTAATTATAACAACCGGATAGATTGGCCAAGTGGTAACGTTCGCGTCTATCGAACGGGAAGTTAAAGATTTAAATCTCGAGTCGATCAAACATTCTGCTGCCAACGGCTTGATAACGCTGCAACAAGGCTCAATGACGCAAACACGGTCACCGCAAAATCGTTACACGATATGAAATTTCACGCAACGACGAAAATGTGATTTGTTTTCCATTTTAAATTATAACTAGTTTAAACATGTTTTTGCTTGCAGTTATAAGCACTGGAACTGAATTCTGCAAAAATTCCGATTTGTTTAAATTGCTTTTTATCTTGGAAATTCGCAATATGGCAGCCAGTTAATATCTTGTTTTGTAGTTACCGTTTCACTTTTACCAATTCCTTGCAAAAATCAATTGAATGTAACGTGGATACTCGGATCAAGCATATTTCTTGGACCCTATAGCTCATCTGCTCGCATTCAGGTATTGCTGACAATATTAGACTATGATCTGTTATTACACAATAAGAAAGACGGTCAGCAATTCTAGAGCTTTTTTTGCTTTTTTGTCTGTATGTGCTTGAAACTATGCCTCTGTCAAAAAAACACACAAAAACAGAGTATTTCCTTTGGATTCTATTTTCAAGTATTTTGTTAGTTTAAACCACTATGAAGGTTAAACTGCTTCGGTGTATTTTCTTGATATGATGAATTTGGAAAATAGTGACTTGTCTTTACTTAAAGACACAATGACGCATTACTAGTTTAGGATTTGAACTGTGAGCCAATAACGTTTCGATCATTAACCCAAAAGTTGACCAATTGCACAACCTTTTCACACAAAAGGTTTTGCAAATATGATGATAAAAGTTTTTCTTATCATTTCGTCAAAATCAAAATCACGGTTCGCATGAAAACCTCATAACAGTATCACAAAGTGGTTCATACACTTACGGAATGGTGTTGAAATTTAGTTGGAATGGTGTTGAAACCAACACGGTTGGAATAGGTGGCTTTAAAGGATCCAAAACGATTGGAATGGTGTAGAAAATATTGATGCAACTAAAAAGTTTTTGGCTGCACAAAGTCAAAATTATCTTATCATAGCTCAAAAATTCATCTTAGACATTCTTCAGAAAAAGGTGTGAGTTAGTGGTAACTGAGAAAAAATTAAAACAAAAAGAAAAAAAACTAGATGGGAGTTTGCCAGCAAACCCAGTGAACAACCGACGCGTAGCTAATGCTGTGACGCTCAAAAGTACTTTTTGTCTACCGTAAAGTCAGCAATTATTCAAAAATATCTGATTATGGAACCGCCAGAAAAGTAGAGTCAAAATAATTGTCAGTTAAATATCTCCTGATATCATAACAGACTGGCACCCTGAGTTGAGCCGATCAAAAAATTGATTTTTGGGGGTCCATTTGGGGAGTCCCCGGGGGATGGCACCCCCAAACTATGTCAAAATATCTCTCTGTAAAATATCTGCTGATATCATAAAACACTGGCACTCTGAGTTGAGCCATTCAAAAAATTGATTTTTGGGGGGGTCTATTTGGGGGGTCCCCGGGGGGTGGCACCCCCAGACTATGTCAAAATATTTGTCTGTTAAATATCTACTGATAACAAAAAAAACTAGCACTCTAGCTTAAGCAGTTCAAAATATGAATTTTTTGGGGAGGTTCCCGGTGGAGTTGCCCCAAAAAATTTCGGGAGAAAAAATTGCGTTTGCAGCTCAATAACTTTGCGCAAAAATTAGATTTCGATGTGTTGTGGTTTAAGAGAAGAAGAGCGTACAAAAATTAGGAAGAAAAAAAGGGAAAAAAAAAGAAAAAAAGGAAAGAGAAGGGAAAAAAAAGCAAAAAAAAAAGAAATATACCTCATCGCGGCCAAAAGTGGGTTGGTTGGGATGAAAGAGTGTCTCAAGACATACAACCGTATGAAATATTTTTTGCCGTACTTAAGCCGTTTTTGACTTAGACCGACCGCTTTTTACGCCAAACTTGCGGGGCCGTTTTCGGATTCTAAAACCAAAGTCACGTGACCTATTGCCTCGAAATTTGGTGCAAACATATAACTCATTAATCTCAAACTACTGTCAATATTTCATGTAGCTAGACCTAACCGTTCTCGAGTTATAAGCAAAAGTCTGAAATTTCGCACTCGTTAGTTAGAAAATGGCCGAGTAAAAACAAAGGAACTAGCGACGCGAGCGTCGGTCGTTCCAATGATTGATAGTGGAATAGAATTGCGCAATTGAAGCTAATTTCCGAAGAAAGAAATAAGAAATCGCTAAAAACGAGATGGGAGCTTGTTATGAAGCAAGCTCAGTGAATGATCCATGCATGTTGAATAATGAGATTCATAAAAAAAAACTTTTCGCTTTCCCGTTAAAGGCCCTGTCACACTAGTGCGTATGAATGAGCGTATGAAGAGCGTGTGATACGCACAAGTTTTCAGCGCATTGTTGTGCGTATAACAAAAATTTTTTTTGGTGTCACACTGCTAACGAATGAGTAGCGTATACCAAGCGATGGTTGAACGATAGGGAAGGTACGAGTAGCGTATGTGAGCGTATGTTCTGCGTACGTCGAACGTATGAGTAGCGTTTGCAAACGAATGCGAAACGTATGAAGAGCGTATGCTTAACGTCAGTGTAGCGTATGAGCGGCGTATACGCACCACAGTTTTTCAAATCATTTGACTCATTCTTTTAGTCGAAATTATTCTGCCAAAATGCCGAAGCGGAAGACACAAAGTTCAAAAACGGCTCTTACCTTTGCTAATATCGAATCTATCGATTCACCTGCTTTGAATGACGATTGTCCAGAGGAGATTCTTGGTGCTACTTCTGGGCCTGATTCTCCAGTTTCGGAGCAAGAGTTTTCTCCTTCAGTGCAAAACCCTACAAAGAGTGAAAAGAAAAGCAGGGCCAAGAAGAAGGACTTTAATCTAAATCCCGAAGATGAAGACAAAATGCTTGATTTTATTAGAGACAATCCCGTGCTATGGAATTTGAAAATGACTGATTATCGGCGAAAAGATAAAAAAGCTAAATTATGGGTCGATCAGGCTGAGTTAATGGGAAAGTCTGTGGAAAATTTGAAGGGTTGGTTTAGGTCTCTGAGAGACACCCACACACGTTTGCACAAGACGAAGAGCGGTAGTGGTGTGCCACAATTTACCGAAAGAGAGGAATGGATTATTACGAAACTTTTCTTTTTAAACTTAAGTTTTACGGCTTGCCGAATGTGTGAACAGAGTTGCGCGCTATGATTTCTAGGCAATGTTAAGTACAGCCCACTATGATACGTTTCATATCACAATACTGCGCCAAAGCATTCGAAACTAAAGCACACTGCAAGACTCGAACCGAAAAAAATCAAGTGAAATCTTTACTATATTCGCACTTCGATAAATACCGATTCGGGTGTTATAAGATGGCAAAACGGCCAAGTGGAATGTCTCAGCGACGGCGGATCGTTTGTAACTTGTGTCAGATTTGATCGTCTTGGGAATTGAACCAGGTCTCCCGCGCAAAATTCGGGATTCAAGAGAGGCACGACTACCTGTAAGGCCTTCATTCTAGGCAGATGATTGTTATCGGCGTGGTTTCATGTATTGCAGCTGCATTAAATAACATTGTTGCAGCATTGAAGAAGATTTAGTTATATTTCAAAGTTTGATAGCATACAAACGTAATGCATATCACATTAACGTGGTACAGGACATGACATTTTACAAATTTTTACGAAATACAGTCTGTTTGTTTACAATCTAAATCATCTTGTCTTGCCATGGTACTGCACCTGCTTCCGAATTCACCCAGTGCTTAAGCAGGTTTCTTATCTTTTTTCCTTCCTTGTTTCGTGACGTGTTGCTTCCAGGAACTATGTGTGTGTCTTCTAAGTTTTTGTCCTGTCTCCATGCCCCAGGGATGAAATCAGTGTTGATGTCTTCTGGACGGTCTATTATCTCATTTTGGATAGAGGGGTACCGTATCCTCATCAGATTATGCAGAACAATGCAGGCTTTCACGATGACTTTAACTGTGGATGGTTTATGTCGCATGGTAGTAAGTAGAACCTGAAAGCGGTTTGCCAATATGCCAAAGGCATTCTCCACTACTCGTCTGGCACGTAACAGTCCATAGTTAAATATTCTCTCATCATCGTTCAAATTTCGTTTGCTGTATGGCTTCATCATTGTCTCTCGGAGAGCAAATGCATCATCACCGACGAAAAAATATGGTACATCCTGGTAATCATGCGGTAGAGGATTTGGAAAAGGCAATCCAAGGGATCCACTTTCTGCCAATTCTTTCAGCTCAGAATCATTGTATATCTGCGCATCAGATGCAGAGCCTGTACCGCCAAGGTCTGCCCAGATAAATTAGTAATCTGCGTCGACTAGAGCGAATAGCACAATTGAATAGAAATGCTTGTAGTTGTAATACTGGGATCCGCTTTTGAATGGGCACTTGCATGCAATATGTTTTCCGTCTAGAGCACCACACGTATGGGGAAAATTCCATTTTTGAAGAAATTTCTCTGAAACTCGGAGCCATTCCTGTGGAGTGGTGGGGCAGTTCATCACCTCTGGCAAGTACTCATCTACTATGGCTTGACACACTTCTCGCACTATGACAGATTGCGTGTTATGGGGTACCCGCCACCCATATCGCATTGACATATAACTGCTGCCAGAGGCAAGGTGTCGCAAAGTCAATGCAAGTTTTAGGCCAGGTTCCAGCGGGGCCCTGCAGCTAGTATGTCGTTTGGCGAGCCTGGGACCCACTCTCTCAAGCAGTTCATCATACATCTCCGGAGGCATACGTAAAAAGTTTTTGAAGGCTCTCTGGTCCTCATTTCTCAGTTCTACCATAAGCTGGTCATAGAGCCCAAACTGGCGTCGCCTACCAATCCATGATTTAACCCAACGAACACGCCTCTTTCTCTGTTTCCTCTTCCTTTTTTTCTTAAGATAGTAAATGGCCAAATGAAGTAGATCTAGCTGGTGTTGAAGCACAGTAATATCCGTTTTTAAAACGTAACGGAAACAATTGTACAGTACCGTTTTATTCACTAAAATTATGAGAAGTTCAAACATTTGAGATACGTTACTCGTACGTTCAATACGTTATGCATTCGTTAGACACTCGTTGCAAGGACGTTACGATTCGCTCTTCATACGCTAGCTTGACTGGTCAGCGCACGAGAAGCGTACTCGACCTATGAGTAACGTACCGGTAGCGTACTTCTGCGCACCTGAAACGTACTTCTAACGTATTCAACGTACGCTAAACGTGTCTGCAACGTACAATTCATACGTCGGCATACGCTGAAAAGTTACGTGCATGCACGTAACTTTTTTTCAACTTCTGCGTATGGCTGCGTATGTCAACGTATTCCGACGTATGCGAGCGTGCTTGTAACGTACCCTTAGCGTGTTCAGCGTATATCAACGTATCCCAAAAATTTGGTCATACGCAAGCATACGCTCATTCATACGCACTAGTGTGACAGGGCCTTAAGAAAACAGTTAAAAAGTGTTTTCTTTTGGACCATCCAGGAGGGTTGGAATTTCAAGCAGTGTCAAAATTAATTTATCAATCGCGAAGTGAATGGTAGTGATAAAAATAAATCCTACTACCTGAAGCCGTTTAATTATCAATTCTTGGAAACACGTTTAGGGAGCTGGCCCCCCAAATAATTATTTCTTAAACAACTATTAAAATAACATTTTCCTAAATAATCTCCTAAATAACATTAAAAACTTATTTTTCTCTCTTGTTCAAACTGCTTAAAAACAGCATTTGGGGGTCCAGTTGCGCCATATGGGAAAAAATTAACCAATTTTGAACATAATGTCCGAAATAAGAAAAATTAGCTAATTAAACAGAGTTTTACTAATTTTGCATACGATTACATAATTCACCTAAACTATAGCTATAACCGCTAACGTGCTTAAGTCAAAACTAAGAAAACGGCATCGCTCTCAATTTGGTCTCACAGCGTGTGTATAATACAGTAATAATACAGTATATAATTGCCGAAGCGTGATCAACGGCCAAAAAGAAAAAAAATCTTTTTTTGTCTTTGGCTTTTATCATAATGGAATTTAGATGTCAAAGCTTCCACTATCCAAATCCATACTGTAAATCTAATCATCAGTAATGCGTAGATAAATGCGTAGATTTTAATTTTGATCACAAAGCTATTGTCTTTTGCACATAACGTATTCACAGTATTTATATGATACACCCTGCACTACAAGTTGTTCTGACATCTACTTTGTACGTCACTAACAGCAATTTAATCAAGCCAAACCAAACTTTCATTATAGCCGTTGCATTGAGCCGAAGCGTGTAAAAAATTTGCGGGCTCATCTCCGGGTCATTGCGCCGGGGTATGGTAAAATAAAGAATAAACTTGACTTATATACTGATATCAAGAAAATATACTGCGTTAGCTCAAATTAAAGAAAAGTTTTGGGGATTTTCCGGAGGAGGAGGGGGTTATCACCACTAAACCATGTTAAAATATATATTTCTTTTTGTAGAACTACTGATCAAAGACAATTAACTCTAATTGAAAAGGAAAACCATTTAAAAAGTACATTACAAAAGCAATCGAACAAACATCAAAATTTACAGAAGACAATGCTAAAAGCAGAGAACAAAAAAAATTACCAGTTGCATGCCTAAGACAGCTGTTTCGCTTAATTTTAAGGCTCATCAGTTTGAGTTTACGTTATTCGGTAAGGATTTCAGTTAGATTAATAGCCTGTAACCTAGCTTTATTTGGTAAGGATTTCAGTTAGATTAAAAGCCTGTAATCTAGTTTGATTTGGTAAAGATTTCAGTGAGTTTAACATTTGAGACCCAGAGTTTCTTTCGGAACGATCTCAGTTAGAAAGAATCTCTTAATTTAGCATAGTTTGTTGCGTAAAGATCGTTATGGGACAAAATTAATCATTTTCTTGAAGTTCTATTTTTTTTGGAAGTTTTATCACTGTAATATTTGTCATTTTGGCCCTGCTAAGCCTAACTGATGAGACTAAAAATTAGGAAAAACAGCTGTCTTAGGCATGCAACTGGTATTTTTTTTTTTCTTTTTTTGTTCTCTGCTTTTAGCATTGTCTTCTCTAAATTTTAATGTTTGTGTGATTGCTTTCGTAAAGTACCTTTTAAATGATGTTTCCTTTTCAATTTGTGTTTTAATACGTGATTACTGCACCCCACTCAGCTTGGATGGATTTCCTAGTGCTGCAACTTTATTGTCCCTCTCTTTTGAATTTACAATTAACTCTATAATTAGTCGTTAAAATGATTTTTAGGTGTCCAATTTGTGGGTTGCTGAGAGGGTGGCACTCCCAAACTATGTCAAAATATTTGTTTCTTAAATATCTACTGTTATCAAAAACAATTAGCTCTTTAGCTCAAATCGTTCAAAAACTTGGTTTTTAGGGGTCTTTAGGATTTGTCTAAAAAACACAGTGCTATAGCTTAAACAAGGACTAAAGGCAAAACCAATGGGGGCATCTAAAGTTAGGCCAATCGCATAAGACTAAATTGGCATTGACTCCATTTTTCTTGATCCAGCTGTTCCAGAGATATTCTACTTCAAACACGACGTCGGGGCCTCTATTGTTATAAATTTCAATAATTTTTATTGGCAACTCTGACGTTAATAGCCTTAGCGTCGTTAGCGACACCTTTGTAGTTCTAACCTAAAGCAACGCCACTTTTAAACTACTGCATTGAGTCGTTTCACAGCCCACTATTCAATTTGATCTTGTCCGTAGAATAAATTTGTGCAGCTGGAAAAAAGAGAAGACTCTACTGTGGCCTAGGTAAAACGTCCAAGAACAAGCGAAAGAAAGGCTAGTATAGAGCTATTGAAGTAGTAGGCCAATGTTTGCAGCTTACGCGGAAAAGTTTATTTTAGGGTCGCAAAATACCGTAACTAAATACAATAGGCCTTCTCAAGGCACTGGTAGTCTTATTATCAGGTATGGTTTTGTATTCGGTAGCTATGATTTAGACTGAAATGCATCTGACAGCTTGATTTTTTCTGAGATCGCTATAGCCTACCAAACAGTCAACCCTTTTTACCAGTTCTGATCTGTTGTGTTAGCAAGATCAAACTGATTAATGCACAAAGAAACAACTCAATGCAAAAGCCTAATAGTGGCGTTGCTTTAGGTTAGAACTAGGAAGTTGTCGTTAACGACGCAAAGGCTATCAACGTTAGGGTTGCCAATAAAAATTATTAAAATTTATAGCATTAGAGGTCCGACGTCGTGTTTAAAACAATATGTCTCTGGAACGGATGGGTCAAAAAGGATGAAGTCAGCGCCAATCTAGTCTAATGCAATTTTCCTAACTTTAAATACCCCCATAGATTTGCCTTCAGTGTTCATTTAAAACACTTAAAAGATTGATCTGGGGGGGTTCATTTAGGGGGTTTTCCAGAGGATGGCATTCCCAAATTATGTCAAAATATTGGTATCCTAAACATCAACTGATGACAAAACAATTATTTTCTGAAGTTCTTGAAAAAAATTGATTTTGGCGAGCTCATTTTGAGGGTACTCCAAGGAGGGTGGCCCAAACGAATTTCAGGTTGCAAAACTACGTTTTTACAGCTTCACTCTACAACTTCAAACTAGAACTACTTCATATTACAACTTAACCAAAAAATTAAAATTTAAAGTTTTGCAGCTAAAACTTTTTTGTCAACGTTTTAATAGGCTGTGCTTGGAGCATGTACTACCCCCATCTTCGTCAGGGCTAAAATTCGAAGTTAAAAACAAACGTACGAAAAATAAGAAAATCACGTGACAAAATAAATCATGTGTTAACGCAAAAATTATTGCAAATCGACAACAAAAACGTAACAGACTGACGGAGCGTGAAAACCAATAATATGACATCATTGGGTTTGAAGTAGAAAAACCAAATAAATGCTTTGAAATCTGCCATTTTGCTTATCATTGATAGTGTTGGGGGTTTGGTTAATAAAACACGATTTAATAAACAGGCCTTTTGTGAAATCAAGTTCAAAGTCTAAAATCTTAGGGTTGGATCAATCTGTAGAATGTTCGTTGTCAAAAACATGCTTAGTCAGCGCTGGCTCGTCG
Organism: Trididemnum nubilum; assembly: GCA_963965965.1. Lineage (NCBI taxonomy): Eukaryota > Metazoa > Chordata > Ascidiacea > Aplousobranchia > Didemnidae > Trididemnum > Trididemnum nubilum. The sequence continues at coordinate 39,999,267 of OZ014479.1, forward strand.
AATCGTAGATGAAAACCGTCAAAAAACCGTGCAACACCATTGGCAAGAAACTTGTTAGTAACAAAGACGCAGTGGACCCTACTTTGCGACATGGAGAAATACATCAAATTCCTTGCCGTGAATATAATTTTTCATATATTGGCGAAGCGAAACGCAGTTTTTCTACCCGCAAAAAAGAATACTGAGTAGATATTAGGTTTCTACGATTTGACAAGTCAGCGCTGACTAAGCATGTTTTTGACAAAGAACATTCTCCGGATTGATCCAACGCTAAAATTTTAGACTTGGAAACTGACTTCATAAAACGTCGGTTTTTCGAATCGTATTTTAGTAACCAAATCCCCAACACTATGAATGATAAGCAAAATGACAAACTCTCTAGTATTTATTCGGCTACTCTACTTCAAATTCTATGACGTTATAATATTGTTTTTCTCCCTCCGCCAATCTGTCTTGTTTCCAACTTGTAATGATTTTGGCGTTAACGTATTATACGCTTGTTTTCAACTTTGCAATCTAGCTTTGTCAAATATAGGAAGTATATGTTCCGAGCATAGCCTATGGAAACGTTTCAAAAAAGTTCTTTTCCCTACCAGTTAGGCTAATAAACTTCATATAAATCTACTTGCTTGAGGCCATGTTTAAGTTCAGAATCACGCTAAAATAGAATTGGGCTTGAGTTGATAACGTCATCATGGTGACGTCACGGCCATACTTTCGAAACTTGACGTCATTTTGCGACGACATCACTGGCGATTCAAATTTTGTACATAGGTTTTTTCTAATAATAAATTAAAAAATGCCTAAGTCAAAGCAATATCTGTCACAAAAAGTCTTATGATGTCATTTTAGCTTAATATTAGTCGAAAAATGCTCAGACTTTGAAAAGTAGCTTTGAAAAACTTAAAATTGGAAAACTTTTCGTAACCTTGGCAACTTCAAATTTTCAGTAGTTATTTGTGATGAAATTCGACTCTAAGTTGGATTGATGTGAAAATTTTTTTTGTTTTCAAGGAGTTTATCACGAAAAAGCATTTGAAATCTGAGCGTAATACTCCCTCTTGCAGGCTCAATCTTTATTGTGTTTTTAGATCAATGTTAGTGGAAGTAACTTTTCAGCATTAGTTCCTTACACTAATCTATGGTATTTGCTCGCAGACTTGACTCCCTTTACCATCTATACAGTGCAGGTACGCACTACAGTATAAGCAGTACTTAAATTGTAAAATTTTGCACGGAGGGACGCTTTTTCAGCGTTGACTGAACCTTAGTGAAGAACAAGCACGTAGCCAGGATTTTTTGGGAGTGTGTTCCATAAACAAACTAGACCCAAATTTTCATTACTCCTGAATTGGATTAAGGCAAATTCTCAGCGAAAATCAGGTGATCTCCAAAAAAAAATAAGGTCTTCGCCGAAATCCGAAAGCTTATTCTGGCAGAAATCAAGAATTCAAACGGTTTTTCCGGCAAAATTAAGGTGATCTCCAAAAAAAAAAAAAAAAAAAGGTCTTCGTCGCGATCCGAAGGCTTTTTCTGGCAGAAATCAAGAATTCAAACTGTTTTTTCGGCAAAAATCAGGTGATCTCCAAATAAAAGGTCTTCGCCGATATCCGAAGGCTTTTAAACGTTTTTTCCGACCAAAAACAGTAACTTTTTCCTCCCATAGACCAGCACTCAAATCTCGATGGAAGGACGCCTAAATCTCGATGGGGGGACGCTCAATCTCGATGGGGGGACGCTCGATCTTGATGGGGGGACGCGTCCCCCCTCCCCCCTACAATTTAAGTACTGAGTATAAGCATCATGAAATAATAATAATTAATTGATTATTGTATTTTAACACGCTTTAAAGGTCTTAAACGATGTTTTCCCCTTAGTAATTTTTCCAGAATTGCCAATTAGAAACAAAAATTTCAAAAATTGTTTGCATGTTCTTGATTCTCTTTAAATATTTTAAAACAGAGTTTTTGTAAAACAAAGCGCAGGTTTAGAACTGTAAAAGTAGCTGCTTTTCAATAAATGTAAGCCAGCTTTCCAAAGGCGTTGGGCCGCTCATACTTCGAACTGGCGCCTCTGCCTAAGTTACGCATTGCTGTGGAATTTGCGTCTTCTGCGTGGTGTCGCAGTAAGCATACTAAAAAGTCTAATGTATGTCATAACTATGGACTATGACCTTCGTACTATCATTAAATGACTTCGCCAGCGATGAACACCTTTTTGTGTTTCCTGAAATAGCCCTGGTCCACAATCGCAGAGAATTTCACGCTTGCTACTGGGTTCAAAAGCTAGGCTCAAATACGGCATATCTTTTACTCAACCACAAGTCAATCTGAACCACCTGCTAGAGACTTGTTTTTTCATCGTCTTCTTCACGAACAATCTACTCATCTGCAAAACGCCACTTTGATCTTATACAAGATTTGGAAAATGGGTGGAACAAAAATGGTTCCCTCCTTTCACAAATTTGTGTAAACTTTTTCACTTTTTTGTGATCAATCAGGTCTGTACAGACTTGCAGATCATCTTATCATCAATGTGCTGCGGAAGGTAATTCCAAAGAGCGTAGTGTATGCGGATGTCTTTCTATTTGTTTTTGCATGCTTATGCGGTGCGAAATAACATAGAAATGACATCACCCTAAACACTGCACCCAATAATGACTGTTGAATGTATGGAAAGGAACCTGAGCTTGAAAGAATAGCCGATATACTGGCTTATGCTGAAGATGAAAGAAAATATACGTTTCTGCGAATGCGCGATCTGCACATTTCGTTGCTGTTGTGTTTTGACGTTCTGCAATTACAAGCTTGTACTGGCTTTTGCCTCACATCTCACGTCTGCAATAAAACTTTATTTGAATTACATTTGCTGGACAGATAACGGCCTACATTACGAAGCCTTACGAAGCCGAAATCACTTCAACTGCTAGTGCAATGACTGCTAGAGCTTCCCCGCCACAGCCAGTTGCATACGTCACTTTTTCTCCTAATACGTGCACATTGAAATGGAGTCACAAATGGTCGGAATATTATCAAACTGAGAGGCCAGTTCAGTACCAGGTAAAGATAAAAGTAACGACTTTATGCAAATTTTGTTAATCTTTGTAAATATCAAGTTAGTGCCTTTGTGAGCAAGTAATTGTAATTACATTTTATTCATCAATTTGCCTTGGTCAGGAGACAGCAAACGGACATTTTGGTCTTCGTGTCAAGCTGCCACCTGCCCATCTGTCTACCACAAACATAAATCTGTCTATGCAAGTAAAATAATATTTTCTCTTTAATTGTTTGCGTGTTTTTTTAATAAAAGATAAAACGTTGAAACTCCAGCCTGTAAACGTTAAAAACATTTTGCAGTAAAATTAACATAATGTTTTCTTGGCAATAAATAGTTGTCAATTTTTATCACAGAATTAAACTTATATCAAATAGGTTTGGTATGAATTACGTTCAAATCAAATGAGATGTTCAGGGGCGCCGAGAGCCGAACGTGCGCCCGGGACCAGCTCAAATGTGACGGAATTGTGGTTTTGTAAATTCCAAAATAGACGATGAAAACGCTGCTGATTGGTCCGAAAAAAAAAGGTCTTTTCCAAAATTTCAACGGTTTTTCCGGCCAAAATCAAGTGACCTCCAAAAAAAAAACGTGTTTTCCAAAATTTCAACGGTTTTTCCAGCCGAAGTCAAGCTGCTTGCATGCGACTTTGATGAGCCTTTCGCTTCTGAATGTCATTTGGATGGGCCCCCTCATGGGCCCCCTAAAATCCATGGGCCCTGGGGTCATTGTCCCCCCTGCCCCTCCCCTCTCGGAGGCCTTGGAGATTTTTATAATGCTTCTAGTAATAAGATGTAAGCAAACGTGTACTACTTTGGCGCACAATCGAGAGTGGGCAAGAGTATCTTATGATTACTTTTAAGCCGAAATTTAGTGTACCCAGCTTGTCGACTTTGCACCTTAAAAGTTTGCTTATTTTTATGCACCAAGTAAAAATATAGACCGGAATGCATACATTTAAATTGTACTTTTCCTTTTAACACTTTGATTTGCTATCTCTCAGGATGGCATCAGTTGCCCATACGCAAGTTCTATTGCAAGGTTTTGAAGAAAAGTAATCAAAAAACGCAGCGCGAATTGAAGTTGAGCGCAGGACTTCTCAGGCGCGCGCCTTACCCATTACACTACACTTACGACCCTGTTGCATCGTTAGAGTGTCGTATTTAACTCGGATTAATAGATCATCACGGGCTTTGTTTGATGGTTTCTTACCCACAAATACTGTAAAATTTTCTGCTCTATTACACCAGAAAAGTCACTCTAATCATGCAACAACCCCATATCGTGATGAAAATGATGTATTGTGAGTGATTGGTGCTCAACGTTATTAACTTGCTTGTCGAGAATTCAAATCAGATCCAATCTTTCATTAAACTCCCTGTAATACGCTGAAGCGTGTAAAAAGTTCGCGGGACCCATCTCCGCGTGCTTGCTCCCCGGCGAAACAGCTTCTTTCAAAAAATTGTTACAGCATAGGCACTGTGTCCGATTTGACCGGCCCGAGGTTTGAACCTCTGACTACCCGCTCCATAGACGAACGCGTTACCGCTCGACCAACTGGCCGGTCTGATCGGAAATTAAAGGCTATATAATCCTTTTGTGGTTAGGCCAATTTGCCTGCACGAGCCGCAGCTTTTCAAAAATCTTCCTAGCTAACAGTTGTAAGAGAGGCTGAAGAGGACGGACAGTCCAAAACTGCGCTGTCAAGCTCTGTTAACTTTGGACTTATTGTTTAATTGTAGCTAGACTAAAGTTTAGTGTACTTTTGCAGTTAAACTCTCACTATGTTTTGTACACGCAGATCCAAATTCTATTCAACGAAATGATTCACAACGTCACAATAGACCGTCCTGAAGAAGAAAACGATGTCAATCAATTTGACTTAATTCTTCAATATGGTGTTGACTTATCTCTCTATCCACGAGATGTTGAATTAACGTTTATGGTAAGAAGCAACCTATGTTTTTGTTTAAAAAATGTATTAGTTTGATTGTGTCATATGACAGTTATCAAACCATACTTCAAAGTTGATCAACTACCCAAACTTTTACTGATAAATACAGAATATGGTTACAACGTGACAGCAATTTGCTACGTTTACAACGCTAAAAACTTTAGACCAACGAAGCACTGACAATCCTAATCTAAGCGACTTTCGATGTTTTCCTACAAAGAGTTGTTAGAATTAAAACCTTCGACATTTTAGCCGTAGAATGTCTTTCCATTTTTAAGTTTTGAATGCTTTTGCATAAAACATTATGCTGACTTTAAAATAAACCTAAATTTTTGAAAACCCAGCTCATTCAAGTTTAAAGCAGATAAGCGTTGCCTTAAAAGTGAATGTTGCCAAACAGTTTTCAGTTTCTTCCCAGCTCATTTTTAATACTCAGAACCAGCGCCGTCGCTACGGGGGGGGGGGGGGGGCAGGGGGCCCGTGCCCCCACTAACGACTGCTTATGTCCCTCCTACATTTCGGTTTACTTAGAATACTTTTTGGAACATCACGTAACGACAACAGACAATAATGGAAAACGGAAAGATAACGATCTTACAAAATTATTGCTTGAACTTTTCTCGATTCCTTTTAAAATTGCTGTGCGTAAATGTGACGCAATAATCCGTCTTATTAACACGCCTTAATGGATGTGTCGCGGAAAAGAGATGTAAGCCTATAGAATCGTTACCGGTATTTTGTCAGTGATTACGACCTGAAACAATATACTTGAAAACATCTTTTAAAAGATCAGCTGTTTTTGTTTTTTTAGAGCACACTCAAGACTTTTTTAGGCCGCAGTCAGCGGTGCAACCAGAGGGAAGGGACTAAGGGGGCTTCAATCCCCTCTAGCAAAGTTATATAGAAAATTTAATCCCAAAATACAAGCGTTTAAACATGATTAGGACTTGAACTACAGCATAGTAAATGGGGAGGAGGTTAGAAGAGGGTAGGCAATTTAATTTTTTCAATCACTTCTGAATTTTAGCTATTTACTGTAGTTATTCATATGGCTTTAAAAACGCGCGAAAAGTGATTGAAATGGCATTAAAATCGCTATTTTTGCCGCAAAATTACAAAAATCGCCCAACGGCTGGAGGCTCTTTCTCCCATCAGACCCCCTTTGTGATACGCTTAAGTTGAATCGGTTTATTTAGCATGGGGCCAAAATTAGTCAATTTTTGTGCAAAAAATTTCACTTTTGGTTCAAGCCCCCTCCCTTTTAGCAAAATCCTGATTGCACTACTGGTCGCATTCACTGCTGCAGACAGATTTTTCAAGCGTTAATATGGGCCGGATACGAAACGAGCAAAGAAACGCGGCCAGCTAATATACATCTTTTTTTTCAGACATGAATGCAAAAATGTTAAAAATAGCGCATAATTTGTATTCGTAAAATATCAGTTTTTTTGTGCAAAAGTTCAGCTCATTTTAGTGCCCCCCTCCCATTTTCGGCTAATGCCCCCTCACTTCGATTGCTTTGGCGACGGCACTGCTTCGAACGAGAAGTAGTTTTTATTTAACTTTTGTTTCTTCAGATTCTTTCAGGTTCTGAATGCAGCCTGAGTGAGCCAGTTGCAGTGAATGGATCGTGTATGACTGTAAAGGAAACAGGTGTGTAGCTGTGTATTTTCAATTGAGAATGTGTTAAGCCTTAACCAGAGGTGGGCACGAACAACATTATATCAAAAGCGCAGCGCAACAAATAGCAACAATCTTTTTAACCCGTAAAAGCGCTGCGCAAAATGTGCAATTTAATTTTTTTGCTTTCTGAAGCGCAGCGCAACTTCCGCAATCAACTTTTTGATTCAGTTGAAGCGCAACGCAATTCCGCATTTGCGGAACGGCATTTTCGTACCAAGTTAAAGCACAACCCAACTTCCGCAATTGAAATTTTATAACACAATGCAAATACCGCATTTTTTGCAATTTTGGACTGAAAAAGAGTAAATAATTTGCTAAACAAGCCCGACATTTATCAATATTACGATCAAAATGGAGAAAAACTTAAGTTCAATGCGTAGAATTGCGCTTTTACGCAAAAAAAATTTTGAAAGCGCATCGCAATTAAAGCGCAACAAATTTTAAAGGCTTTATTCCGCAACGCAACTTTCGCAATGTTTCAAAATAAAAAATTAAAGCGCAACGCAACTTACGCAATTGCGAAAGTTGAGCTTTGCGCTTCTAATTGCGCTTTGCCCACTTCTGGCCTTAACTTGGAATCAATTTGAAACTTGAAAAATGTTTAAAAATTTTGTATAACGCTAAATCAAAAATTTGTTTAGCGGTGAAACTTGACTACAAGATGTAAATATAAATGGTGTGAATGTTTGGCCAGCTGTGTAAGTATCAGTGGTGTAAAGTAATGAAATACTTTTACTTAGTAAATAGATTACTTAAAATCTTTTTTCGGTAGCGAGTACTTTTTAATAGTTTTTTGGTTGCAATTTTTACTTGCATTTGCTTACTTTTAACGTGAAGTAACGCTTATCAAGTAGTGTTTTGGTTCAGAAAAGCGCAAAGTATTGTTATTTCAAATTTGAACAACAAATTCGTATTTGAGAAAAGATTTTATGAAATGATTCCATGTAAATTTTGCGTGGCATTATTTTCAAACCTCGAAGTTTTTGCTGTTGTTGTTCTTTTTGATTAATTTTCTTGAATATCAAGACAAAAACCTTTCGACAATTAATAATTCATGACTTCTTGAAAGAATGAGAAGTTAGAAGACCAAGCTTTATGGGCCAATGATGTGAAGAAAATTGAACTGTTGTCACTCATATGTTGATTGAATAGTTTGTTCATTTTGCCCAAATACTTTCAAAAATATTTGCACTTAAGTAATTTTAACCGCCTGCTATTTTACTTTTAATCAAGTATTTTTTATGGTCAATAGTTTGTAATTTACTTCAGTATAATTTTTTCGTTAGTAACGAAACTTTTACTTGATAATAATTTTCCTGTACTTGTTATACTACCGGTTTGTACTCTTTACTGTGGGGTGTTGCAGTTGCCCCGACCTTTTTGGATTTTTTTCTATTTTCTTCAAAATAGGAGATTTCCAAAAAAAATCAAGAATACAAAGTTTGAGAAAAAAAAATTGAGATTTAGGGGTCGCACAGAGACCTTTTTTTCCTGGATTTGGTATTTGCTTGATTTTTGTGCCGCTAGATGGTGCTATGTGAAATCATTGTTTCTAATGAATCATTGCAAAATTGATTATTTAGTATTGGTATTATACATTCAAAAAAAAAAATACAAAAACGTCTAAAATTATTTACATTTATGTTTTTTGTTTGTTTGCTTGTTTCAGAATTAATAGTGGTGAAAATTGATCACGTTTCTTTCCTGAGAAACTACAACAGAAACTTTATTGGAGTTAGACCTACAGTATCTATTTTGGCTGGCTGCGTGAAACAGAGTGAAACATAGCCTATACAATGTTACTTTCTTAAAGAATGACGGTGCAGACTACGCTTTAGGCCTAGTCATTGAAATCTATTAAACTGTTGTTCTAACTTAACTATAGTTACAGCAGCAGCTTACTAAAACCATATTTGTTATGTTTTGCTGTGTAAGATAAGGAGTTTAGTGCAATCTACTCAGTACAAGCTCTATAAAACAAAAACGATTGTAAATCTTCTAGAAATATACTATTACTAGATTTGTAAATTCTTGCAGTTGGCTGCCAGGAACTATTTCTAGACCTGATAAAAATACTAACAAAAGCTGGAATTCCTACTATTCGTCAATCAAAAATAATTGAGGAAGTAAAGAAGCTGGTAGATGAAATAAAAAAGTTGTAAAAATGCAAGTTTAGCAGAAAAAACAGTTGAAAAGCATTGAAATTTTTAAGGAAAAATCTCTCTCTCTTCATTGCTCTCTTTTCCGTGAGGGTAGCGGGAACAGCACCGTGAGATTAAAATACCACAATTCACAGATTTCCATCACCCCCATTATTTCGCTTGGGTGAAGTCCCAACCAATTCCACCCAAGATCCTCAATGTAATATTGATTCATCTACAGAACTTTTAGGTCGCCTAGCTGTTTTTTTTTTATTTGTTTTCGCAAGAAAAGCTTGTTTGGAAAGTTTTTCGTGACGCATTCTGCGTACATGGCCAAACAATCTAAGCCGAGATCTTTCAATTTGGAGAAGTAGTGGCTCTAGAGACTTTTGAATCTCAAGAGATGGCACCTTGTCAATAATCTAGCTCCTTTGATTTTTTGGAGAAACCTCATCTTGGACGCTTGCGATCGTACCTTTTCAGTCGTTATCGAATTTTCACGACCGCACTGAGATACAGTAGGTGAGAAGAGACAAAGACTGTTTGGAAATTGAGAACTTTGCTTTTTTTCGACAATTCTCCTCTCACAACAACTGCACAGTGCAAAGCTCTCTTTATTGCAATTGCCTGACCAATTCGGATATCCAGTTCTTCGCTTTGCCTTCCGTCACTCGTGAATGCAACCCCAAGATACTTGAACTTGTATACTTGTTTCTGTGTCGCTCCATTCAGTTGCAACAAGCACTGATTAGTGTTTTTCAAACATCAAGTACATCAGTTTTGACCGCGCTTATTTTTATTCCTGCAGTGTCATAAGCAGCTGCAAACCTATTTAATGTGCGCTGAAGGCCAGGTTCTGTAAAAGCAGAGTCAAATTATCAGCAAACGCAGGCAACTGATTTTTTTAATTTCCTATCGTGGCAAACTCATCAATTTGGTTGCATTTGTCAATGCAATTCATGTAAACAATGAGCAAGAGAAGAAACAAAACGCACCCTTGACGGAGTTCAACGCCTATATGAAAAGCTTTGATTGTTTGCTATTTACTCAACCGCGAAACTCCAGTCGGCACCATAAAATGCCTTAATGGCATGTAATTACTGACCATCAACGCAATTCTCCTGCAAAACCCTCCAAAGTTAGAAAGGCAATCAACTTTTTCGAGATCGACAAAGCATGCAAAAAAGATTTTTGCCATATTTCAAGGATTTCTCAAACATTAAAAAAAAAATTGAACACCACAATGAAATCTTGTTCATCAAACCAAAGCCTTAACATGATAGAAAAATGAAGAAGAAAAAACATTTTTGCATAACATGATGTCTGATTAAAAAACCAAAATCGAAAATAAGGGAAAAACATTGGCTGTCAAAGAAAAAAAACGGAAATTATGACAGCTTATCAATAAAATGCTTTTTGTTAACACAGCTGTCTTAAATAAAAAAATACTAACATCGGTTAAATAACAATAAAGAGAGCTTTTCAGTTTAAAATTAGAGCCAGATATGAAATTAATTATTAAATTAGAAAAATATGCAATAATTTGGTATTGATTATGCTTGTGGCAGTAGGTCTGTAATGCAACTTTCGATAACTTTGAGAAGTTCTCTTTTTGGCTGTGTACAAAACAACAACTCCTAAAACAGTAGAAATGATCAAAAGTGATCCCAGGTTCGACTTATCGTCCAAAAACATTAAAAATGAAAAAAATATTTTGTTTTGAAATTGCCAAAATTTTGACGTCACTGTGCGACCCCTAAACATTGACAAATTTTTACGAAACTTGACCAAACGGGTTTTCGTGCGAAGCCTCCAACTTGAGCAAAGGTAGAAGTTGCCACGATAAAATTTTCAAATTTATGGGGCGGCTGCAACATTTTACTGTACAGTATACTTTACGGCTTAAAGGTATGGTCAGTAGTGTAGTCACGGAGGGCGGGAAAATTATAGCTTCTCCCCATGGTCCTGCCGACCAAAATGCACAATAAGGAAAATAACAGGTTTTCAGCACTTCTGATATTGTCTTTTGCTCTGGAATAAACTCAAAAATGATTTAAAGCATATTCTGAAAGGTTTATTTAGGAGGGAAGCTAATTTGTCAAAAGTAGAACTCATAAGTCAGTAAAAACTTTGAAACATGGCCAAAGATTGGTAATCAACTTTGATCGCTCATTGAAAAATGCTGAACATAGGTTTCATCAAAAAATATATCAGCTTAGAAATAGGGGAAGGGGCTATTCAGTATTAGTTAATTATCAATCACTTCTCTCAAACTTTCTTCCATTAGCCCCGCTAACTATCTTTCTCTATAAAATATAGTCAAAATAGATTACTCCTTGAGAGTTTTTTTAAACTACCGGTGTAGGACTTTATGATTCACCAATGTCGCGAATAATAATTTTGAATGCCTGAGTTATTATTACTTGCTGTGTTTTAACATTTACGTGACTGATTTACTACTTTTGCCGCCTTTTTTGATTTAGAATATTCGAGATAATTCCTTTCTAGTATATTCTGCTATTTTCTGCAGTTATCGATTGTTTGGGTTGTTTACATGTCTTAATTGCAATATTTAGACTTTAAGTTGTGACATCATAATTATGTCAAAATTTGTTGATCATAGGCTCGTGTATTTTTTCTATTGTGACGTATCGGGGATTGTTCTGGGATATTCGATAGCTTTTGCTGTAGTATAAATAGGCGGGTCGGTTTTCATTCTAGGATTTTAATATTCTAAGAGTGGGTGATTTTAGGTATTAGTTTCATAAGCAGTTTTGCCAAATTTGTGTATCTGTAGTTGGCTTGTGTAGCCGTATAGTTGGCGATCTGAATTGGACGATCGCGAGAGCATGTAAGATGTGACCTCAACCTGTAGTCGGTTGCCGTTAAGTCTTTACAATCTGAATTGGTCGGTCGTAAGAGGTGTGAGTGGAGCGATTTTGCTCATTGAGTTGGTTTGTGTTTCAGTCTTAAATAGAAGTTTTAATTTAAGATTGGTGTGCTGCTTTCTGAGATTCAAGAAGCTAAAGGAACTATTAACTGCCATTTTCGATTCGTCAATTAACATCTCAGTCGTTCTTTAGTTTCAGCCGAGGTTGGGCTATTCTAGAGATTAAAGGTTGTACTCTAGCCAAGTATCAACGATCGCGACAACCAGCTTGTACTGTAAATAAGAGAACTGAAATTCTAGAATGAGCTATTTCCCAAATAGCACGCCCATTCATGCCAGTAGTATGAACATGTTTTTGGACAACTAATTTTTCTGCCACGTTATAATAGGGTTAATTTTTATCAAAATAGGCCTAAACTTTAGTTATTTTTGCCAAAAAAATTCAAAATTTTTGAGAGCTTAGGTCATTGCCTTCAGATCCTCGTAATAACCCCTGCAGGTTTCTGGCTAGCGCCTGGGTACGATTAAATATATAATTAAAACATGTCGTTTTTACACTTCCAAATGATCGAATTGTTGGAAATACAGTAAAATAATTGTATTTTACAGAAACTTTCCGCCAAATTTTGTCTGGGTCGGCTAACTTTTTGACACTTCTGTCGTCAAGCCGAGAGAACGCAGACAAAGCTAAACAAATTTGTTCCAGCATGAATGGAAGCTTTGCTGCATTGGATGGTTATGAATTCGATAGCAAGCAGCCGATTTTGCTGGAAACTTACGGAAAAAGTAATGATTTCGAAAATTTTGTATTGTTATTATTATGCAAATTCTACTGTGATGATTCTTTTGGGCCTTTTTTTCAATGGCATTTGCTTTAATTCTTTTCTCACATACCAGCAAAAAACAAATAGTTGCATATTTCCAACCTTAATAAACGGTTTCAAAACAGACTTGCAGAGAATACTTGACTGTATAGTTTTTACTACTGAAACTGCTAGCTTTGTGCAGTATGATATAACCAGCAATCTTTGGGCATCTTCAATCGGCTTAGCTACATTGCACAGAACCATATCTTGAGTTTTGCATTTTTTTGTACAATTTGAGCTGCAAGTGTAACTTTCACGCAACAGTGCAAAGTGCAGCTGCTGTCCTCTGTTCGATAGTTTGCTGAGAAAAATTTTGCTTTGCTGGTGTACTGGTACAGTATATTTACATCTGTATTACCATTTAATAAATTTGTACTGTAACTCATCGACTGTAATTTTTAGACTTAACTTTGGTGACGATTTTTCAAGACCCAAACTCTAACCGCCCCTACTTGCATAAATTTCGATCCAAAAATATTACGGACACTTCAGATATTTCAGATTGGAAAACTCCGATGATAGGTCGTCTGCAAAGTCTAAAACTTTATGAAACGTGAGATAGTCTATATATTAAAATGAAAATATAGCATACACCTAGCATGGCAGAAAATGCTTTTCAAGAAATCTACTTCTGTTTGTTATTAGCTTGAGCAGAAATTTTGTCAATTAATTTATCAGTAAGCGTGCTCCAGACGAGAAAGACTTTAACTGTAATAACAAGCCTATGTTTCTTAACTTTTTTTTTTAGTGCTAACGCTGGGATTGCAAGGTTGGCAGGGATTGTTAAGGATGAACGAGGAACATTATATTCTTTTTGTTTGCCAAGATACTGCATAAGTACAAAAAATACTTAAAAATATAAATTTAGTAGCAGCAAAAAAATCAGAACATCTAAATGAATGTAACGTTTGCTTCATCATGCATCAATTTTTATGTAAATAAGCAGATGTCTTAACCGAGTTTCTGAGCAAAGTTTTAGGTCCCAAAGTACGCTGAAAAATACGTATCGATAGGTAATTTAACCACCATATACGAGGAAGCGACCGCGGCGCTTTTATTTTAGTCGAATCGTCTTTACCCGCTCAGAAGTTGAAAATTTGCTGGTTGTTCGAGCCACCAAGAAGAAGCAACCATACACCTTTACCAGAGGTGGAGTCCTCGAGGACACGATTTGAAGTCTTTGGCCTTGGTCTCGAAGCCTGCAAGTCCTCGAAAATGCCCTGTCCTCGGCTCGAGGACAGCACTATTTTTTGACTTGTTGAAAATGGGCCAAGGTCATGAGTAAAGTTGTTTCGTCCTGGGGCACGCCAGAGAACTTGCAAAAGAAATTTTTGAACACCATTTTTTTTTGAAAAACGTCTGGATTTTGTGAAAAAATTTACGAATTTTTGAGCCAAGACTTTTTTTGAAGAACACTTCCGCGTTATGTTCTTGGTCCTTCACCTTGGCTTCCAGCATCCCATGTCCTTGGCCTCGAGAGGGTCTGTTCTCGGAAGGTGCGTTCTTGGCCTTAGATTTTTTTTGTGTCGTTGGCCTTGGCCTCAAGCTTTGTGTCCTCGACCTCAGCTCTGACCTTTACACTCTATCGGCCACGCTGCCGACAGTTACCGACGTGCAATTTACAGTTGTTCATTAATCGCTTAACTTTTTTTAGACCACTCGGTACATTTACAAAACAGCTGAGGTTTTGTTATTATGGAGCAGCAAGGGATATAATCGGTACAAGTTGTAATGGAGGTTGGGAATTCAACTTTGATTTATTTGGAGGGAATAATGAGACGGAAAATACCATTAAGATATTCAATTATTTTTTAAACGCGCCTGATTCACAGTCAAGTAACTTATATCTCAACTTCTCAAATGTACCAGCTGAATTTGAATCCTTCGATCCTAATCCTATTTACATTCCAGGTGAGGAAGGAAACTTTTTCTATCTTGAGTACTCTGGAATATGCTGTATTATTATCTTTTATCACTCTGGTATAGTTAGTTTTATGAAATCAAATTTAAAAAGCATTAAAGGCGTTTTTACGCTCAACCAGTGCCTCGTCTTGTTGTTCTGTCAACCATTCTGAACATCACAAAAATCAACTGCACGAAAATTAAAAGATTAATGTTATAGGAATTAAAACTTCACGATGATCCAAAAATCAACATTTTTTTATTGCTTTATCAGAAATATTACAGGTAAACTTTTCTAAAATTCTCTAAAAACGTCGAAAGAAATAATTTGGGTCACTATCAATTTTTACAGCATTTAAACAGCGTTTTCAACGTTTCTAATTACTGGATGAATATATTAACGAAAACGTTTCTTCTAAATTTTTCGGCAATAGTTACAATAATATGCTAATAAAAAAATTGCGGTTTATTTCTCAGATATCAGTGTTTTTCTTGGAGTTCGCTCAAACGTTGGACAAACAAATTGGTTTTGGGAAAATGGAACAATGGTGAATGATTCAAGATATCCACCATCTGACCAATCTGTTTGCCAGCAAATGTCTGTGCCTTTAACTTACGATGATGGAATTAGTTTGTTGACGAAACGTTGCGACAAAGATGAAGCATATTTTGCTTGTGATATCCCTTGTAAGTTGTTGTGCATTTTTGACCATCAAGAGAAACGCGCAACATTCCACAAAAAGTTAAGTGTTTTAGTAGAAAAGAACACCTTAACAAACAATGTGATTGGGGATTCTCTATCGAAAATTGAGGTAAAACTGACCATCACCCTTAGCCGTGAAAAAATCCTATGATGAAGGAGTAGTTTGGCACTGAACTGTTGTATCAAGGTTTAATTTTGCACAAGCATTACACAATAACAGCGACCACAACCACAAACACAAGAATACACACATTCAACAAAATATCTTTTTACCACCTCAAGAAAAGTCTAAAAAATTTACAAGAAAAAAAAAACATGAAATAACCCAGTGGCAGTATAATGAGGGCATAACCTCTTTTGACCGACAGCCTCGATTTTGATCAACTTGAAAATGTTGCAGTTTCGTTCAGCTTAGAAGCGTTGGAGTGCGATGGAGCGATGTTGAATTTGACCTGGAACTTAGGGAGTTCTTTGAAAAAAAATTTGAATTTTCAGGTAATCATTTTTTTTAAGACTTTGAAGATGCTAACATATTATAAATATTTTCGTAGTGTTTTAAGAATCTATACTGCAGCTGCAATTTTCTTCCTGTTAACTTACATAAAATATTAACCCCAAGAATAATTGATTTATGAATTCAGTTAATTTCTCATCTAAAACTCAAATAATTCCTCGTCATTTTGTTTAAATGAAAAGGTGCATTTATACGGTGGTGCAAAACCGGCTGTAAGGTTTGAATTTCAGCTAAAATTTAAGAGTTTTGCAAAAGAGCAGTAGTTGCAAAAAATCAGCAAAGTACAGTGTAACATAAATAATTTTTTTCTAGATAACAATCTTAGAGACCGGCCGATCATATATGGTTTCTTTTAGCCAATCATATTATGTCATTGATGATTTGAAGAGCCAATCTCGTTATACTATCCACGTAAGCAATTGGGAAAAGCTCATGTTTTACTTTGCTTTTAGCATAGATCCAAACAATTGAAAGAATCTTCCGCTTGTGGAATGAAGGCACACCTGAATTTTGCAAATTAACTATAATATCAGCAATCTAAGCCCTTAGTGCGCGTAAAATTGTGAGCGTTCAAGCGTGTTTTTAGTTTTCATAATTCGGTACGGAAGACTTACCACTTTACAAGCTGTAGACTTATTCCACTTTATGAGTTGCACACTTACGGCCTTGCAAGCGAGCATTCTGCCAGCTGGATAAAATAAACTAAAGATATGCTTATACGCTCACAATTTTACGAACAGTGTAGATCAGGTGTTCTCAATCTGTTTTAGTTCCGGCGCCAACTTTCAAATCTTAAAGTTGCACGGAGCCGCAATCAAAAAACAAGATTTCAATTAGCTGGCTTCATCAGGACACTAAGCTCAGCTAAAGACAAAAAAAATATTAAAGAATCATAAAAAAACAGAGTCTAATATACAGCATTAGCCAAGGCGCGTAACTGGATTTCACTACGGAGTAGACTTAAACCCAAAGATAAAATTTGTTTGCGTTTCACACTGACGGGGATCTGAGGGCAGAGCCCAAAGCCGCTGGGTGATTTTTGGATAAAAGTAGCCCAACGGGATTTTGCTCAGGGTAGAGGGGTAGAAAGCTGGGTAATTTTTTTGATTTGGGGGATAAAAGACACGTAATTGGATTTTGATAAGTGAGAGACTTAAACTTAAAGGTAAAATTTGTCTGCGTCTTACACAGTTAGGGTCCTGAGGGCAGAGCCCCCAGACGACGGGCATTTTCTTGGTTAAAATAGCCATTTTAACACAATACAGATGACATTAGGGATGTCTGTAGATTCATTGCTAAGATTTGTAGCCCTTTTTGCCAGAATTAAAATAGTCAGTCCCTTTAGCGCCCTTACTAACGGTTCAAGTTCAAAACAGTTTTAAACGCATTCGGGTTAAATTTTCTAATTGACTTGGCTACGCCCCTAAAGTCTAACCACTTCATTAGCCTCTGAGTATTTAGCAACTTTAGTCGTGCAACCATCGAAAGACTGGGCTAGCACTCTATTGCTATCGGTATGAATCAAAAGAGAACTTCAAATCGGGAATGGGGACCAAGTTAAGAAATCAGGCTAATGTTACCATTAGCATCCAATGTAGCTCTAAAGTAAAACACTTTGCGGTATTATTCTCGAATCTAAGTTGGCTAAAAGGATACTGACAACCAAGTAGTAAAAAATTTGACAAAGTTTATTCTTTAACGTTATTAGTTTACTATTAGAACGAAGAATGGTCCAATAAAGTTTAAATAAATAGTGCAAAACATTTGAAACTAGAAATGATTAATTTTTAGAGGGTTAATGAGAGCCGCAAAAAAGATAAACAAAAGCCGCGGTTGAAAACCACTGGTGTAGATCGAACATAACAAAGATTTGCAGCCGTTAAAAAGCGAATATTTTTCTGGAACTTTTAAAATTAATCTGAGCCATGTGAGCAAATGTGCTTTCAAGTCCAATTTGAGTCACATAATAACTTGGTTATAATTTCAGTTTACAAACTTTATAAAATACAGTAGTATATCTTAAAAAATCAGAATTCAAGGGCTTAAGTTTTGCTTTAAAAGCTGCAACAATCAACGAAGTGATTTGCAAAATTTTAATTGCATGTTAAATTACTGTCAAGTCTTGTCTTGCCCCAAATTTGCTCTTGTAAAACGGCACTAGAACTTGAAACTCTGAGGAAGCATAACGTCCATATTATTGTGTTGAATTTAATCAAATATCATTCACGTAAAAATTTCTGATCAAACATAAAAACTCGAAACTTAAAACTCTTGAGCAATAGTTTGACCAACTTGCAGTCTAGAGTAAACTACGGTAAATCACGTATATTCGAAACAGAAAATATTGGTTATTGTCTGAAATGTATATATCTAACTGCAGTGGGTTTCCATCATTTTTTCTTTTTTTATTGTTTAACCCATTACTTCCTGAATTACTTCCTGATTACTTCCTGATTTTTCCATCCTTCCATCATTACTTCCTGACGTCCTTATTATTGTGTTGAATTTAATCAAATATCATTTACGCAAAAATTTCTGATCAAACATAAGAACTCGAAACTTAAAATCCTTGAACAATAGTTTGACCAACTTGCAGTCTAGAGTAAACTACGGTAAATCACGTATATTCGAAACAGAAAATATTGGTTATTGTCTGAAATGCATATATCTAACTGCAGTGGGTTTCCATCATTTTTTCTTTTTTTATTGTTTAACCCATTACTTCCTGAATTTAATTTAAAAAATTTTTTTGTAGATAACCTTCCATCTTACTGTATCATGAAAATAATATCATATGAGTACGTTTGGTAGTGCCAGATCTTTTTTAATTGTGACGTCATAAAAGAATAAACATGGTTGGGATATCGACCACTAGAAACAAATGTGTCAAGACTTCTTTTGTTTTCTTGCGCTAAATTCTTGTAATTATTATTAGTATTAGAGCGGTTTTTAATAGTAAATCAACATAAGACAGCTTTTGCACTAAACAAAACTTATGAAGACAAAAATAATAGCGTTTTTGAAGTACAAATTTTTTGTTCTTGCTACCTTCTTAACAAAGCTATATTCTTTGACAATACTTTTTGAAATTTATTAGAAATTTTTAAAGCTATTCGTAGTACCTTCGACTTTGCTACTTGCTAAATTGTAATTTTTTGCGCGGATGGAATTTTACTACAGTAGTATCAGTACTGGTATGAACTAAAAGTAAAACTACACAAAATATAACATTGAGTTTTATTGCGTTTTCATTGAGCAATTAAACGTTTCACAGACATATTTCGAAGCAATAATTGTTCGTATTGTCATAAAATATTGGTTCTATGTGTTTTCATCACGAGCTCTTCGCTTAGCGCTCTGTGTGGTAGTCGAAAAAAAAACACAGGGCAAAGACCTTAATAGCATTTTTTGCAGCCATATACACTTCGACCACCACAGTGAGCACAACGACGCCCGGCGTTCCCTTTATTGCGCATAACAAACTGGTCCATGCGGTCAAATCGAAGCTCAGTTTTAGCAGGGGCGTTGGAGCATCGCCTTCCTGGCCGTTTAGGTTTAGAGCTACAGTCAAACCTCGGTTTAACGGACAAATGCGGACCAACGACAGTCCGTTGTTGGAAAAAGTCCGTTAAACGAAAACGCAGTGTTCCTCACTCTGTTACAATTGTGTGCACCTCGCTGGCTCCCTTTTCAATTTTTTCGATTAGTTCTAGCTTCTGCGTCACAGACAAGTTTACACGTTTACGTTTTTCGGCTTGTTTAGGCATGTTTGTTATTGTAACAGCACTAAAACTCAATGAGCAAAACAAGCTGAACAAGCTGACTGATACGTCTTGTGATGTCACAATGCAAGTAAACGGGGAATCATTATGTCTCTGCGACAACGTAGCACGATTTCTCGTTTCGTCGGCTATTGATTTTCGCTTGTAACAATTACATGTACAGCAGTCTATGCTTACGGAACGGTAAAATCCGAAGTCCGTTAAATCCGAAGTCCGTTAAATCGAGATCCGTTAAATCGAGGGTTGACTGTATAATGTTTCGAATAACAAATTGCGATAAAGCGACGAAAAGTCAGCAGATTATCACAGTTTTTGCAGATGGCTTCACGGCCAAGTAACCTCACGTTTTGGATGCTTACGTCAACTAGCCACGTAAATGAAGGAAACCAATACTTTTTTCAGCAAATTTCACTATGATAATTGCTGACATGCTGGTCTTGACCGTCTGTGCCACCCATGGTCTTGTTGTACCGCTCAACCATGTATAGACGGTCAACTTCAATTGTCTTCTTTTCTATGCGGCTCCATTTCGTAGCTTTTTGATAGGTTCGGTTCCAAATACTGCACAGCACACAGTCACAATGTTATTTATTATCCTTCCATTGCACCAATTTCTCCTCATTACGTTCAGTGTTTCTCCCAACAGTTGCACAATTGTCCCCTCGTTTGCTGCTTTTCTTCATTTTTTTGATGGGGACCAAATGACTTTTTCTTTCTATATTGTTTTTGCGTATTGTACCTGTAGCTTCATAATATAAATATCTTTGAGCTTTGAAAGCAATTGGAAGGACGTAAACGGATTATCCATTGGTATATGAATTGGCAAATCTTTGAGACTTTCTGGTAGGTAGCGAAGTAAAGCCAGCACAGTTGCGGCATTTTTGCCAAATTCCTCAGCAAAAGCCACATCGTAACTTCCTTTTCGGCCTTGCTAAAAATGAAATGCTACCAAATACCCGAGAGAAGTATTCAAACAAAAACATTCGTATCCAAATCTTATTGGCTTTTGAATTATGTGCTACTTTAATGAGTTTCGGCCAAAATATTCTGTGAATGCTTCGTCGTGGGATAAATATTGTGACGGAATAAAGTACTTGCCAAAATTCTTTTGCAGGTGCGTTATCAGAGGTCTCAATTTGCAATAGCTATCACTCACATCCAAAGCAGTGTTGGCCCTAAAATGCAAGAACTGCATCATTTGCTCGAATTTTTTTTTTTTTACCAAATCGATTCACCACATCCGAATCGTGCGACCAGTATAATTTTCGTTGGAGTAGTTTGTTATATCCAGAAAGCATTGTTATTCCCAGAAAAGTGCAAAATCCTGCTTTGCTAGCCACAATCATACCTTTATTTTTCAAACTAAAATAAAGTTTCATTTGATCAAGAATATTTTCAATCAGAAGTTCATCCCAAAACAACTCAAACAATTCTACTGGGTTTATATCACGGTATGCCGAATAATTAGGTGGAAAAATTGGAAATAACCCTGACCGGCAGTTTGGTACTCTGAGGAACACATATGCTGCACTTTTCTTTCTCGTTTTTGAAGTCGATGACTGCGTCTGAGCTTGAGCCATCTGAGTTTGAGCTTTATCATTGGAATTGTCGGAATCAGAATCGCATTTTCTTCGCAGCAAATGCGCTCGAGCTCGCAACTGAAAGCTAGTATGCCTGTTGGCCAAACCAGGATCTAGCTCCTCATCTCTACTATCCTCATCTGCCTCCGCTCGCTCTTCCGGAGACTCAATGGCAATCCCAGCCACATCATCAAAATCTTCTCCCTCCTCCATAGCATCCAGAATTTCGCAAACAGTGAAAACTCGATCCCCAGAAAAAATAAGCTGCAAAATAATAATTAAACGATTTTGACATAGTTCATTCTAGTGGTTGAGGTCTCGACCACTATTCGTGAAAACCATGTTTCCAAGTAATTATTTTCAATTGAATTTTACTTTTAGTTTTCAATGAACGTTTGCACTGTTAATAATATTTTTTTCAAGTTTCACAAAAATTTACTGGTATTTCATATCTTAACTCAAAACAATAAAAAAGTAGACACTTACTGCGGTGCTTCAGCCATTTTTGTTCTCTAGGAAATGTTGCGTGTGGCACAGAGCGAAAGCGTTAGTTTAAATAAAATAAGAATTTATTATGTGACTAATCTAACAAATCGCCTAAACAGTTTCTACGAAAAACGCAACTTTTAAATTTTAACTGTAGTCTAGTATTGAGCAATAACGAAAATGGTCGATATATCAACCACTAGAAACTAATGGGTTAAAATTCTTCTCGGTCTAGCCAAGCGGCTTTGTCTAAATGTTTGTGTTATTATAGATTTTCTTAAACTGCGCTAATTGCGGTGGATCTGATTTTACATGGACGTTGTCAAAACGGACAGGAATTGTATATCCAATCATATCAAATGCCATTGTCACATCAAACTGCATTATTCAGTGGTCACAAGCGATTGAGTTGATGGATGCTATCGATTATGTGGTAAGAATTGAAACTTATTGGTACAATAACACTGACCCATTTCTTGCAAAATTACCAACTTTGAACGATACACTACCTGAGCAGAAAAACTTGCACAGCTGGGGCCTTGCTGTTTTGTTTACTTTTCGGATACCGAGATACGTCTTTACCTAAGACTTTATAAAACGGAATTATGCTTACAAGCTAGATGTCAAATTGAAATAAATCTTGATCAAATCCAATCCAATGCCAATCTTGATCAAAATCAATGATTATTTTGATATGTAATATAGCATTTCTCTTCGTCATGTTACGCCACTGTACTTAAGCATATTTTTTTATTTTTTTATCTCTTTTTCTCTCAAACGCATTGTTTTTTCTTTATTATCTTTCGCAACCATTGGCAAGCAAGTGAAGAATCCCCCGCTTCAGCACGCGTTGTTGCATTGTTTCTCATAATAAGAGAAGCCGCTGTTTCTTATTGTATTATACAATAGTGATGTGACAAAACGTCATAATGCAAGTAAACGAAACTAAAAAAACTTCAATTTGCAGTACTTTCTCCAAATTTCAATTGGCAGTACTTCCTAAATTCTCCAATTATTTTGGTCTTCTATATTCGCAAACGCGCTTTACTTCTGTTTTAGGACTACTCTATAATGGGCGGAAATCGTGAGCGTATCTTTTCTTTATTTTATTTGTAGTTTGTAAGATGGTTAACCGGCACTCCGGACAACCTAGTTTTCTTTAAAACAAACAATTAGGATACGCTCTTGATTTTACGCCAATTGTAGATTGGTACTAAGCTTATTTCTTATTAAAGGAATGGTCTCGTAAAGACCTGTTTCCATTCAGAAACTAAACTTTAAATGTCAGGTCAAACAGCATTGTGTCAAGAAGCATTCCTCGCCAACAATTGGATAGTTTTCGATGCACATTGCCAAGCATGATTTCCAAAGAAAGATTTCTAGAACAGTTGAAATTACTTTTGTAAATTTTTAAAGATTGAATGGAACACTTCTTCAATAACTGTCAACAAATCACAAGTGCTAATTTCCACCTCGAATACTTTCCAATATTTTCTGGACATCTCACAATTTGATGAAGAAGAAGCCACGTCGTTTGCCGTAAATTATTATTAAATTACTTTTGTTTTATTGTGCCCTTACAACACAAAACCGACAGAGGAAAAAGAGTAAAATACTTCTTAACAATAATAATCATACTAATGATATATACCAGTTCAGCACAATTTTCACACGATAAAATTTAAAAAATAAAAATCATCCATCGTACCAATTATTTCATCAACAATGTTACCCAAATCAGTTCAGTGACAAAAAGAGACAGAAGTTTTATTTAGTAGCATCTACATTGAGTTGGTCAATGACAAATATCCAGAGTGGAAATTAGATTTTCCAGCATCAAGCTATATCAAAGTAGTTAATGTAATTCAAAGTAATTATAAACCAAAAAAATACCATGTTTATGAAAACATAAGAAGCCACAATTGGTTGGGCTAAAAGCAGTATAAGTACACAGGTCAGCTAACTGTAAGAATAAACATAATTTAGATGCTATCCTTAATCCAATTCAAAGCATACATTTTCCGTTAAAAGATAATTAACTGTTTGAGAATACCAGCTGACGTGCAGTCGTGCATGTGTATAGATAGTGTGCGAGTACTATGCTTTTATGCAATCCGATGAAATCTACAGTTGGCAGTTTTTTGCTTTTGTTTCTGTTTCTTTTTTTTTTTTTTTTTTTTTTGTCAAAGATTTTCACATCCTTTAGTTATTAATTAGTTTGTTATTTTCTTACAGATCCAAGCTATTTATAAAGAATGTGAAAGCGAGTACGCAAGAGTGCCGGTGACAGGGACCTGTACAAATCCAAGCACAACGTCATCAGCTTCAAACTTTCCATTGGAGGCTATAGTTGGACTATCCGTTGGAACCATTGTTGTGGTGTATATTGTTGTTGGCCTATTGATTTACAAACGGTAGGTGAATTGCAAAACTCTTTATTCGTTGCCACTGGTTACAAGTGAACTTCCTCGTCATTTGAATTACTAGTAGCAGCCATGATTGAAGTAGAATTGTTGTCTGATGCGTGTTAGATACTGTCCCGAGGTTATTTTTCATGCAATCACGAGAACGCACTAAGTTGAGCAAATCCGTAGTCTCTTGAAAAATTGTTCTACATTTCTATTTGACCGCTTGATTTGTTGACTTTTCCAGCTGATTTTGAGCTTGTCTTAAGTCTCCATAGCGGAGATGATTAGTTTTTCTTATTACAAAACAAAGTGACCTCAGCAGAAATTGAACGGTGATTGAATGGTTCTACAGAAATGCTACTGCACAGAATCCCAGCTGGACTGGAGAACCCAGATGGTAAATGGTGGTGCTACTCGACCCCTTACGAGACACCCAACCACAGTTGCCGCACACCTCCAAATCTGGACCAAAGGTCGAAAATAGACAGTGTGAAGCCAAGGATAGATTTGCGAAGAAACTCAGAGAATAGACAATAATTTTTTTCCAGCCTCTCCACATTGCTTCTTCATGAAACCCAACTTCCCTCATGAAAGTAACTTTAGGTGGTGGATGATCGGGGTAGTGATCGGAAAGTTGCTTCTGGCTCTTTTTGATTTCCGATCTGGCAATACTTTATTGCTGTCTCGGGAAAGATACTTACGCTTATTTTTCATTAATGGCAAGCAGTCTAATACCTTTTTGCGGTATCTATCGTCTGGCAAAAGACAAAATGCAACAGAAAAATGATGTGCTGCTTTGGAATGAATGGTTCGTGGTAAACAAATGCGAAGTGCTGTGTTCATGTGCATGAAGAACTAAATGAATCGATTTAGATTTTTGCAATTTGACACTACCTATACTGATTGAAATATCCTATCTAGCTTAAGTAGTTTGCTATATCGTCATTTTAGGTCGAAAAAAGTCTCCAAGGCTGGCGATATAAACATCAACTACAGTAGAGAAGCTGTTGGAGAAGCTGCGGTCGACTGCGACGGTTATGTTGAATTCCATGGCAGAGGTTGGTGGTTAATCAATGTTTTGCTATTTCAACTGAACAGTTGAGTAAAATTAACGCCAAGGCTTTTAAGCAGATTGCTTTTTACTTTTTATTGTTTCAGAAAAAAAATGCTTTAGAGTGAATGAAGTCATTTACTATTTTGTATTTTATATTTAAGAGGTATCTTTTTCTTTAAATGATGTTAAAACCTAATCGATTTTAGCGCCCAAGTCGATTTCATTTTTGTAAATGAGAATCTCCTAAGTCAAAGTGATGACGTCATTAAAACAATGACGTTGTTGAATTATTTTCAAAGATTTTGATTTTTTTTAATCAACTTTGACAAACTTTATAAAGTTGTGAGACTTTACGGCATATTTTTCTTGTCTGAATATTAGCGATTGATATAATAAAATTTTAGGGTAAGTTGTTGAATCACCACAATAATAAGCAGTTGGTCTAATTTTTTACCGTATTTGAGTTATTGTGATGACAATGATAGGTGCAGGAGATTTTTCGCCTCCTCTCATCACGAAAGTATGGGTTTAAAAGCAAATATCATTATTGCAAATATGGTACTTTTTCAAAACCGAATTAGTTATTGATTGTCTTTCCTTTTTTTTTCTAGAAATGGATAGCAGAAGCATTCAATTAATATCAAGTGAACCGATTAAAACTGATTTCTGCGGGATGGTAAGCAACAGTACTTGAACAAGTAAATTGTAATTTCCCCCAAAATGTCTTTTACCTTATGGAGACGTTGCAATTTTATTAAAGAGTGGGAAGAGTTTTTAGGCGCATTCAATGCCAAAAAAGCAAAATGCATGCAACGTCAAAATAAAGAGATTTTGCCATAAGTTTGCTATTGACTCTGAAGATGCAACAAAAATCAAGTTATACAGAAAAATGCAACTAATACACAAAATAAAAATCATGACTTTAATGTCTGGAATTTATTAAATTTGGGAGGGGATGGAAGTGCATTAGAAGCAAATTTTGCCTCCTTTTCTATTTCAATGATTTCAGTCTGTAATAGAAATGCTTTTAAGTTTTAGTTTTCTATTAAAATTTTTTTCGTCAATGTAAGTGATCTTTTTATTTTTGTTTTTTGGGTGATGATGACATTTTAAGAAATAATAATGCTTTCCAATGTTATTCCACACAACTATACCATAATAATGATATTTCAACAACTATGCTAAATAATAAGATGCAATAACTTTTGATATACATTCTTCTTATTTCAGGAAAAAGTGAAAGCTTCAGAAAGTAAATATGGTAAGTGAGGTGTTTTCTTAGCAATGAAAGCTTAGTCGGCGTTTAGCTGATGCATGTTAATTTCTATGCTTTGGTTGATGGCAACCTGGGTAATACGTGACAAATTTGAACGAAAAAATGATTGTGTTGTATCTTTACATCACTCGATACAATATAACGTATTTTTATTTAACTCATTTAACTTATTCTTATTCAAATAGAATGCAAAAACAAAACAACAGGTTATTCTCACGTAAATAATACACTCAACTTCACGTACAGTATTCTAGCTTACAAGACTAAAGACAGTTCTTACAATAATAACACTCCTAACGTTACGTCCTCAAACAGCTGACTGACAAGAGAACATTTGCAAGATTCAGTCAGGTATAACAGAAACAATGACGTGATGATCACGTGAAGAATGATAGCAAAGATTGCGCAACGTCAATACAGTAATTGCTTTACAGCCTTCAAAGTTAATCAAAGCTCTAACACTCCTCCCGATACAAATGCAGTACACACAATAAAATAAGAAATACATGTTCCAAAGTCAAACACATAAGTAATGCAAACATGAAATGAATCTTTATGAAAAACCAGCTTGATAATAATCCGAAGCTTTCCTGTTACGACGTAAAGTACGACGACCACTAGATGCTGGGGCTGAATCAGAAACGGGCAAAGGTGTTTTACGATTATTATTAGAACCTGATGTGTTAGATGGTATAGCAAACTGAATAGCATTATCACGTTGATCATTTGAAACAACAGTAGAATCTTTAGACTTAAAATCACAAAATCGTGGTTGCAGTTGATTTTGGTGACCTTTTTACATAACCCACGATCGGTTCTGACCATGTACATCATCGAGCCAACATTTTTAGTAACAACTGCTGAAAACCATTTTGCACCAGAAGCATAATTACGAGCAAAAACTAAATCACCAACACAATATTTAGAAATTCGAGGTTTTTCAACATTTTGGCCATCTGTAGTCTTAGACCTACACACAGTACAAGTACCAGGTAAAAACAATGACATCAAACTTTTGGGTTGACGTCCATGGAGTAATTCTGCAGGAGTACGCCAATCTAAACTAGGATGTGGAGAACTGCGGTAAGTGGCGAGAACAAAGCGTACAGAATCAATAAGGGATTTTCCCCCTTCAACATTTTTGCTAAGACTTCGTTTAAACGTCTGTACAAAACGTTCAGCTTCACCATTAGATGCAGGGTGAAAAATAGGCGACGTCAAATGTTTAATATTCAATTTAACACAAAAATTTTCAAATTCTCTCGAAACAAACTGTACACCATTATCTGACACAATCGTATCAGGTAGACCTTCAAACGAAAATATTTGTTGCAAAGCATCAATAGTGTGCTTAGAAGTGGTTTGACCAATATTCAACATGGTAACATACGGATATTTAGAAAAAGCATCCACACAAATTAACCACATTTTTCCCAAAAATGGGCCAGCAAAATCTAAGTGGATTTTTTCCCAAGGTTTTTTTGGGTTGAGGCCAAGATTGAAACTTAGCAGGGGGTGCTTTTGCACTTTGGCGACAAATTAAGCAATTTTGTGCAATAATTTCAACATTTCGTTTGATTACAGATCATAAACCTCTAGTGTCTATTTTTTCTCCTGAAAAAACAATTACCTTTGTTAACTGCTCAGAGATTGCAACGTTATGCCATCATTTTAATGGCCTATCAATTCGACATTCAGTATACTGTAAGTCCACAAAGGATCACGGTAATGCGGATGGTCTTTCACGTCTGTCGACTCAAACTGATGCTGATTTTGACCAGTTTGAAAAGCGCGAAAACGCGGAAATTTTATGTAACATCGAGGAGGCTATTGATGGTCTTCCAATAACATTTGAACATTTTCGCAATGAGACCCTTAAAGACTCAACTTTACAATCAGTTTTGCTTTATGTACAATATGACAATTGGCCAAAACCATCACGACTTAGCAGTGATTTAATTGACTTTTATAACCAAAAGGCCTCGCTTTGTGTTGAAAACGATGTGATTTTATTACAGCGTCAGAGTGTAACTAATGTTGTCGTGCCTACTGTTATGCGTACTGACGTTTTGCGGTTGCTTCATGAAGGTCATTGGGGAGGCACTCGTATGAAGCAAATAGCACGCAGATGCATATGGTGGCCAAATGTGAATCATGATGTTGAGATTATTGCACAAAATTGCTTAATTGTTTATTCACCACAACTATTGGAGGCGTGGGTTCGAATTTTTGTACCGTACAAAAATACAAAAATTTGCGTCCGTACAAAAATTGGTGAAACTTTTTCACACCAAAAATGATAGCTAAAGCTTGTTAGCTAAAGCTGATGTTGAAATTATTGCAATATTATTTGCAATAAGTGCAATATATTTTTTTGTACGGACGCAAATTATTGCACAAAATTGTTTATTCACCACAACTATTGGTGCTGCCCAATCCGAATAATCAATCTTTTGTAGCACTCCCATGAAGTTGAATAAAAATACGTTATATTGTATCGAGTGATGTAAAGATACAACAAGTGAAAAAAGATACAACAATAAACAAAAACAAAAATATATTGCAATTATTGCAATATATTGCAAAATTATAGCTAAAGCTGATGTTGAAATGATAGCTAAAGCTGATGTTGAGATTATTGCACAAAATTGCTTAATTGTTTATTCACCACAACTATTGGAGGCGTGGGTTCGAATTTTTGTACCGTACAAAAATACAAAAATTTGCGTCCGTACAAAAATTGGTGAAACTTTTTCACACCAAACACGATAGCTAAAGCTTCCCGTTCAATCTGGGAGTAACGCTTTTGTGTTTCAGTTAGCGTTTTTGAGGCATGTGCAATCGGGGTTTCAATACCGTCAAACTCTTGCATTAGGCAAGCACCTACGCCTTGATTCGACGTGTCTGTAGCAAGAATCAAAGATTTAGAAGAATCAAAATGACTTAACTTGGTGGCATTATTAATCTCATTTTTTTAAACTCAAAAAGCGTTTTCACATTTTTCAGTCCATTTAAATACACAGTCTTTTTTAAGTAGATCATACAATGGATTAGCCATTTCGGCTAAGTTCTTGACAAAACTACGGTAATAATTGATTTTACCCAAAAATGCTTGAACTTCAGAAACATTTTCAGGCCTTTTCAATTGTTTGATTGCCTCAACAGATAGTTTGGAAGGTCTTTTGCCTTCTTTATCAATAATGTAGCCAAGATATTCAACGAAATTTTTGAAAAATTTAGATTTATCAAGTTTTACACACAGTCCGTACTCACTCAATCTTTTAATTAATTGTTCAACATTTTCCCAATGTTCCGCTTCAGTGGCGCCTGTGATGATCAAATCATCCAGATACGCCGCCACTCCAGATAATCCCGAAATCATTGTGTCCATCAGACGTTGGAATTGCGCGGGACTAGAAGCTATACCAAAACACATTCTGTGATATTGGTAGAGTCCAAATGGTGTGTTTATGACGCATAACTTTTTTGCGTCATCATCTAACTCCAGCTGAAGATATGCATCCGCTAAACAATTTTTAAATAAAATTGACCTCCTTGTAATTTTTCCAAAAGCTGATCAAGAGTTGGTATTGGATACTGGTCAACTGAAATGCGGCGATTTAGAGCTTTGAAGTCTCCACAAATGCGCACTTTACCATTAGGTTTATTCACCGCAACTATTGGTGCTGCTCAATCCGAATAATCAATCTTTTGTAGCACTCCCATGTCCACCAATCGTTTTAATTCATCTTGAACCTTTTGTTTGATGGCAAATGGGACAGGTCGGGCATTTGAAAATACCGGAGAGACCTCATCTCGTAGATGAATAGACACTTTCTTCTTTGTGCATTTTCCCAGCGTGTTTTTGAAAACATTGCTGTATTTTTCTTGAAGTATCAAAAGTCTTGGTTCTTTCACTGAATTCGAAACCAATGGTTCGCTTTCGAACTCCTGAGAAGGTTGGTAATCAGCTTTAACAACGTCAAGAGCTGAAGTACCACGATTTGTCAAACCAAAAATATCACTCCAGTCAAGGCCGAGGAGGTTAGAGCCTTTTTCGTCAACCACAATTAACGTTAAATTAGACCGTATTTGCTCACCAATTTTGACGTTCACAAAACATTGTCCTTTGATGTTAAGAGGTTTTCCTCCATATGCCATCAGAGAAGTACTGACTGGATGACATTTAGGTGAGCCTAGTTGACGATAACCCTCAGCTCCAACCAATGAACACGTGGAGCCTGTGTCCCATTGATAACGTAACTCATTACCATTAGTTTCAGTCTTAATCCAAATTTGCTTACCCACACGTTGGTAAATGTTGGCGATGGTTTCAGCCGTTGTAGTTTTTTGTGGCAAAACTGATGAACAAGTGAAAACACTCCCTACTTGTTCCTCATCGACAGTGACTTGACAATTGTTATCGGTAATTTTCGATTTACATACCGACTTTAAATGTCCCTTTTTTTACACTTATGTTAAGTGTAAGACTTGTATGGGCAATTTTCCGGCGTATGCTTGCTATGGCAGTCCGAGCACCTCTTCCAATCATTCTGGGCAGAAAAACGACGAGGTTTCTTTTTATACTTTGACGTCATCTTGTTTCCCAATGCGCTGGTAGTTCCTGTGAACAACTGATCCGTCTGTACAGTTTTAGTGTACACGGCAGCTTTCGACAAAACATTATTTAATGAAATATTTGCTTGTATCAAGCATTGGCGTCGAACTTCTGCGTGCGGAGTGTGCTGAATAATGACATCTCTGATCTGCTCGTCCACGTAACTGCAGTGATTACAAGCATTACTTTTACAAATGAACTGACAATCTTTTGCGATTCCCCTCAATGTAGCCACCCATTCAGAATATGATTGGCCTGGCGTCATCATGCAATTGTAAAAAGAATATCTTGCAGCTTGAATGTGAGTGGAAACTTTAAAATGTACAGATAATTTTTCGATTAAGGTATCGAAGGACTGGTCCGACACGTTGCTCGAACCCATTAGGTTTTGCAAGAGATCAAAAATTTCGGAACCAAGGTAAGAAAGAAGAAACGCTCTCTTTTTCTCTTGTTCGGTCACGTAGTGCAGTTTTAAATGCTCCTTAAACCGCAAAATATACTGATCCCATTTTTCTCTGCTTTTATCAAAATTCTCGAATTTTGGTGGTGAAGTCACAGTCTGTGCAACCGGCTCGGGTTGTGTTAGCTTGTTTAATGCTTCCACAAACTGCTGTTGTTGCTGTTTCATGGTATCCAACAACGCTGCTACGTTTGGATCCATGTTGCTTCAAAAATGGGTTTAATCCAATTCTGACACCACTTGTTGTATCTTTACATCACTCGATACAATATAACGTATTTTTATTTGACTTCATGGGAGTGCTACAAAAGATTGATTATTCGGATTGGGCAGCACCAATAGTTGTGGTGAATAAACAATTTTGTGCAATAATTTGCGTCCGTACAAAAATTGGAGTCGTGCGTATTTGCGTCCGTACAAAAATGAACTCCAAATGGAGGCGTGGGTTCCAATCCCACTTATGACACCACTTGTTGTATCTTTACATCACTCGATACAATATAACGTATTTTTATTTAACTCATTTAACTTATTCTTATTCAAATAGAATGCAAAAACAAAACAACAGGTTATTCTCACGTAAATAATACACTCAACTTCACGTACAGTATTCTAGCTTACAAGACTAAAGACAGTTCTTACAATAATAACACTCCTAACGTTACGTCCTCAAACAGCTGACTGACAAGAGAACATTTGCAAGATTCAGTCAGGTATAACAGAAACAATGACGTGATGATCACGTGAAGAATGATAGCAAAGATTGCGCAACGTCAATACAGTAATTGCTTTACAGCCTTCAAAGTTAGTCAAAGCTCTAACAGATTGTTTAGTCTTTTTCTTGACAAAAGCAAGCAGAAACAGATAATATTAACTTGCGCATAACTAAACGAAATTAGGCTTCCACTTATCCTTAACCAGGTATTTCTAGAACTTCTTTCTAGTACAGTAACTCCTTCCCTCAGCTCTTTTATTCGTCTAGCAGAGCGCTTCGCAATATTTGAATAATAGACGAAACAGAATTAAAACCTAATACGCCTGCAAAAAACGGCACTAGTCAACGCCGCCATCTCTGGTATTAATACGTCGCCGAGTTTTTCAAAGCTCGGTAAGCGTTAGCCTTCGCACTAGTACAGCCCATAGTCCATTGCGGTACGATCAAATCAAAAAATCAGCGTTTAGTATCTTTTCCTAAAAATGTATCAAACAGTATTATTTTGGAACAAAAACAAAAACAGGGCCGTGTGAAAAGCTTTGGAAAAAAAGCAGAACCAAGATAAAATGAAACATTCCATTTGCGAAACGTTTCGCCTACAACTTAAATTCTCTTTAGACTTATTCAAATAGAATAGCGAATCTAGTAGCAAAATTACTAAAAAAAAAAATTAGAAAAAATTGTTAATTCGGCAACTAATCTATGGATGCGATCATAGGCGTAGCCAAAATTTTTGATTGGGGAGGCCCAAATTACAAATCACATGCAATGACATCATCAAAAACCTAAAAAAAGAATTTTTTTGTGGGGGGCAAAGATATCGTAGAATGGAAAATCGGAGGCCGTGGCGTGATGTTGGCATGTAACTAGGAACTCGTTTAAGGGGGAGGGCCTAAACCAATAGTTACTGTAAAACGCGAGAATGTCTATATTGGGAGACGTGTTGAGCAAAAAAGTGTGCTGCAATTGAAGCGTAATATTGACGGGGGTGTGGGGGCGAAGCCCCCAGCTGCTGGGCAATTTTTCGTGATCTTTTGAAAAAAAAAGCTGTTTTAACACCATTGCATCACATTTCGCACGTATTTGGAGCCCCATTTAAAAGTACTAGATTTTTAACATTTGAAAGCCAATTGAAAAAATTAAGTTGTTTGGTCCTTCTTTTGCTTGCAATTTAAGTCCAAATCAGGTTTAAAATCTTGCATTTTGAGGTTAAATTTTGTAAGTGACTTGATCCAGGTAGGGGGAAGTAAAGTGCTTTGCCTCCTCCAATATTTTAGCAGTGAATAACAATCCACTCGAAAATTTTGCTCAGAGATTATTGTTTTGTCATGAAAACAACCAGTTATTGAAGTACATATACGGCCAAGGGGGCCCAGGCCCACTCAATTCAAAATTTTGTTCAATGAGCATTCCCCTTACTGTAGCTAATTTTTTTAAAAAGTATTTTGTTGCATAAAAACCTGCAAGGTGGAGGTGAATTGTTATTGCAAACTGTACAATAGCTAGTTACGCCTACTAACCATATGTTATTGCCCAGGCCGGATATACATTGAGAACCCCTGGCACTTTGGGATTTTGCAATATTTTCTTGCCAAATACTGGTGAAGATCAAAAAAAGTCTTATCTAAGCGCGGCGCCCTGGCACTCTGGCATCTGTTAAATCCGTCCCTGGTTATTGCATTACGTTCATAAAAAGGTTACATGAGAGTCTGAGTTAGTAACTTTTACGATAAAAACCTTTACTATCACTTGGGCTATACGTTTAAATTGGTTGAAAAACATTAAATTGAGGGGGCCCGGGCCCCCTGGATCAATATTGTTGTTGGAGCCTATTTGAATTGGGGGCTATTTAAATATTATTGTAGGGGGCCCATTTAAATTGGTTGGCAAAAATTAAATTGAGGGGTTCCAGGCCCCCTGGATCAATATTATTGTTGGGGGCCCATTTAAATTGGGGTCCATTTAGATATTATTGTAGAGGGCCCGTCTAGATTGGTTGGAAAAACATTAAATTGAAGGGGCTCGGGCCCCCTGGATCAATATTATTGTAGGAGGCCCATTTAAATTGGTTGGCAAGTACTAAATTGAAAGGGCCCGGGCCCTATTGATCAATATTATTGTTGGGGGCCCATTTAAATTGGGAGCCGTTTAAATGCTATTGTAAGGGGCCCATTTGAATTGGTAGGCAAAAATTAAAATGAGGGATCTAGGCCTCCTGGATTAATATTGTTGCTAATTAATGTTGTATGCGTGTGCTGTTGTACGCGAAGTTGCTAAAAGAAACTAAAACAGAAGAAACAGTAGTCTTTTTTGTGACATTTTTATCATTGGTAGCATTTCAATTGGGGGAGGCCCGGGCTCCCTGCCCCCCCCCCCTTTGGCTACGCCTATGTATGCGATTCAATTTGCATTCGATTCGCTTTGAAGTCTTCATAAATCGCAAATCGATATTATTTTCGATTATGCTTGATTAGGTTGCGACACCATGTCAGATAAATTAACGGTAACGTTTTTTGTATTGAAGTTGTTACTAAATTCGGTCTTACACTGCGACTGGTTGAGATTCCATGACGCATTTAAAGTGTGAAAATGGAATCGAAATGTAGTCGAAATCAAATTTCGGTAAGTGTGAGATTATCATTAATTTTATAGTCACTAACTCAACGCTTTAGCTGCTAAGTTCTCATACAATCTTCAGCAAACACTTTTTTAACCAAACAGTAGCAATATACAACAACCATAAGATCTGGTGCATTTTAGAATGCAACCATATGCACGCATTTCTATGGTGCACGCTAATGGATTATAAATTGGTTACTTTTTAAAGATTGCATATTTTGAAAAAGTTTAATTTGGTAGAAAACGTGGGTATTTCTGTTGGATCAACGATCAATGTGAAGAGTTTGAAAGATTTCTATGTAGCTGAATGCTTGAATGGGTTTGCAACTTTGCAGCGACAGTTTAAAGTAAGTTGCAATATTTTGAAGTTAAAAAGGTTATTTATTTATAGGAGTATTATAAAACGTTTTTTTATCGATCTTTGGATTTAACGCTCACCGTTTGATTGCTTGCATTTTGTTCATAGTACGGTGCAAAATTTCATGTCCGTATATAGGTAAAAGTCAATGTAATCGTAAAACTCGCAATAAAAATGCCACGAAACGCATTTTTAATGCTAGCCTTCTTCATACTCATCAATCTGGAAATATCTGGCAATATTTAGGTTTTTAAATTTTTGTGATTTTCTCCCAAATTGGTTTTCCAGGAGCTTTGCCATAGTCAAAATCTGGAACTGAGTGCATCGCAGCATCATGATTATGCAAACGTATGCCAGCTTGACACCAAAAATAAACCAGGTATGTTCAAAACAATCTGATTTACTAAATCCTTAAAAATGACTATGATTCTATATGACTCGCAAATCTCAATAACAATCTAGTAACACTGTTACAGTTGTTTCGATTAAAAAATTCTCTGCACTGTGACCTAATGTGTGGCAGAAACATTTTGAACTGCTTGCTACCTCGATGAAGCCAAAATTTTCATCTAAATAATGAAAAAGATCATTAAACATTAAAAGCCATTTTTCTTTCAGGGGAGTCTTTCATAAAACTACATGGGGATAAAAAGATTGATGCATCTCAGATTAAGGTAATGAAACTTTGTCATAATTAGTGATACTAATTTCATAACAAGTTTTGTTAAAGTCAAGGTTATTCAATCAGTAAAACTTTCTTTGAAATATCAAACCACCCTAACCTGCTTGCTAATGACACAGCTTGGTTAGCGATCCCTGCGAGCTGTTTCCATGTACCATTTACTGTATGGCTAAAGTTTTTAACGCCAATGCGACATAGACTAAATAAAAAAACAAACAAAAAGTGCTGTCCTTTGAAGACAGAAAGCTGTGCCTTAATGGGGATAATAACACTAAGCTCAACTGATACAAATGGGAGTAGTAGTCAGAACCATAAAAAAATTTTAAATTAAAATGCGAACGTTTCACTTTAGATAAAAGACCTCTATACTGCTTATCTTCGTCATGGCTGAAATGAATCTTTTTATGATTCTAATTACTACTCCCGTTTTTACCAGTTGATTTTAGTGTTATTATACAGTAATCTACTTGGTGGCAACGACATCATGAAATAACAACGTTGTCAAAGTAATATTTTTGTAGGCATTTCCTGGAGGCAAGGATTACATTGCTGCTTGCGGTCCACAAGCAAACAGAGTCAATGAATTCTGGGAGATGGTTTGGAGCCAAAAATCTTCTTTGATTATAATGCTGTGCAAATGTGTTGAAAATAATCAGGTAGAGTATTTTTCATAAGTATTTTGACTTGCTCACAACTTTTTATTCCTTGGCAAGTATTACTACAAAAAAGTTTTTGAACCGTTAGATGTAGCGTGGATAGAGCGTCTGCTATTAAAATGGTAAACACGAACTCAATTTTTGGTCGGGTCAAATCATAGACCATAAAAATTGGTATTTACAACTTGTCTGTTTGACGTTTTGCAAAAAAAAGTGTTAGTGTAAGGGCCCCACGGTTCGTGGTAGACAAGTGGGCAGGTGGCAGTTTGACTAGTAGGCTGAAAGATCTCTTCGCAGTTTCTTACCCATAAAGCTATGTGAATAAGATGTAATTACAGTTACGATATCCGTATTTACAAGAAGTTCTGATATTTTTTTAAGCCAGCGGCCTGTTCAAATATTGTTTTCCATTTTCCAGACGGTTTGTGAAAAGTATTGGCCTGCAATTTCATCGATAATCCAACGCAGTGGCTTCACTGTCACTGGAAAGTCGGAAAAAAGCCTTGGAGAAATCATCAAGCGTACTTTCATCATCAAAGAAATTAAAACACAGGTAGGCCACATCTAGTTGCAAGTTATTCGTTTGCTGTTTAGCACCTTTTCCGGCTATCCGAAAATTAATGCTTTCAAATATTTCTGCTTTTATTTTGTTTTTTTAAACACTGCTCGAATTGCTCAAATAAGGAATAAACAACCAACACACAATGGGAGAAAGAGAGAATTAACCTACCGGTTGAGATCAAAGTGCTAATAGAGCCGACGCAAATTTTAAGACATGATATTCTTAAAATAACAAAGTTTACCAAAAAACTGTAACTACAATTTGGCTGCGTACAGACGGGTCTTTGAATTGTAAGCGTAATTCTTAAGATGCACAAAGCCAGAACGATTGGAATATTTTTTAAAATGACGCACATTTAATGTACCATGGTCTACATTGTTGAAGCACGCTTTTACACAAGCTTAGAAAATTTGGCTGATTTTTTTTCCATATTCATGAGCAATGCCAGATGCGTAAGTACCCACACTTTTCTTCAGCTCAGCAGTCAGTGTTTGGAGTCAGGTGATATAGGCCCGCTTTGCTGCTCCCACAATTTAGCTGATTTAAGTCAGGGCTGTGAGGTTTCACTCATGATCTGCGTTACAGCTAATGGGAAATTTCGAAAAAATTTTCGGCTGTGATGATCTAAAGTTGCACACAGTAGCGTAGCCAGGGGGGGGGGCGGGGGGCTCGAGCTCCCTCCCCCCCCATTGGCTTGTGAAGTATGCAAAATCGCACGTTTTTGGTGCTTTTGAGGCCGATTTTTGGTGAAAAATTGAAAACAGCCCCCCCCCCTCCAAAGGAAATTGGGTGCCGAAGTTGTGAAGTACATGTCGTGATTCGGCCTGAAAAAGCGTTTGATTTTCCGATTTTAGCCAAAAAATCAGTCTCAATTTCGGTGAAGACCTTTTTTTCTTTTTTTTTTGGAGATCACCTGTTTTTGGGCAGAAAAAACGTTTGAGTTTCCGATTTTGGCCGAAAAATCAGTCTCAATTCCGGTGTAGACCTTTTTTTGGAGATCACCTGTTGTTGGGCAGAAAAAACGTTTAAGTTTCCGATTTTGGCCGAAAAATCAGTCTCAATTCCGGTGAAGACTTTTTTTGGGGGGGAGGGGGATCATTTGTTTTTGGGATGAAAAAACGTTTGAATTTACGAGCTTTCCGAGAAATTCCGTTTCAATTTTCGGACAAACCGTGTGATTCTGATTCAAGAACAATGAAAATTCGGGTCAAGGTCGTTTGCACTTTTCTCAATTTTTCAAAAAAGCCCCCCCCTCCCCCCCCCCTTTTCCAAATCCTGGCTACGCGCCTGGTTGCACAGCTTGTTGGGACCTTGAAATAATAGGCAACTTGGCTTAGAAACTAACCCAAGGTCAGTTGATCAGCTGCGACTTGCTTAGTTGCTTGGTTCATGGAAGATGGAGCAAGGCCTAATATACCGTATGCAACTTAGGTAATCTTGAGAGAACTTTTTCGAAATTGTAAATCTTGATTAAATTAGAATTAATCACATAATAAAAATGATTCCCGATAATAATAAATAGCGTAACATAACATGTCTTTCAAAACCGCTATAATTGCCTAGTCGAGCATAAGCATTGCAGTTACCATTGTAGCAATTTTGTAGTATAAATTTATATTTTAGGCGCAAAGAACGGTGACCCAGTTCCAATAC
Organism: Trididemnum nubilum; assembly: GCA_963965965.1. Taxonomy (NCBI): domain Eukaryota; kingdom Metazoa; phylum Chordata; class Ascidiacea; order Aplousobranchia; family Didemnidae; genus Trididemnum; species Trididemnum nubilum. The sequence continues at coordinate 40,037,883 of OZ014479.1, forward strand.
ACTGGCTGGCCTAACCACTGGATACCCCCGACTACGTCATCATTAATTAATCTCCAAAAGCTTGTCAACCGGGAGCATTCCAACGACCCAGCAGGTGTGCCCATCATTGTGCATTGCAGGTGAATTTTGCATTATTGCAATGTTGGTGGTTGTTTGCTTTTAGTTTTGTTTTTTGCTGTAATTATTGTTTTGCTTTATCACTTTGCTTTGCTTTGAAATTTGATTGTTTTGTTTTTTGTTTTTTTTTTTGCTTTGTTTGGGTTGTTGCTGTGCTTTTGTTGTGGTTGCGTGTTTTACATCTTCTTTATGATGCAAAATTTGTTAAAGTGAATTAGATTTTAGTAACAGGCAAGCAGTTATGATGTGTACGGTACTAACATTAAAAAGCGGCAGTTTTATTCTATTTTTTTCAAAACATTAGTTTATCAAATTCAAAACATCCCCTGAAAGTTTAGCAGAAGTTACTCTAGGTAATAATGGATTAATTCAAGTGGCATTTATCAATATCGTAGTTATGGTTGTGCCTTTTCATATAAAAATTTTGCTTTTTGTTATTGATTTTTGATTTGATCCATAGCTCTGGAATGGGCAGAACTGGAACTTACATCGCAATCGACCGACTGATAGATAAATTAATCCACAATGGAAATGCTGACGTCATGAAAACTGTATGTGCAATGAGAGAAAGCAGAAGCAAAATGGTGGAAACTTTGGTTAGTTTAATATAAACTTGGATGTCTATTAATTCTAAGCAATAAGTATTGAAGAAGATTCAGGTATTTTTAAATTTTGACTTTGCTTCTATTTAATTTTTATCGTCATTATTTGTACCTTGTCCAGTCACAGGCTGTACCAGTTTCTTGACAGAAATTGTGTCAAAACGAAAATTTATTGGTAAATAGTTTTTCAACTAATTTGTGAACAGCGAACTTTAAATATATCGATAATACGGTTGTTTTTGCAAATTATACAAATTATAGTTTTTTAATGATTTGATCATTTAGATTTAGTTTTTTAATGATTTGATCATAAAAAATTGTCAAAATCTGTCACAGAGTAGCAATGGTAAGTAAGTTGTGCCATTCAAGGTAGCTCTTATTTCTTGCTTTAAAATTGTGATATTTACTGTAGAATTTGTCTACACGACGTACAGATTTTGTGCATGATTTAAAAAAATATTTGGTCTTGGCCAGCGCAAGCAATTTTATTCAGTACCGGTTATACCTACCCTCATAGTGAAATTCATTCTTTTACATGCAGAGTCAGTACATTTTGATCCACAAGATCCTTGTTGAGTGGAATTTCCTTCCTCAAACAGATCGAACGGTGGAAGAATTTAAAAATCTTATTCACGAATTCAATTGGTAAGTTCCAAATTCTAACCTTGAGAGAAAAAATTGCTTTTGGACAACGAAAGTGGCAATAATACTATTATCCCTTTTCAGGTTTGGCACAAAATGTAACTGGTAATTGTTCAGGACTAAATGAAGTAATATAAATATTTTTGCAGGACTGACGTAATAGGCGATGAGTTTCATCTTCTTTTTGATCCTGCCGTTACCACTTCCGCTTCAACAATATTCGACCGTGCTGATGAAAACGCTTATCTTTTCGAAGCACCAGGTACACAGCAGTTAACGCAAGAGGAGATCGTTTCGCACGTTTGGAGTTCATCAGTTGCTCATAGGCAATCTTTGCAACTTGCTGACCTTACTGACTACAAGTTCAGTTAATTATTTTCAATTAAAAGTTTTTTAGTGCTTGGAACGCAGCCTAGTGTTAAAATATCTTGACTACGTCTAAGGGATAATGACGTTTGAATCAGAGTTGTGAACGGGCCGACGAGTACAAGCCCGATCCCGGTCGGAATTCGAAACGTGATTTAAAGCCGAAACCAGGCCCGAAAAAGACCGAAAATTTGGTTACACTTAAAAATGTTTATGGTTGCGGTTAGGAATTAAGAGACCAGTATTTCACTGGAAATTTCTATCTAGTTTTTCATTAATCCTGACCCAAATCTCACTCAAGCTCAAAATCTTACTTTGAAACTAAACCCAAATTTTACCTCTAACTCAAACCTTAATCTTGATCCTCAAAAAAAGCAAATGAAAAATGTGCAAATAAATAGTCCCTATTTTCGTTTTACTCTCTTTCATTTAAAAATTTTGAGGGAAATATTCACTTCTGTAGGGTTATTGCTCGAAATGAACTACTCCTTGTTGATAAATTTTGACGTAATAATAAAAATTGTTTAATAATAGTTGCATTCATGCTTAAGCGAAGCCGTTATTCAGACTTGTAAAGTTATTTGAATTACGTTTCTATAGCATCTAATAGGCAAAAGCACAAGTCAAGTATAATGGCGGCAAGGCTTAAATAATCTCAATATAAAGCAAAGAGCCAAAACGTGAGCAAACATTTTTTTTTCTGGACGTTCCAAGACATTACTCGTCTCATATCAGAAGATAAATGATTAAGACAACAGCAACATCCTCAGCAGATAAAGAAATACACATCTAAGTTCCGGCAAAGGTTTATCTCCATTGTGTTTGTTCAGCGTGCCAAAACATTCAAGTGCTTATAATTTTACGCTCGCCTTTTTTGTGTCGCCGCTTTGCATTTTTTCCTGTGCTTTTGCGTGTGACAAGTTGCTTTTGCCTTAATCATTTATGTGATGATAATGAGACTAAAATAGTAATGTCTTAAAACATGCTGAAAAATGTTCGCTCACGTTTTGAGTCTTTGATTTATAACAGGTCAAGTACGTATATCAAGCCTGACATTTTGCCACTCTTAAACTCTAACCCAGCCCAAATCCGACCCCGACCCAAATAGCCCGGCCCGACTTACAACTCTGATTTGAATATCTCAATTTTACACACAATCTGAATAAGTAGAACTAGAAACTTGATGTACTTGTAAACTTGATTTGAAGGGAATTAAATCTATCAAGACTAAGTTACAGACTATCACGTATAAATCACACAGAACCAACTTATCCAACCAATGGAAAAGCAAAAAATATCATTCAAACATTATTTTCTGCGTTGTTAAAACTCTGTTTTTTTAAAAGCTCATTCAGATTGTTCATCAGATTCAGCTTTTGTTCAACTCACATATTGGCGTAAGCACGTTGATTAATGGTGTTACATTGCTACGTTTTTTGCAGGGTTTGAAAGCGTTGTCAAATATTTCAGTAATCTCCAGAACAAAGAAATTACAAAAGACGCACATAGCATCAAGGTAATTACCAATTTGTTTTTACCAAGTTGATTTAGTCAAGAAACAAACAACCAAACAAACCTTGTGGTCTATTTGCTTGTTCGCTCATATAATATAAAACAACTTAAAATATACAACCGCAATATACAATATATAAAATGTAACTACATCAACCAATATAAAGTGTACTGTGCAGCAGAGGTGGAGTCAAAGACATTAGGCTCGAGGCCAAGGCCAAAGACACAAAAAAATTCGAGGCCAAGGCCGAAGACAGCCCTTCCGAGGACAAACCATCTTGAGGCCAAGGACTAGAATGCTCGAGGCCAAGGACAAGAAAAGAGAACACAGGCGTAAGTGTTCTCCAAAAGAAAAAAAGATTTTCAAAAAATTTTTTCAGGCGATCTCAAAAAAAAAGGTTTTCAAAGAATTTTTTCAGGCGATCTCCAAAAAAAGGTCTTCAAAAATTTTTTTTAGGCGGTCTCCAAAAAAAAAAAAAGCAAAAAAAGGACTTCAAACAAATTTTTCTGGCAATCTCCAAAAAAAAGGATTCAACAAAATTTTTCAGGCGATCTACAAAATCTTAGCAACTCAAAAAATAGTGCTGTCCTCGAGCAGAGGACAGGCCAATTTTTGAGGACTTGAGGCTTTAAGGCCAAAGCCAAGGACTTAACCTTCGAGTCCAAGGCCAAGGACTTCAAAATGCGTTCTCGAAGACCTTCTCGAGGACGTTCTCGAGGCCAAGGACGTCCTCGAGAACTCCACCTCTGCTGTACACTGTGTACAGGTACAGCGTTTATCGCAGTCATGCCACCCAAATAAGAGACTCCCTTGCAAACTGAGCCTCAAGCAGTTAGAGAAGCACAAACTACTGTTCTAAAATCTTTAGCTTGATTCTGTTGATAGCCAAACACGTCAGGCTACCCTTTCAGCAGTACTGCCGTCCCAAAAAAAGATTGTTAGAACCCAGAAGTTTTGATGCATCTTCGCAGATTAAAACAAAACTGTCTTCACCGAAGGTCATTCCAATTTTTGGCGGAAAAATATGTGAAGACCAGAATAAAAAAGGGCTATCGTAAGGTTTGCAGATGGGAGCCCACCTGAGCCCAGCCAAAGTAGCACTGCCTTTTAGTGGCGGACGCTTTCTTCTCTTAAAGAGATACTGCTCGAAATCGATTTTATTGGATAAATGAGAACTACTTGAGGTAATAAGGAGGTACCCTTTACCTTTTTTCCTCAAATCCGTTTGACTCCGTACCATTGGCAACCCTGCATTTCGCAATTTGGTGACATCAGAAATGGCTGATCTTGCAAGCTCTCTCGCAGACTTTGGGCTATTGCCTAAAAAACAATACCAGCCTGGCCTACCTGTCCTTTTCTTGCCAACTTTTATTTGCTGAGCTAAGTTATTGCACAAAGTGCAACGAAATTACAAAATATACTGTATAGGCTAATCTCAAATCTGTTATCAGAAACCAGCGCAATAATACAGTACCGTAGGCCTAATCTATTACCCATAAATTACCAAATGGTATATCAGTGTGTAGCCTAACCATGTCTGAAATCTTGGCAAATGCTATTGATACTTGCAGACTTGTAGGCCGTGCCTAGGCTACAATTTACTGATCTACAGTACGCCTTTTCTGATGTCACAAAATTGCAAAATGCAGGACTGCCAATAGTACGGAGTCAAACGGATTAAATCTGACTTTCGCGATAAAAGGAAATTTTAGGAAACGGTTTAGGGGACCTCTTTTTACCTCAAGCAGTTTTCATTTCTTCAAAAAAACCGATTTCGTTCTGTATCTTTTTAATCTTCGTATTCGATTGAGATGTTAAACGGAATAAAAAGAACCTTTCCGTTATTATTACTTTTTCCTGATTCATCAAATTTTAGCTAAAACTACTTAGCTTCTATTCTGCACGGAGTAATAAAAAGTGCTTATAAGCTCTGCCTGTTGTTGCAGAATGGTTACTTTCCGGGGTCGTTTATTGCTTCTTGTGGACCTCAAAGCAACCAAGAGGAGCTTTTCTGGGAGATGATTTTGGTCAAAAAATGTCAGATAGTTGTGGCAATGGAAATTTTGGTAAGCATGATTTTGTTGGTCAAAGTTTTTGCCCTTGGAGGTCTTCCAGGCTTTTTAACCGTTGCTCCATTTCATTGTTGTAGCTGGAAAAATATTCGATTAGTCGCTCGTTCTATTTAAGGCCTCGTGATCGTGCATGATATCATGGCCTGCCTAACAGCAAATAAGCTTTCGGAAATTTGAAAAATTCTCAGCATGGCAGACAGTTTTTAGATCACTCGCGCAAACGTAGGCTTTAAAACTTTGATCTGATATACTGTAGTAAATTAGGCCTAAACATGGTTAGCCACATTACAGAAGAAAGTCAACAGCAAAAATAAAAACATTTTGGTTTTCGTTTAGATGAAAAAAAAAAAGGCAATGGATTCGACTAAATGTAGGTTGCCGCATATTTCCGAAATGCACCATTTAGTTTGCCGCATTGATTTTTCATTTATTTTTTCACATCCGCTGCATTGTACATCACGGAAATGCATTTCATTTTGCGTAAAAATTTTTTCTTAAATTTCATATTACAGGCCAACGATTCCCTTAGCCAAAACACAAAGACTGATAAAGTGGACATTGGAAAGATTAGGATAACAATACTTCAATCGAACGATCACAAAAATGTAGTCGTGAAACAACTGGCTGTTTGCATGAGAAATGGCAACGTAAGTATGGAACGTGTAGACACTGTAGAGTTACATACCAATCTATCTAATTTAGTTCAATATTCTTGTCTATTGTTTCGGTTTCATAACGTCAATGATGTAGAAGGATCGTTTTGACCGAATGCAAAGCAACGCGTAATTTGATCTTGGCAAGTAGCCGCTTGTAACAGTTTCAATAGACCTAAACGTTCTAGGGTTTAAACAACAATGTTTAAAGTATCGGTGCATAGAACGTCTACTACGAGTAGAGGTTCGCTCGACAATGGGGTACTTCAGTTTTTCGCTTTTTTGGTTAAAATACCCCACGATTCTTCATGGTACACTTATGAACAAATCAGGCTTCAGTTTTTGGTTTCTCTGCGGAACAAAAAACCTTGTTTTTTTGACTAGAATTGAACTTTTTTCAAAAGTAATACTAAGAATGGTAATCTAATTACTCATTAGCAACAATGACAATAAACGCATGTTTGATTCATCATTGTACAACTGTTGTTGGTAAGATTATGCTAGATAGCTCACTAAGTTTTGTGCAGGTTATTCATCAATGTCTAAATGCAACAGTTATTTATTTATTTATTTATTTTTTTTTGGTTTAGGAATCCCTTGAGATCACGCATGTACTTGTCAAAAACTACAACGGAGACAAAATTGAATCTCTGAGCTCGACTCTTGCCATCGTTGTGGGAAAAATAAAGTCGTCTTTGGACGTTAATGTAGATTCAACTGCTTTGGTGTACTGCAGGTACCTATTCTACTGCTTATAATTCTCTTGGAAGATACATTCAAAAATGCGGTCATTGGGAACAAAGTAAATTGTTTCATGGTTTGTAAGTTGTTCCATCAATAATGTCGTTAAAACCGTTTTTGTAATTTTCTTGAGACTAGACAATGTTGAAAGTTCGTTTTTGTGTGATGCGCTTACTTTTTCAGTACGATACTATGATGTCCTACACTCTGCTCTCTTGCTGCTTGATGTGAGGTTGCAAACTGTGTGGACATAAATACTTTGTGTTTAGAAACGGCTTTGATAAAACCGGAGTGTTGCTTGCTGTGGCAACGCTGATAGAAAGGCTCAAAGTTGAACGAAAAATCGACGTTTTTCGAGCAGTGAAAGATTTGAGAGACTACAGATCTGGAATGATGGATAGTTTGGTAAGTTGAGTGTATAAGCGAATCAGCTGGTTGGCCGAGCAATAACCCGCTCGTCTACGGAGCGGGAGGTCTAACTTGCAAATCTCGGGCCGGTCAAATCGGACACAGTGCTGCCAACGGCTTGCCACCGCTGCAACATTTTTTCCAAAGAAGTTGTGGTACCTGGACACAATAATGCGGAGATAGGCCCCGCTAAAACGTTACACGCTTCGGCGTAATATGACGGATATAGTGAAAGATTTAACTGATTTGATTTTGAAAGTCGAGGCGCTCAATATTACATTCTGTCTATTTTTATATTGATGTAACAAGATAATTTAATACGTCATGAATTACACTAATCTGTCTCAGATCATCAGAAAACATGACTATTGACTTCAGATTGGATTCAAAACCATAACAACCAAAGACATATCTGGTTTTTGAAGTACCGGCAATCTTTTAGGCAGAACTAATGTACGTTAGAACGCGTATCATAATTCAAAGTTGATTCGAGCACACTAATATTAATTGAATGTTGAATAAAATGCTCACCGTTATCGCGCCATTTTTTGAATGATATTTGCTAGCATTTTATCGACTGAAATTGTGGATGCAAAGTTAAATTAGACGCTGTACTTTTACTTCTTAAATTAGCCTTGACTTGATTGCATATAACCTACAAAATTTGTCGTGACTCGAATTTCTTCCAAGTTTTGACGTGATATAAATTAACTTAAAAAATAATGTTGCTTTCAGAATGACTACAAAGATTGTTACTCCATCATTCAGGAATACATTTCAACAAATTCCATCTAACGACGATATGTAATATTGTTCGAAGCTCCCTTTTTCCGGCTACGCACAAAATATTGTTCCAGCAGGCTACATTTTGTCGCTTACTACAAAGTATTAGAAACGTGTTACACTATAGCTCTTTTATCTATGCCAAGTTTGCATAACCACCTTACAGCAGCACAGATCATCCTGTGTAGATTGTATGTGGAAGTCAACATAACTTCGTCGAACTGAATTACAACATCAGGTAGATAAACATTTTTAACACTTGCTGTCATAGTAAATAACCATCAAGTGTTTTTCTTCAGATCACAATGCATTCCCAGTTTGGAAATAGAACTGAATACCCGCAACCTTTCGATTACTAAGAAATATTGCGTAGCGCTAAAAATTTTTTTTTTGTGTCTGTCTCCATATTGTACTCTTTACCGTTTGACTTGTTTATTGTTTTGATAATTTTTTTCTTGGGTTTCTTTCGTTTGTGGTATTGAGTCTGTTTTCCATCATTTGATTGCGTGCATTGCAACGTTTTTTGAATCTACTGTACATTGTAAACTGACGCCTGTAACACGCGTAACCGATGTATATTAAGTTAGCATTGCGTTTTAAAAGTGAAGAATCAGAAAGTGCTGAAAAATGTAGCCATAAACAAAGGTATACCGAAACGGTAACGGAAATGCTTTCAATTTTTGCTGGCTTCTTCACAAAGCAAGATGAAAAATTTTCTGAATACGATTTGAATTTTTTTAGCTCGTATTTATCGATCAGGCTTAAAGGAATTTTTGATAAGACCTAAAATTCACCATTTGTTTTTTGCTATGTATTGTATCATGTATATTGAATGTAAAAAAATATTGTGACATCATAGGCGTAGCTGGGGAGTGGAGCCAGGGGGCCCAAGCCTTTTCCAATTGAAATGCCACCATTGACAAAAATGTGACAAAAAAGCCTGTTGTTTCTTCAGTTCCTTTTAGCAATTTCGCTTACAAAAGTACACGCCTTCAATAGTAATTAACAATAGCATTGACGACCAGGAGGCCCGGGCAACCTCAATTCAATTTTTGCCAAATTATTTAAATATATAACCCGGTAAAATTAATGGTTTTTGTTCAAAAAGTTGCTATCTCAGACATTTATTTAATCTTTTTTGTGAACGTAATGAAATAACCAAAGACGTATTTACCATTTGGCACAAAGCCTGGGGCCCTGCGCTCAGATGGTACGACTTTTTTGGTCCTTACGTAAATTTGGCATGGGGATGTTGCGAAATTCCTCAAATGCCATGGGCCCTGAGCAATGTAAAACCGGCTCGGGCAATAATATAGCTAGCAGAGGAAATCATCTATTGTGCTATTTTTCCATAATAATTCCCTTGAGCAAAATCTTGATTAAGTGTCAAAACAGGCCGAGGCTTCTGATCTTCCATTCTACGATATCTTGCCCCACAAAAAGTTCCTTTTTGGATAATTTCTAATGACGTTATTGCATGTGATTTGTGGTTTGGGCTAGTCCCAACCAAAACTCCGGGCAACGCCTATGTGTGGCATCATATATTGCATTACGCCATCAAATATATTTTTTGATGCATTGTACAGTATAACTGTCTAGTGTTGTGTAATTGTAATAAGTTTTTGTTAGTGATGTATTATAACTGCAATAGAGTTATGCTTCTGGTGAGAGCAAATTTCTACATTAGATCTACTAAATGAACTTGACTGTTATAGTGTTTTTTACTGCTTTAACGGTAGTAGTTGTTTAGTGCTTTACTGGATCCTGGAGTAATGGCCTTAAATGTCAGTTCCTTGAATACAACCTTTGTTCTTTTCATACGAGAACCACCAGCAAAATTATACGGATCTAATATGTCAGTATTTTGTTCATGCTTTGAGTCTTTTCTATTCGTAATAAGTCAGATCGAATAGTATGACTTTGTGTATTACGAGTCGGTGGGTTGCGTCCCCACGTCATTGCATCTGGACACTGGACAACAGCTGCAACAGAAATTTTGTAACAATGGCGAACGATTGGTAACTCTGTTTCCAGTTTTTTTGGTCTTGAGAGTTGAACCTCGTGCCTCCGTTTATCAGCAAATATGCTATGCGATATTTTAATAAATCGGCCAACGTTTTGAGAATTAGAAGTAGCAATAGCGCTAATACGAATGTGCAAGTTTAAGCACGAGCACAAAATATTTATCAGTTTACAATAGTTTTCGTTCCGCTTAAAAACTTTTCTGGTTCTTTTTTAGCGGTGTAGTTGTTGGGGGCTATGTGGGTTTGTGCAGTCAAACTCGAGAAGCCGGAGGATCTTTCTTTTGACCGAAAGGACGAGTCGGCAGCGCTGAAGAACTTTTTTTGGTGTACACATACTGTATTTTTGGATCAAAATTACAAGTGTCTAAGGCCGGTGAGCATTTTTAGTTTTGTTTAGACCAGATTTTTAACTATTGTTCATGAGCGCCGTTCTGAGACAGCTGAGCAGGGACCAAGTCTCGTGATAGGCCTCAGCCAAAATATTTTCCCGTTTTTTTTATGCAACTACGGACTTCAGCCAAGATATTTTCCCGTTATTTTCTGAAACCCAATTTCAGCTAAGATATATTCCCGTTTTTGTTTTTTTTTGGAACTTTCCCGGTCTTTTTTGAAACTACTACGGAAAAGCGATGGTAGAAAACTAAATAAGCGTAATGGTACGGTCCTTTAAAAAAAAAAAGAATAAAAACATTTAAACAAAAAAAAAACTGAATAAAAAGCTTGGCAAGGCCGTAATTAGACTAAGCCACAGATTCCTTTTAACCAATATATAGGAGAACTTAGACCCTTTGTTGACTATGCTGTTGCATTAAAATGTTATGGTTTTCAATAAAAATTACAATGAGGAGGCTTCTCGGTCGTGTTTGAAGTCGAATATCAGTCAGGAACAGCTGGTTCAAGAAGGATGGAGTTAATGCCAATCAAATCTTATACGATTGCCTTAACTTTAGATACCAACATTGATTTTACCTTCAGTTCTCGTTTCGCCCAGCTGTTTGTAGCATACTACCTAATGCGCAATATAACAATTATATCGTTGATTATGAAACAATGTACTGTAGCATTAATCTATGGTTTCGTTTGATCTCCAACATAATACAAAATCGTTTATATCTGTGCAGTAGCTATGTATCTTATTTTGTACCGTACCGTATATCGTACGCTTTATAGCTTTAGCCCAATGGCACGAGCGCAACCAGAATTTTGCTAAAGGGAGGAGGGTGCTTGAAGCAAAAGCTAGCACATTTTTGTTCGAAAAGCGCCGCATTTAGATGGCGTGTTGAGCAGATTATTGCAACTTAAGCGTACCACAGAACGGAAGTCTGGAGGCAGAGTCCATTACCGCTGAATAATTTTTGAGTGTTTTTCGGAAAAAATTGATTTTAACCATAGCCAGAGGTAGTTAGTAACGAAGTACTTCTACTTAAGTAGTCTACCTAAATCTGATTTGCAGCAACGAGCTACTTACTTTAGTTTTCGTTTATTTTTGCTGCTTTTATTTTACTTCAGGTAATATTTTCTTGGAGTAACGCTACTTGAGTAGAAAGGAATTTTATTAAAGTAGAAGTAGATACCTCAAGCAAGCTTAACTGATAATTTTACCACAAATTCACGTAAAACGTTTTTTTTATTCTCATTTTTTCTGGCAACTCTGCTTATCGAAGACATGTTCATACGATTAGTAATCTTTTGCATATTTTCACCGGTTACAATCTTATCTGACGTCGCAGCCCGAAAACTAAAGTACGTTAAGTTTAGGTTAGAGATGGTTAAGGTAAGTTTTAGGGACAGGGTTAAACCTAACTTAATGTAACACCTCCTCCAACCACAACTAACACTAACTCCAAGCTAAAATAGCATCACAAAGGCAAACCCGCGAAGAATAAAGAAGCACGTTAAATTCGAATCTACTTTCTACTTTGATTACTAGAAGAACTGTAAAATTAATTTTGTTTACTTTCCTTCTTTTACATAAGTGAAAGTAGCAAGGTGTTTCAAAACACTTGACCCGGTTTTAAAACTTCGTAAAGAACAAACAGGTGAAGATTCAACGAAAACCATAGCATCTTCTGAAAGAGTAAGAAATGCTATTTCAATTTGTGAATTACAGTAAATGCCCCTTTTTTATTTTCAGATTGCTAATCTTTTAGGTAATAACTGCTTTCGAGAACTACACTTTAGTTGAATGCTGCTTTTGTGGGACGGAATGGTGAGTATTGCGCCTTTGTTGCTCAAGAATTTGTAAAGAATGGTGAATCAGTGGTAGCGACGCAACGTTCCTTCCGAAGACGCTTTTCACTTAATCGTTATGATCCTGTACCAACAGGAAAAACAATACAACGTTGGGTTTCGAGCTTTCGACAAATATCATTGCCAAAATAGGAGAGGTTTTGGCCTTTATGCTTTCAATGAAATGGCATTTCGTGTTCTTTCACAAAATACAATATTTTTTGTAGAATTTTAAAATTTTGAAGAACATGCTTGTTCTTTACAAAATTTTAAAATCGGAGTATATGCTTTAAAACATCCTGGACCTTGTTGTAATTTTACTCCTACTTAAAGTCGATTTTACGGCTACTTTGAGTTGACCACCTTACCATAATGACTTTTGGATCACATTTATCACGTTTTTAGAGTCATGTCATTATTATCATCACATGTTGGATTCGGTATTGTATCCTTTGACGGACTTGGCCTGATTTCTTATGGTTATTGTCTTTACCACGCCTCGCCATTTTGTTCGATCACTCGCATCCTCTTTCACCAGTCCATTTTTCTTCATCTTCTTCTCTACTTGGTTTTTCCACGTTTGTTTTGGTTTTCCTCTTCCTCCACTACCGCTCACTTCAAATTTCAAAGCCTTCGCTATCACATTTTTTCTTTTTTCCTCAAAACATGACCGTTCCACCGCATACTACTTGCTTTAGCCATCCTATTTAAAGACTCCTTTATGCCTGACATGTCTATCGACTCCTCGCTGTTTCTTCGATCAATAGCTTCACACACACACACATCGCTCAAATCATCGCCCTTTTTGTTCTTCTCAAAATTGCCATCTCTTTTTCTCTCAAGCACCATGCTTTACTTCCATACAACATAGCTGATCTTACACAGCTTTTGTAAACTTTCCCTTTCATCTTTCACGAAAACCTTCTGCCTTTGAGTATTTCGTTAAATTTCCTGAACTTCATCCAACCAATTCTTGTTCTTGCTGTTACCGCTGTTTCGCACCTACCATTCGCATTCAATCTGTCACCTAGATAGGAGAACTTGCTTACAGTATCCACACCATCATGTAGTATTTTATCTGGTCCCTTAAAGTTCTTTACCACGCTTCTACATTTCTTACAAACAAAATTTTTATTCGAATAAACTTCAACTTCCTTCTTATCCGTGCATCTTGCATGGACCCACTTACCACATGCTGTGCATAACCCCGATTTAGACATAACGCGTGTTCCACACACGCCACAAGGATCAATCTTAATGTCGAAGGTTTCTTCCTCCATCCCACGCACCACCAACTTCGTCTTTCCAAAATTGATTCTCGCCCTTTTGCTTTCAAACGCCTCTCCCCATTCATTAAAGTTTTCTCTCAATTCTTCCATAGTTCACCCCACTAGGGTCAAATTGTCTGCATAAAGAATTTGCTTCATCCACCCTTTCCTTGCGTTTTCCGTTACTTCATTTATCACCATTGCAAACAACAAAGGCGACAACACAGATCCTTGATCTACACCAACTTTTACAGAAAAGTCTTCCTACAGGCCCGATGCAACTCTAACTTTCGTTTCTGTTTGTTCATATTTCACCGCATTGACCAAGATTTCAGGCAAATCTTTCTTTCTCATGGCCCATACCATCACTCTTCTTGGAACTCTGTCAAATGCCTTATCCAAATCAACAAAACATATGTACATTCTTTTGTCTTTAGCTCGATTTTCTGCTTGCAACCTTTGTACTATGGATAAGGCATCCGTTGTTCCATTTTCAGGAATGAAACCAATCTGTGCTTCATTAAAATGAACTAATGCTTGTATTCTCCTCTTCAACACTCTTTAATAATCTTCATGCCATGTTCCACCAACTTCACTCCTCTATACGACCAACAGTTCATCACATCTCCTTTTTCCTTAAAAATTGACACCACAATGCTGATTTTCCATTCATCCGGGAGTCCCTTTCGATTTTAAACCTTTTAGCAAAGCTGCAGCATCTCTTCCTCTTCAATTCTGCCACCTGCAACAATCATCTCCGTAGTTATTTTACAGAAAACCGCCGCCTTTCGCTGTTTCATTTTCCTGATTACTTCTCTCACTTCCTTGAGAGAAACTTTCTCTACTGGCCTCTCAATCATACTAGCGTCCACCTTGTAGCTCCAAGCTTTTTCCTCATTCATAATCCTCTCCATATGTTCCTTCCATAATTTACATCCATCTTCTTAACTGAAACTAATTCTTCCATCTCGACCCTTTAATCGACTTTCCTCCTTTAACATCTTTTCCATCCCTTTTTATTAATTTTACGAATCTGAAAATCTTGTTTGGTTTCTCACGTAATTGTTCAATTTCCTTTTCAGCTTTCGTCTTTATTGCTTTAGCAATCATTTTCTTAATTTGATTTGAAGTAATTAAAGTTATTTGAAGAAACTAAATTGCTGCGATTAGGAATTGACTTGAAAAACTTAAACAAACCAGCCCTCTCCCCCCTTTAAGTAGTAATCAAGTAAAAAGCACGTTTAAACGCTTGCATTTGGGGGTTAAATATTTCCAAAAGACTTGGCTAAGATACAGAATAAAACGTCAGTCAATAAAGTTAGTCAAATTGACATTTCAGCTCTTGCGAAATATAAAGAAGAGTAAAGTATTTAAGTGCAGACAAAGACTCTTGTAGTATTCGTTGCATTTAGTTGATTGGCAGGCTAAAGCAAGCACATGCGGATCAAACAATAATAATTAACTAAATCATTGGATTTTCGTGGAGTTCAGCTGGTAAAGCGTCGGATCAGCTATTAAAAGATTGCAATGGCTTTCATAGTGCTCCAGGGAAGTCAGCAGTCTTTCAGTTGTGGAACTCAACCTGACGAAAATCGTGCAAACCGAAACTAAAATTGCTAAACTGTAAAGTCAAATTTTCGTAACGTCATCTATTGGCGACCTTTAATGACCATAAGAGCTGTATGTGACGTAATTTCTAAGATAACCGTTTTTAACGTACTGTAATAACGGATGGTCGCTATAAATTATTTATTATTTCCTTTCGCAATTTTCCTTCAACAACTTTAAACGAATGCTGATTATAATTTCTTCTTCGTGCTGTTACTGAGCGATGAAATAAATTTGTCTTGTTTTGTTGGTATTGTTTATTCTTTATCACAAACCCTGGCAAACCCTATAAGGTTAGGTTGGAAAGGTTTACTGTAATTGTTTTGAGCTAGCAAGTTTCACGTTAAATCCTTCTACTCAACTTCTTAGTATAAAACTATACAGGTGTCAAACAGGAAGGAGTTTAATGAAAAGATTGTATTATAACTAATGCTTAAAAGCTAAACATAAAACAGATGTACTTAAGCGACCATCAGCAAAATTTTTCTAAATATTTAAGAACCAAAAACACTGACTTTATAAAGTTACTCAGCAAGGAAATATAAGGGTGTTATGACGTGGTAACAACGCTAGACAAGTCTTTATTATAAAAAGCATTGTTCAGATTGGAATTATAAAAATAACAGTAATTTACGACGTCGAAGTAAAAGAATTGCATTATTTCCTATTTTCCTGGAAAAGAGCTACAAAATATCCACAAGTTTTGTAGAAGCTCTATTCAAAAACACACTTACTAAAACCCAGAAAAACCAAATGAAAATTTAGGTTTTAAGATGATTTTGGTTTTAAAGCATACGCTGATTGTTTTTAGATCTAACTGATGATGCCCCGCTGGAGTGAAATCGATTTTAATAAATAAAATAGTAGTATATAATTTACGACTGATTTGGTATATGCCCGATAAGCTAGTGGCTATATTATTTTACTGATCCCTAAAAGCGAAGTCGTCGGAATTTCTTCTTTCTTTTCCTGTGTGTAATTTTCATCCAACACATGGCCTCAAACAATATTTCGAAATCAAGTTGGCTAGAACAGTTGCGATTTTGTATCTATGTTGTAACTTAAAATCACCACTAACTTTGCTCTGTTGAAAAAATAAAGGTTTAAAACAGGCGAATGAATGAAATTGAACGGGGTTGAACAATAAGTTCCAAATAGATACAAAAACTGTCTGAAAAATAAAAACAAAAAAATCTTGGAAAAGTGTTACGCAAAACCAGGGAGACGCATCATACATTGTTCTGAAAATGATGAAGACCCTGCAAATCTTTTGGACGAATAACATATAGGAGCGATCAGGGAGGAACTTTCAACCCACCGTTTACTAGAATGAGCCGAAGCGTTAGTTGGTAGAAGCTTACAAGGTTAATGCAATTCAAATTGAATAAACCACAGAATAATGCAATGTCTGACTGCAGCAGCTGCTGTTGTTAAACTTCAGCATTTTGAGAGTAGCTCAAAGAATTTGAAAGAACAAAAACGATTACAGATTTAGTACAAGCTCTCAATAATTTTTGACGTGCACTTGTTGTGTTCTTGAGGAATTTGCCTCGACCGCAATTTAAACCCGTAACCGTATTTGTCACAGTCCGAATTCATGCAACCAAAGTTGTAAACAGGCCGAATCATATATAGGGGACGAACCCGGCGGCAACCCAAAAAATGGTTTGATGCCCAAATCAGAAAATCTCACCCAAACTTAAAGCCTTACTCTGAAAGTAACCCCAAACCCAACCCAAACCCAACCCAAACCCTAACTCAAGCATAATATTAATCTTTAAAAAAGTAACTAAAAAATGCGCAAATGATTTTTGCTTACTTTCGCGTTATTCTCTGTAACATAAAAATTTTCAGTAAAAAAATCACTCCCTTAAAAGATTTTTGACGTATATCATCCTCATGTCAACATAACGTTTACTAACAATTAAATATACAGAGGTGTCAAAACTTTTGAGCAGTTTTGAAAAGAAGTCAAAAATATGTATTTGTGTTTTTAAAAACTAATGCAAAAAAGTAGAAACTAAAATTATATTAAAACAATTTAAAGCAGTAAAACTTTTAAACGTTTCGTACTTAGCTACGTCCATCATCAGTAAAAAAATCTTAAAACCGTAAAAAGTATAAAATTTTGTAAACAGAATTGAAATAGCTTCACTACAATACAAAGCTGTAATAGCTCTGCATATATTTAACTATCCGGTTGTAAACAAATAGCTGTGCTACTGCAGCAATAAGTATTGCAAGTAGACAAGCTCAGTGTATCTCGCACATCGATTTGTTTACAACTAGATATTGCAGTTGTAAACAAATTTAGTTACGTATATGCAGCGCAATTGCAGCTTTGTATTGGAGATCTGTTAACACAATTTTTATATGTTTACGGTTTTAAATTTTATTTTATTTTTTACTGATGATGGACGTAGCCGAGTCCGAAACGTTTAAAAATTTTACTGTGTACATAATGATTTCCTCGTTTTATCAAATTAAGCAAAACTGCCGTGTAGTCAGCACCGAAATACATTGAATCATTTTAAAACTATTCCTATGGCGTACAATTTTAATACTCTGCTTAGCACAGCTGGGCAAGTCCGCAAGTTAGTCCGCAAGTCCGCAAATCCACAATTGCGGACTAACGAAACAAGTTGCGGACATCCGGACTTGCGGACTTCGGCAGTTTAAATTGCGGACTTGCGGTTGCAGACTATTTTTAATTTTAGTCCGCAATTCCGCAAGTTTTATACAAATATTGAAATTTTTTACTATTTTCGTAAAATATTCATGTTTTTACCCAGTCAAACATGAGAAATCAATTTAATTTTTTCGAGTTCAACTTCGGCAAAAATATCAAGTTATTCGAGTTCAGGCTGACATAAATACTATAGGTCTGCTTTTCGACTTAATTGCTTTCTTTTTGTTGACATGCTGTTTGGTAACGTGATAAACGAATATATGCCGCGTTCTCATCTTTTATGCAAATAGTTGGTTGATTTTTTAGAACATTTTAGAAGCCCCATTTGTGCTTGTTTTAAGAATCTTCTAGAACTATCATTGTGGTAAATTTAACTGTATTGTCTTTAGACCTTTAATCTTATAAGCTTTAAGTCTGCAACTAGTGCTCAAATTGGATAGTCTTCGACAGTACAAGTGATGTGGTGTCTCAAATTTTCGTAGTTTAGTGTATCAAGTTAGATGTGTAGTAAGTTGGTTGCTGATGTTTCTGTTTCTATAGTGAGACCTCGAAGCAGTTTTTTAATAATATAGTCTAGCAAAGTCTAGCATAGTGTTAGTATAATCAATAGCGTAAATTTTGGTCTCGTAAATTTTAGTTAATTGATATTGATTTGGCTAGCTGATAATTGACTTCTTGTTTTGCCGTGCTCCTTTGGATGAATCAAATTTTTGGTGTTCTGTGAGGAATAACATTGCTATATTTATATCCAAAGTGTAGTATGACTGCAGAAATATAAAGAATACGGCGCGCAGCGAGACAGGCTATTACAAGTGGGTCTAACCTGATTCAAACTGGAGTCAACACTGTTTTCTCGAGTTCGGCAGAACAAGTTCGTTTTTTAGGTTTAAGTTCGAATTTGCAGCCCTGGTTCAAAGTATGGCTTTGTTGTTTTTTACCGTGAGTTTACAAAAGTTGCCACTGAGGAATCATTTTTTGTACTGGTTGCCATTGCCGTCGCTACGGTGAGGCCAGGGCGCCGTCCCCCCTAACGACTGCTTGTGCCCCCCATTTCGGTTCATTCAGAATGCTTTCTTGGAGCATCGTGTAACAGGCAATAATGGAAAAAGGAATAATAATTTTCAAACATGATTCTCGTTTGAAGTTTTCTCGATTGTTTGCAAAATTGCTGGCCACCAACGGGCGTACATAAATGTGACCCCATAACCCGTCTTATTAACATGCCTTTACGGATGTGTCGCGGAATAGGGATGTATGCCTACAGAAGCGTTACCGGTATTTCGTTAGTGATTATGACCTGAAACAATACGTGAAAACATTTCTTTAAAAGACCAGCTGCTTTTTTTTAGAGCACACTCAAGATTTATTTTAGTTCGCAGTCAGTGGCGCAATTAGGGGGAAGAGGCTAAGGGGTCATCAATCCCCTTTAACCAAGTCATTTAGACAGTATAACCAAAAAAGTATAAGCGTTTAAACGTGTTTTGGACTTGACCTAATGTATATAGGGGCTCAAGAGGCTAGACAATTTTAATCGTTCAATGACTTCTAAATTTTAGCAATTTACTGTAATTATTGATGTGGTTTTAAAAGTGCGAAATGTGATTGAAATGGCGTTAAAATTGCTATTTTTGCCGCAAAATTGCAAAAATCACCCAGCAGCTGAGCCCCCTCTGTAACACGCTTAAGTAGCAACGGTTTGTTCAGCACGGGACCTAAAATAGACAATTTTTGTGCAAAAAACATTTACTTTTGGTTCAAGCCCCCTCTCTCTTACCAAAACCCTGGTTGCACTTCTGGTCGCATTGATTCCTGTAGACATATTTTTCAAGCGATTATACCGGCCGTATGCGAAACGAGCTAAAAAACGCTGTCGGGCTTATATGTATCTTTTTGCAAAGATGAATACAAAATTGTAGCTTTAAAATATCAGCTTTTATGTGCAAAATTTCAGTCCATTTTCGGCTAGGGCCCTCTCACTTCGTTTGGTCTGGCGACGGCATTGCTGGTAGCGTGTGCTTATCTCATTCCTAGAGTATTTATTGAAACTAGGGACTAAAAATTTAGTAATACGATTAGTGATATGAATGTTTTTTTGGCCTTCTACTGCCTTTGCCTTTTCCTGCCTCTAAAAAAATTCTTTTCTTAGAATATATTGTTGCAAGCGGAAATGCGGATTGTGCTTTGCTATTTGATGGCTTCTCACTGTAATTCAATGGCTTTTAATCTCCAAATCCCTAGCTTCATTGCAGCATTTTTGAGGGTTCGCCAAAGGGTTGTGCATTATGCTTCCACGCTGTTTAAGCACCTACTGTATAAGCAGAAGCGCAACCAGGAGGGCTGGGGGCTAAAAACCCTTAGCCAAGTCACTTAAAAACTTTAACCAAAATTACAAGCGTTTGAATCTTTTTTGAGTTGGACCTGAAAGTAAGAGGGGCTGGACTATTCAATTCTTAAGTTTGCCATCCGAAAAAGCAGCTCAATAACAAGTCATACTGCGGTACATTTACTACAATCAACGATTGTAAGTAATTTCTTCTATTACGTGGAATGTATTCACCATACGTTTGCTACGTCCCACAAGTCACAACTTTTGACTTATTTTTGCCAATCAACTCTGAGTAGTTCACTTCGGGACGTGATTGATTGCAAAACTTTTTCACTCGGTTCATAAAAAGTTGCGGACTTGTGGTGCGGACTTCAAATATTACGAAGTTGTGGACTTGCGGTTGCGGACTTCAAGAATTACGAAGTTGCGGACTTGCAGTTGCGGATTCAAGAATCCTGAAACGTCGTTGCGGACTTGCGGTTGCGGACTAAGCTGTTAAACGTGCAATTGCGGACTTGCGGTTGCGGATTAAGAAAATTGAAATTCGGTTGAGGATTTGCGGACTGCGGACTTAAAAAAAAAACTTGCGGTGCCCAGCACTGCTGCTTAGTGTGCTGTTGCTAAAGATTGTGAAGGAGCGTTCTGATGTGACATTCATCGGGTTTTTGATGCTCCTTTTTATCGTCTCTGGTATAGCACAACTAAATCTACAGTATAACAGTCTTTTTGTGTATTGGGTGTTTTATGACAAATGAATTTCTTTTTGTTGTTTTTTAATGCAGTGCATTTGGCTATGATGTATTCACCAACAGCTTTTTAAAAGTTATCAGTGCAGCCAAATGAGCACAAAGTTGAAAGTTTTGGAATTTTTACTGAAAAGAAAATTTGATTTTTCAGCAAATGTGCATCGTTTTATATTGTTTAGTCTGCATTTTTGTTTTGTTGAGCAGATAATCAGATATACTATATATTGCTACCTGTTAATTTGCATGCATATAAAGTGTTTTACTCTGTACTGTGTTAGCCCTCATATCGTCACAGGTTCCTCATGACAAACAAAAGCCGTTTTAAGCTCCAAGACGCTTTGGTGGTAATTTCCTTGTTTACACTAAAGACCCAAGCAACAGGTAAGGTAATAATTACGCTTATTCTCTAACAATGCATTGGTAGATACGAATGTTAGTTATTTGCTGCGTCTGGCACTGGGTGAAAATAATAATGATAATAAATGTGTTTGCGCCACTGAGGGCAGGTGGACAAAATAAATACAAAAAGCATCGGAAACCTTTTGAAGCTTATCTTAAAAACCGGTTTGCTTGGGTTCAATTCTAAGTCGGCTACTTCAAAAACACCTGACGGTTGTGCTATCGGTGGAGGGTTAATTGATTCATTTTTTATGGGTGGCGACAAACCCCGCGGACACAAAGTTAGTAAACTAAACGTTTAAATTTGGTCTAAATTTACGTGGAATACGGAATTTAGATGGTTTAATTTTTGTCTAAATGTTGCCTATTTAGCAAAAATGCGTATAGTCGAAAAGACGTCTTTAAAAAGAAGTCGAACATATGTAACTTATACCTTTAACACGTGGTTGAGAAATGCGTATATTCGATGTCTTTGTAACAAAGTTGTAAGTCGGCCCGGGCTTTCTCAATTGGGTTCGGATCGGGTTCGGGCCCAAAGTTGACAAAAATTTCGGGCTTAATTCGGGCCTGAGACGTACTTTTTGTCTTAAGTGCACAAAAATATAATCAAAAGTGTTAGGCAACATTGCTAAATTTTTCAGACCAAACTTAGCTTTCGAGTTTTTTCGAGCATGATTTGGGCTTCAAATTAGTTTTCGGTTTCGGCCCGGCTTCGCACTAATATCTTTGCGCTCGGGCCTGAACTGGTCAGCCCGTTTAAAACTCTGCTTTGTAAAAACGTCTATTCAACAATGTGCACTTTGCAAAAGAGACAACATTTAGACAAAAATTTGTTCTAGACATCTTTTAGACGTTTTAAGCACTTTGGTAATCTCCTTAAGTATAAAAGCTTTGGAGGTTAAAAAGTTTAATTAAATCGGTTAAAAAAACGATGCATAACTTAGAAAACACTAGTAGAGCCAAAAATAAGAGTTTACGGCAATTGACGCAAACCTATTGGCCGCCTACTAACCCGAACCCTAATGCTGGCGGTCAGTTGATTCGCAGTCACTTTGTGGCGGTCAGTTGACTTGGTTCGAAAAATAACTACTTGCAAGCAATCCTTAAGTCAAAGCACTACTAGAGGATCGCCAAGATATATTTTTGTGTAAGAACAGTTTCATATTAACACTAGGCTCAAGTTTTCTTAAAATTTAAGAACAATAACAGTCTTTGCATAAAAAATCAAAAAGAACACGGGTTAAACAATGCATTTGTAAATAATCAGCAGAGTTTTCTTGGTCGTGTTTTTGACTGCCGGTGTTGATTTTTTGAACAGAGATCATGATCAATGAAAACAAAACTTTTAACCCACTGAAAACTGATTTGTATTACACTAAATTTTCCTATAAATTCAGAAACAAATTAATGACAAACCAGGCTGAAAATTTGTGAAAACTTAAGAACAGCCAACCTCAATCCAAAATTTACTGGTTCTTATGAAAAACAAACCTCAAAAAAGTGCAAAGTGGACCGAGAAAACTCTTGAAAGAATCCTAAAATTTGGAGAATGATTATAATAATTTCAACTATGAATAACCTTTTCTTAAAAAGATCCAGTAACATTTTGTTTGAGGTTGGCTGTTCTTAAATTTTCACAAATTTTCAGTTTTATTTGTTCTTAATTTGATCTTAACTTTGATGAAGAATTAAGTGACACAAATTTCTTTTTGCTTGGTTAAAAGTTATCTTATGTTACAGATCATGATTACAACTAAACAAACCGACAAGGGTAATATGAAAAAGGGCGATAAAGCTCTGCGTATTGCTTAAAAATGCATTGTTTTTACACAAGTTTTTTCATGATAAGACTAAGTTTGTTTTTAATTTTAAACAAAAAATAGCCTAGTGTTGTTTTATTAAATTACTCTAGAAAAAAATACTTTTTCAAAAAAATTACTACAACGGCAATGCCGTTTTTGGCAAGATCCGGTTTGAACTTGCTTAGCTTATACTCGTTCTTACAAAACTGAGTTTAGTCTGTCTTGGCCATAATTGTAAGCTGAGCTATAAGATGCTTTATCATGTTTACAGATTTTATCAGAGCCCAATTCATTAGAGGCGACAAAACTTTTAGTTTATCAAATGTCAAAACCACAGCCAATGAGGCCCGGCTACGTTGTTCTTCTATAAACGGAAAACTGGCAGAACTGACCAATGAAGCACAGCACGATTTGCGATCAAAACTTCTTGAGGAATACATCGACAGAACAAGTAAAATTTTGAACTCTTATTTCTTCACTAGTAATTTTGATCTTGACCTATGGAAAATTCGATCCATTTCTAACCCTAAACTGCAAATCTTATTAGCAGCCGAATTTTTTGACTAGACTGGGTTTAAAAGATTTCTCATCACTTTCATTTATAAAAAAAAAAAAAAAAAAAAAACAATAACAATTTTAGGTGGATGCGTTTTTAAGTAATAGTGACCACTTATTTGCTCAAAAAAGATTGACTAGTTGTAGCGAAAAATACAACTTTTATGTCTTGTGTCACAAGGTAAAAAAGATTGTTTTGCTTCTATTGAGAACAAATTTTCATTTATGGTTACCAAAATTGTTATGTTTAAATACAGTCAAAAGACAACTCAAAAGATTACTTGATTCTAAATCTGAAAAACAAATATTAACAGACATTTTTAAAGAAAGGTTTTGTTTTAGTTATTATTTTTCTTTCAACAAGAGCAACGATTGAATAATACACCAGCATAAAGAAAGAGTGCGGAATACGGAGGCAAGAAACGGAAAAAGCGAGACAGCATTATTATTAAAACCCAGCACAAACCGAAACGACGTATTGTGGTGTCATACAAACCTTAAGTTCATTTAAGTTGATAAAGCAGTTAAAAAGAGCTGTTCGTACCTCATCTAAATTTTCTTAGCATTCAAAACCAATATTGGATTCACTTCCTGTTGTTGCTTGATTATTTGTTACGACATGCGCTTGCATGCAATTTTCCAATGTAGTATTGTTGCAGTATTAAGTCAACAAATTTATTTAGTCGTTATTTTTCAATTATAAATGTTTACTTGTCATAAACTGAATAAAACAATAAACAAATAATAAAGCTAAGCATTTTAAATAAAAATTTCCGACCGGGGACTTGCGAAGAGTCTTCGAGTCAAGCAGAACACCAACTAAAGATTAACCCTATTTGTATCGTGGGTGGGGAAGTAAATTTGCCTTCCTCTTGCTTATTTTAATATAGCTTCTAAACTAACAAAATTTTTCTTTGATGCTCCCTGACTTTAAATCAAATTTAATTACACACATTTTCAGAAACTTTGAGGTCACCTAGATTACCGAAAGTGGCGTCATTTTTGCCTTTGTCAGAGGCACCTTAGTAGTTTCATATAGTTTGGGAGCAAAATGCATGCTTATCAACGCACTTATTCTATTCATTTCACTGCGTCTTCATCATTGATGCTTATCTTTAGCTGGATTAAAATATTTTATTTATTTATAAATTTATTGCATCATCATTACGTCATTGATGACTTCATAAGTCAAAACAATTGCATTTTTTGCTGCTTCTCGAAATAAATTGCGTTTACATAAAAAAATAATCATTAGCTGCAACTGTTGAATGATATAATAAAAATAGTACTGAAATAATCTAAAATTTTGTGAATGATACTATATTTCAGTCACGAAAAAATACAAATTATAATCAACGCAATATATTAAAAGATGACGTCTTCATGCAAGTGACGTCATCATGCATTTGACGTCATCATCTGCGGTGACTTTATCAGAGATGACTTTCAAATAACAAAAGTCCAAATTGAAAATAATATTTCGAAACATTTAAAAAAATTTGCCTGCTGTTATAAGGATTTATTGGTTTTGATGACTCCATCGCCGTTTTCGAGACACTACAACCTCAAAATACTTCGTTTTAAAAATTTATACAAAAAATAGCTTGAACAAGAAAAATCTTACTTCTATCCCTTACCAAACGGTTTTTAGCTAGGGGGCAAATTTGCCCTCTCCTCCCTCCCGGTACAAATAGGGTGTGAAAATAGCCCGATACATATAGGGTTAAAGTTTAAAAATGAACAAAATGGTAAACATAGATAAAAGCATAGGTTTAAGAGCCAGTTAATAACAGCCGGAATAAATACAAAAAGGAAAAGAATGGAACATTATTAATCGTGTAAAGCAATTGTTGACACAATGATTTAAACTTACGATAAGATGATAGTTTTATGTCAGAGAGTATAAAATTCCAAATTAACGTCTTGGTGGAGAAAAGATTTTTGTAAATTTATATCTTTGAATACAGTAGAGGGATATGCAATTGAGAGGAGCTAACTCTACGAGTTGAGTAAGAATGTGAGAGACCAAACTTTTGAAAATATTTAACTAAAAAAGCAGGTTGTTGTATTGTGTCAACAGGGAGCGTGATTTTTGCGACTTTAAGTTGATCTATGTTAGCGAGTTTAAGTACGCCTAAATCACAGTTGTACAGAGGACTTGGCAAATCATTTCAATTAACTTTAATGGTAATTTTTACAGCTTGTCGAGCGGTAACTCCTTCGTCTCTGAAGCGGCAGATTTGAGGTTCAAATCTCGGGCCGGTCAAATTAGACACTGTGCTGTCAACGGCTCGTCACCGCTGCAACATTTCTTCGAAGGAAGCTGTGTTGCTTGGGCGTAATGATTCGGAGATGGACCCCACCAACACGTTACAAGCTTCGGCGTATTACAGCAAGTGTAATGAAAGATTTGATTCGAGTAATTTTTACAGCTTTCGTTTGGTAAATAATTGATTTACCAAAATAAGTTTGAAAGTAGAACCCTAAACAGAAATTGCATTGATTTGGTGACAATCAATTAAGGCAAAATAGAGTTGCAATAGTATATCCTGAGGAAGATAATGTTTTAATTGACTTTGCAAGAATGCAGACTACGCAGGCAACTAATCGTTTAACTATTTTTATGAGTTCCTTTAAATTAAGTTTGTCGTTAATATTCAGACCGAGATATTTGACGTTTTGTTAATAGAGATTAGTGACTCACCACATTTTAAAGAATAATTAATCATCGATTTTTTTCATTTTGAGAGAAATTACCATAACATTTGTTGTACTTGCATGTACTACCTTTTATGCATATTATTTGCAGTTTTGACGCACTTTTTAACCCTGCTAATTGGTGAGTGATAATTGTGAATGCTAGGAATTCTATTAAAGCTAAGCTCAGCACTCATTTTAGGGTTGATAAGCCTCCTAGCTAGCTTAATGCTATTTTACTGGAGGTATTAGCTACCGCATTTTAAACGGAGGGGGGCAAAACTGCCCCTAATCTAACTCATAAAACTAAAAGTCATAAGGACACCAAATTTGGTTTGCCGGTTATTGTTCACCAAAATTTGTCAGAAAAATTTATTATAAGTTGTGACGTCATAGTTTTGACGTCACAGCCATGCTTCGAAAAATAATCTCATTTTTTCGATGACGTCACAGACAGTTCAAATTTTGCACATAGGCTTTTTTTTATAATGAATCTGAAAATACCTAATTCAAGTTGGTTGCGTCACAAAAACGCCTTAGACGTTATCTTAATTCGATTTTGGCCAAAAAATGCTCTAATGCAAACCAAAAAATTGGGAAACTTTCCGTTACCTTGGCAACTTCACAGTTTCAGGAGTTATTTGTGATAAAATTTAACTCAAATTTATGTTAATTTAAGTTAAAAATCTTTATGTTGAAGGGATTTATCACCGAAAAATCGAAAGAGGGGCAAAAATGCCCTTCCCCGTATAAAATAATATTAACTGATGCAAAATATTATTTCTTAAAACAGCAACTGCATGAATGCTATTTCTGTGGGTAGAGGCTACTATGACAGACATGTGGTGTAATTCATGGAAAGGCTTGTTTCTTTTCTTTTTTTGACTTTACATTAAACAAATTTTACAAATGTTTTTGACATTTCTGTAATGTAAAAATTGCTTTTTTATTTTAGCTACCAATTATTTAATTACTGCAAAACAGAACGCAGCGAAATTTTAACAAAACTTGTAAGCAATATTCTAAAAATGCTTAAATTTAAATTAAATCAAATGGTATGGAAATATTAGCGGTAGCAGATTTCAAACAATGTTTAGTACTTAAGCGGAATTTCAACTGCTAAGAATTTTAAAAATTAAAACATTGCATCTTGTTTTAGATCTAGAACGTGTCACCATCTACAGCAATCCCGACAAAGTATATTTCCAAAAATATCGACCAGAAAATCTATCTTTTAGTGATTCCTCGAATATATCTTCTTGGAAATCTCCCCCTGTTGGAAATCTCTCAAGATTTTGGCTGTATAAAAGGTATTAATTTGATTTTGAAAAAGTTTTTTACTTTTTGTTACGACACAACTGGAAAAAGAATCAAATCTGCAAGGCTTCAAATATGAATAAAACAAAAACATAACTTCGTTGAAAAATTAGTAATTGCAAGGCATTCCAAAGCTCGTTTGGTTGCAATGCAAAGACTTTTGACAGTAACTTGCAACAGTGACCCGCGGTTTTGCCACTGGCGTAACAAAGATGTGGTAATGATGGTTTAGCGAACGTATCCTAAAAATTTTGTTTAATGCAGCTTAAAGTAGAACTGCGGACAAAATCAATGAAGTTTCTGAAATTATTACAATACTACTTGATTATTTTATCACAACATTTCAATCAAAATGCAGCACTGTAAAGCCTTATACCATTTATCGAAACGTTTCGGTTAATTTCGTTAAACCATCGTAGCAAAACTTTCCATTACAATACGATTGGCAATGGTTTGAAGAAACTGCAGAATTGAAAGTATTAGCAACCTAGCAGCACCGATTGACATACTTGAAGTTTTTTTATTTCACGGTAAAAACATAGTGTAGTAAAAATCGAACGTTTTCGCCTTAAATTAGTTAAGTTCTCCTCAGGATAACTTATCTGAATAAAATGAAAAGAGTAAGATATGTGGTTATTTGTAATTACCAAAGCATTCATTACAAATAAAATCAAATTATGATGTGATACTACTAAAAACTTACATAAATTTTAGTGAGTTAATTCATAACAATTTAGCCGCGCAGCAGTCAGCTGGGGTATTTTTTAGATAGTTAAACGTCAAAAAATCAAGAAAACTGAAACGAAAAACAGCAAAACATGCAAATTTAAGGCAAGAATTGAATAATAACGAATAATAATAAGGCAAGAATTGAATAATAACGAATTGAATAATAACGCATGCAAATTTAAGGCAAGAATTGAATAATTGAATAATAATTGAATAACAAGAAAGAATTGAATAAAAAACATAATAATAACGCAAGAATTGAATAATAACACATTGAATAATAACGAATAATAAGGCCAGAAAATCATTGAAAAACACGAGTAAAAGTGAGATCTGTTTAGCATAGAACTGTTTGTTTAACGTTGGATTTAACTGTTTAATTAATAAAGCTCTTGAATTTTGGTGTCATACTCGGTAAAATACTTTTCAAGAACTTTGAAAGATTTCTTTGAATGTCACATGGAAAAGTATTTGTCACACTCGTATAAATGGTTCTTAATAGCACTCTGTATAACTTTCAGCTAGATTTAGATGCTCCCGAGCTAGAGTTCCAAGGTTTCGCGAACTTATGCCCACATAGGACAAATTCGTATCACACGAACATAAAAATTAAGATACGATATGCGAGCTCAGAGTGATGGGAGTAGCTGACTTAAGCTGAACATAACGGCCAACTTTATATGTTGTATAAATCTTACAAATCTCAACGCCAAATTTGTATTTAGCCAGCTCAGATAGTTGTTTAACAAATCGCTAAGAAACTGCACGAACTAAAGGACCTTTACAAAATGTTTATCAGCATCGTCGTCACAGTTGGTAATATCACATGAGAATGAATCAAGAAACTGCTTTAATATTTTGTAAAAGAAATTAATTGTGTAATTGCTAGCGAGAAATAACGATTGTAATTTATTAACTTCCGTAAAAAATAAATTATCGTCAAAGCAAATCATGCTAGCACCGTGTAGAATACACATAATT
Source organism: Trididemnum nubilum (assembly GCA_963965965.1). Classification (NCBI taxonomy): domain Eukaryota; kingdom Metazoa; phylum Chordata; class Ascidiacea; order Aplousobranchia; family Didemnidae; genus Trididemnum; species Trididemnum nubilum. The sequence goes on from OZ014479.1 coordinate 40,067,150, forward strand.
AGACCAGATTTCCACTTTAAAGGACAAATAGCATCAAAATTCAAAAATAAGCCAGTGCTAGTTGGCTTTCGCCATACCCAAGCATCTACGTCCTGTTCATTAACTGTGATATACACATTCAAAAATGCAAGATGCTCTCATAATAATATCATAATCAGCAGAGTTTATTTGGCCGTTTTTGTATTGCCATGGCTGATTTGCCTAACAGTAGCCATGATTTATAACAAAAAACAAAACAAAACTTATACCGAGCACGAGAAAATTAATGTCACTTTATACTTTAATAAAATTCGGAACATTTTAAAAGCAAATGAGATTAAAAATTTTCTAAAATTTAAAAACAGTTAGCCTCAATGCAAAACTTACCGATTCCAGAAAAAAAATTTTTTGGCAGTTACTCCTTAGAAAATTTTTCATCCAACTTTTAGTAAATTTTGGCTGTATTCGAAATATTTTGTTGGTTGATAGATGATTTGCTCATCAATAGAAAAACTGTAATCTAATTCTAGAAAAATGTACAGGAACTACTGTACTTTAATTCCTTGATTTTTCATTTGCTACAGATTTTTGGTCTTGTGGCGCTTAAGTAGAAGTTTCTTCTCTATTTACTTTAATTTTTATTTTGTTTTTATTTATTCATTTATCTAATTTTATTTAGATTTATTTAGCTTTTTTAATTTTATTTAGCTACAGAGTGATTCTCTTAAACTTAGGCATGTATTTAATTGCTTTACGTTACAGTGAATTTGGAGAGTTTACAAATGCTTTATATTTTCGTTATCTTGGACGACGGAGAGGTATATATAGAAGAGATTTGATTACTACTGAATCAGAAAATGACGATTGGAATTATAACTATCAGCTTTTTGGATCAAATGTTTCATCAGTCAATACGATCAAGTTAAACAATTATGCAAGTAGTGATGGCGGGGAGTGGAAAAGCTACGTTTTTCTGTCAGAAAAACCAGACCCGTTGCCGTTTACACAAACAAATGATCTTAATCTATACAGCTTTAACATTCCAGGTTTGAAAAAGATAATGCAGTAATTCCATTAGCAGTCTTCTATTGCTTGCTGAGCGTGATCTACACTTAAGTAGACTGGGCTTCTATGCCCCACTGTAAAAAATAAATTGAAGGTATTAGAAGATTTAGCAATACTTAACCGATCAGTGGTTAAGTGGAAGGACAGACCGTCTGCTAGGGAAACGGCTGACTCGGGTTCGATGACATTTAGTATTCACAGCTTCCTTATTGCTTGAAGCTCAGAAAAAACAAAAGACACTTTGAAGACTCTAAGGTTTATAATAGACATGTTGGGAAGTGAATGCTCAGGATTGAGCTGCAACAGTACCGATAAATCCTGTGGAGTAACATTTGGATATTTCAAAACGTTTTGATCACAATAAAAGATTCAGTGCTTATGGAAAAGTTTTGGTTTAGCCTGCTCAGCTTTTTAGTTTTAGGTTTGTCGAGAGTATGATTGCTCTTACCGCGGTTGGCTAATGTACCCATATGCATACTGAACGTTTATTACACTAACTACGTAAACATTAGAAGCTCAATTTTCTATAAATCATCCATTCTCGAATTCGTCTTCTAAAGAAAAAAGCATGAAATCTTTCCTCTTATACCTTTTTAACCTGACGAGATTAAAAAATCAAATAGGATCGCGTTGGTAAGCTTTTTAATTTTTTTTTCTGTTTTTTAAAAATAAATTTTTCAAAAAATTTTTGAAATCTTTTTCTGCAAGCATAAACTAAGAAAAGAAAAAACTATGCAAAAACATTAAACATTGAACATTGATAAAGATTTTTTCTACCAAATGACTTACGTTATCAACATACTACGCAGTGAATTGAATTGTTTGCATAGGTTCAAAAACTGTTTGAGCTTGTTTGATTTCATTGCTTTGCTATTAATTTTACATCCGTTGAAGAGAATTGTATTCTTTGCTCTTCTATTATTTGTGATCTATTTTATGCTTTTGCTTTGCAACTGCCCCAGTCAACTTTTTGCTTCCAATCAAAACGATTAAAAAATCAAATAGGGCGCTACGAATACTTTCAAAAAATACGTCCACGCCAGCTCAATTTTATGTGCTAATATTGTGTGCAGTTTTTTGTGCATAGACCGATAGCAAAGTACAAAAGTGAATACTTACCCTACTTCGTAACGATCGGCGCTGGGATTTGTTACTAAGATGTTCAGTGGACTGTCAAATTCATTTCCAGTCAGAATTTTCCAGTTAACTTAACCAAATTCTAGAACATTATGATGGTTTAATTTAGGTCCAGAAAATAATAAAAAAATCATACCGTTTTACATTATTTCACATTTTTCATATTTTTATAGTTATTGCTCGAATATCACAATACACAAACAAAATTTTACTATGCTGAAAATTATCTTATGAAAGTAATTGAAGGATTAAGGTTGTTTTTTCTTTACCATCAATTTATATTTTTATCAGGTATCTTTATTTTGTGTTTCTTTGTGATTTACGTCTTTTTCTGGTCTATTCATGATTTGGCATTTTTTAGCTTCAAAGCAAAAGTATTATGAAGGAGCACAAGAATTTGTTTTGCAAAATTAATTGGAAAAATATTGCTGTTAGAAAAGTATTCGAGACGAATTAAACATGCTATAACTCCGCGTTTTGTGCAAATCGCATAAATCTGCAAGCTTTTATACTGCAATATTACACCAAAAATTAGATTTAAAATTTGTTAAAGACATCAGTGTGTTCATTGGAGCTCGATCAAATGTCGATCAAATAAATTGGTTTTGGGAAAATGGAACAATGGTGGATGATTCAAGATATCCACCATCTAACCAATTTGTTTGCCAGCAAATGTCTCTGCCTTTAACTTATAATGATGGAATCAATTTGCTACCAAAACGTTGCGATCAAGACGAAGCTTATTTTGCGTGAGAAAATCCAAGTAAGATGGCACTGCAACTTCGTAATTTAGTGTTAATTCAAGCAACTTAATAGAATAGAATGCTTATTCCTTTATTCCAGCTGGTACCTTGAAATTACTTAAACAATAAATATAGGCAATTAACTGCTTGCTCGTGAATTCCAGTAGTTCGCACAGCAAAAAAAACTAAAGCCGTTACCCTTTTAAATTGAGTATTACCGGATTCTGCCAGACTGATCTGAGATACACATTATCAACAATGCATAGTCACATGTTTTGTTCCTTGTAAGAAAAATCAGTATACCTTTGTACTGATTGAGATATCGGAGAGATTATAAGTTTTGGTACTTTTGTACCAGCTATTTATTTAGACGCAATGTTGATGGTGTAACTCACTATTGCTGTATATTGTACATAATTATTTTAATGCGTATGTATTGATTACAAAATTGTTATTATCTTGATAAAATGACGAGCTTTTTAAAAGGATTTCCGGACCCGGTAAATTTTCATTCTCAGGGTAGTTTTTCTTTCCACGCTATGCTTCGTTGAGCTAAAGGTACTTTAGGGCAGGTTGCGCCACCCATTGACCACCTACGTAACCGTGCCTGGCGTAGCACTGGTCACTGCTCCTCTTTTTCTTTTTTATCAATTATTCGGACAACTACTCCAGCCGTTAGATTTACTTACACCTTGTGTGCTTATGTATATGTTGATGAGTGTGATTGATTAGACTTACATTGCTCATAAAACTGGTGTGACAGGTGTAGCAACCATCCAAACAAAAATAGCATTTTAGTATTCAATATCCTCTGCTTGTCTTAACGTCTGACGTTGTGTCGCTATATTTCCTCTTCCTGACTCTACGTGTTATGATTGTGTTACTGTGCATTCGGCATTGTTGTAGTGGTCAAAAATTAAAAATGAATGAATGAATGAATGAACCCTTTTGAGACGAACAGACAGGTTGAATGATTTATGAGCAAGCTTTAAGCAATTCACGTTTATTAGAACAGCACAAATTTGCTAACGTTAAAAGGAAATTCTGGTCGGAAATTGTTTGCTCGTTTGTTTTTTTTTCAAGAGCTTTTGATAGATCTGAAGACCAACCTCACCAAATTTGAGCTTACTACAACCTTCCGTTCTTGAGGTATAACAGATTACATTTCTCCAAAAAGCTTTTTTCCCTTAGAAATTTTGCCAGAGTTGCCAATTGAAAACAAAATTTCAAAAATTGACTGCATGTTTTTGATTCTCCTCAAATATTTTGTGGCAGAGTTATTGTAAAACAAAGTCCAGGTTTAGAACTGTAAAATTAGCTGCTTTTCAATAAATGTAAGCTAGTTTTCCCAAAGTTAATCTTCTGTCACATCACTGATAAAATGGCAACACTAAAGTAAGTGGAAAACGGTTAATTTTGAACTGCCATATCTTGAAAACGGGAAGTCGTAGAAACTTCAAATTTGATGAGAATGCATTTTAGACATATCTCAACGTTTTGGTTGAGAGTGAAAAACTTGACTAGAATGTCCTTTTAATCCCGCAAACATGAATTTTAAGTAGTTATTGTAATTTGCAAAAAAACTTAAAACTTACAAGGAGGTCATCATTAATTATGTTTGTTGCACCTTTTTAGCGTTTCGACGATACATCGCAATCGACTCCTCAATCATTGCGTTATCAAATCAAAAGAAAACAGCAAATGAAGCCACCAACATTTGCTCTGCATATGGAGGGAATCTGCTTCAAATCAATGATGTAGAATCGCTTCGAAAAATTTTGATGGAAGAATATGTAGATGGTAATAAATAACTAATAATTCAATCATTCATGAATGCAGTATTTTCTTCATAAAAAAATACAGCGGAAAAGTCATATTGCGAGCAAAGCAAGACTTTTATGCTCAGCACACAGTAAAGAGATGCAGGTAAGACCCGTTCTACGCAGTTCGAAAAATCATGAGCGTAGTAGAGTATCTTTAATTTATTTCAAGCAATAACGCCGTGCGCCCAACGTACCACATCACCAGCGTAAAAGCTGCCAGTTGATTAAAATAAACCAAGGATACGCTCGTGCGCCCACGATTTTACGCAATGTGTAGATTGGGTCTTAATTGTGTGATCAGTTATGTGTAAAGACTCGAATTCGACTTAAGGTTTACGTTAGAACGATTAAAAGGAGAGTTCAAGTAACTTGTGATAATTACATTTTTACAGTTTGTAGTTAAGATTATGTCAATTAAGCGACTTGTAACTTGAGCAAAAAATTAAAACTCGATTCATTGGTGTCTTAAACCTCAGCCTAGAGCACCATCTATTCTGCGCGGCTATCAAACAGCTTTCTACACTTGAAGGAAAAATCCAACCTAGCGAGACTGCATTTCATCCAGTAGCTCTCAAAATTCTGAGGACAATGAAAAACGGGCAAACTTTCAAACACTTATAATTTTAATATAATTTGAAATAACTACAAAAATGTTAGTAGATCTGTCTGATGACGTATGCGTGGGTTATACTGCTCTTCTAAAGCAATTAGTTAACCTATTAGTTGTTTACATTACGCCTTCAATATCTATCTACTGTAGCAATAAACAATATCCATCACTTTGAGAAGGTCTTGTGATACAATAAAAAAAAATGCGGACAGTTAATGCCCTCATGTACTTCATCCGATAGGCTTATATTGTATTTTTCAAATTTGATGGAAACTAAAAGGCTCAGAGTGTTCTTTTTGCATTGTTCTTAAAATTTTGAGAGTTAATATTTTACAAAATAGCCTCGTTAGGTTGGAGTTCCCCTTTAAGAACAAGTCGTGCACAATGTACTGTATTACCAGTTTGAAGAGTGGCCTTACCTTTGAGGAAAATTTGAGAGTTAGAATTTAAAAGATCATTACCTATTTCTTTGGAGAAGGATAGTGGAGCCCACACACCTTGTTATTTGGAGTAAAAGACAGCCAATGTATTCCTATCTGCAGCAAAAGTAAAAGAAATAATAACGCGCATTATCAGCAGCTTGCAGCAGAATTGTAAACGAGCCTACTTGTTCAGACGGATCCTACACATCTCCCCGAAAAACACCTTCTAGAAATTACACTTCCCCAAAAAACACTTGACCGAAACTATATTATCCCGAATGTACATTTCCCTGAACGTGCACTTGCCAGAAATTTCACTTCGCTGAACGTGTATCACTTGCCAGAAATTATGTTTTCCAGAACATGCACTTGCCAGAAGTTACATTTCCCCGAAAACTTACTTTCCAGAATTTACACTCGCCAGAATCTACATTTAGCCGAAATTACATTTCCCCGAAAACTTATTTTCCAGAATTTTTACACTTCACAGAATTTACATTTGGCCGCAACTACATTTCTCCGAAAAATTACTTTCCAGAATTTACGCTTGCCAGAATTTGCATTTTGCTGAAATTACATTTCCCCGAAAACTCATTTTCCAGAAATTATGCATATAGAGCACTAGCATTTCATTTCGTAAAATATAATTTCATTTGGTAAAATTTACGTTACGCAAAATTTATTGGTTTATTTATTTTAACTTATTAACGCTTAAGTTACGGGTAGAGAATAGGATTGGCAGAGGACGACATTGTGATAGGTCACGAGATGTGGGAGGACGAACCCAAAAATTTTATTTTTTGGATTCTTATTACTTCTAAGTGACCTGAACTTGTCAGTTAAAACTCAGCCAATTTGTTGGTAATAATGAGAACAACTATTTTGCAAATTTTTACGGTGCTAACAATTTGGTGCAACAATATTGCCCCAAAACTATCCGGTCCTCAATCAAAATTTAATACTGAAATTTCTGCGACGTTGTGTGTGGTCTGAGATTGTGTGGTGGTTAAGGCACTAATAGAATGCAATGGTAGATGAAAGCGCAGGTTTCAAATTCCAAGTGGGCGATTAGTTTCCCTAAATATTCTTGAAATGCATATTTTTTACATTAGGCAAAATCATGTTCTTTTTTTTAGTTTGGCATTACATATGATAAGAGAGACTCGGGTTACTTGATTTGACTAAAATTATTTTGTATTTCTGTTTCAATGCACTTTATAGCGGAATTTAGGCTATTTTTTCTCATAATCTTTCTGAAGCTGCTGTATTCGGAACTAAAGTGCTAGGTAGAGTGTTATGAGTTCGAATACTAAATTAATCACTCGTATATTTTTTTAATAAAAATTGTTCCAGTTAAAAACTTTAGTTTAATTTTTTTTTAATGATTCTATTTCTACTGCAATGCCTATAATAAGGCTATGCAAAACAAGTTTTACTCATAAATATATATATAGATATTTTTAAAATTTGAAAATATGTATATTTTCAAAATTTGAATTCGCCCACTTTTTTAGTTTGAGCACTCTATGAGATAGTGCTATGTGGATAGAAAATTTTAATTAGAATAACATTGAGTGTCTTATTAAAATTTTCCATTTGGTAAAGCTCCGTACGTAATGTTTTGCGATATTTTGTATTTTTTGACAATAATGGGCTATTCTTCGGTATTAATTTCTATGATTGATTTCAAAGTTAACTCTATCAGACCAAAATTGCACTGTTAGCATTAAGTACTAAGTAGGCTTAGGTTGTAGACTTCAGTAACAGGTAGTAGATTTTATTAATGGTAAATTTTGAAGGTTTCGAGTAGCTACTAGCGAGTTAGTTGCCTACTGGGTAATGGAGGTCGGTAAGTTGTAAGCGAAAAATTTTGGTGTAGCCATATTCCACAGGAAGATAGATATAGCCTAGAAACGGTAAGGGGGCCGATTCCAAATGAAATTTTTTTTGGGCTAATAAAACAAAATTGACCTTTGTCGCCTGAAGAGTCCCTTGAGCAAGGACAAAATTCATCGCGACGGCTCAAATCCCTTTATTGTCGTATTGTCATTAAATCATTATTCATTTTGTGAAACAATGTCCCAAGTGCTCTTGTCCTGAACCCCCTTAACTGAATTTGATTTACGCTCACCGTATTAGTGGTTAGAGCACTCTCGGTTTGGGAATCTCTTGACTATGAACCTTGTCGTAGCCTTTCTCAAAATTTTATATATATTTGTATATTTTTTTTTGCGGTTGCGAATTTGAACTCACGCTTTTTGCAAGCAATTCATTGACAAGGTATGTGATATGCAGTACATGACGGTGACATCTTTTTTTAGCTTGAGACTTGCCGCGATTGTAAAAATGAATCTCGTTGTTCTGTTGTGTTTAAGCTTAGCATTTTGTGCAAGCGCTTTTGATTAACAGTAAAAAATCAGCATGCTCTTCAAAACACAATTTTGTTTCGTGTAAGGTTTATTGTTTATTTGAACTTAACGAAATTCTCACCTATCGATTGCTTTTTAAAGGAATAACGGCAAACTTCAAAGTATGAACGGGAAAACGTGAGCAAAAAAGCATGGGCGGAAATTTTCTTATCGTTTTCCTCGGAAAAGAAATATGTAGTGATATTTTGGTTTGTTTTCAGTATATTAATAATATTACGGTATTTCGATGGTATCTAAAATTCATAACAAAGGACGGAACTGTCGTTTTCATTTTAGTTACACAGACGCGCCTTGTGGGCAGCATTATTTGAAGAAAAAAATTAATGTATTTTGTTGACACTAATCAAGTGTTAATCGGGGAAAGTTTTCATTTGAAAGTTTGGCAGGAAACTGGTTTCAACTTGCAAACAATTAACTATCAACTCAAAATTCTTCGGTCAAAAAAGAAAAGCACTCATAAGAGAATTCGCAACGGCAGGAAATTTGAATTTTCAACCTATACACACTTGTAGTCCAGTATGGTCCGCATCGACAATCTCGACAACACCACTCAATACGCAGTTCATTATAAGGCCAGGTGAAGAGCGTAAAATCGTGAGCGTACGAGCGTAAAATTGTGAGCGTGCGAGCGTATTTTTAATTTATTTTAAACAGAAATTCAGTACGCTGGCGTATCGCCTTGCCAGCGTACAAGCTGCCAGTTGGTTAAAATGAACTAAGGATGCGCTTGTACGCTCGCAATTTCACGCGCAGTGCAGACCGGGCCTATTGCGGTCTGTTAGTGTTGGAGTATTGCTCGTTCGTTTCAATTGTGACGTAAACTGCAAAAATCGCTTATTGCCCAACTACCTTTTCATGACCTGCGAATCGTATGTTCAAAATAGTACGAAATGCAAGTAACGGAAATTGACTTTACAATGAGCTTCCTGCAGGAGCGCTTTTTGTTGATTTAATCAGAAAGCCTTATAAAGTGAGTGACGGAAATTAACGTCATTGCTGCTTTTTTGTGTTTTGTACGCTTGAGTGCGATATCTTTCCCACGAAATGCAACAAGTGTTGTTTTGCTGGGTTTGTTTTTAATGTAGATTTAGGTAGTTTTGCTACTACAGCTTTTTCAAGTTTTTGCTGCAAAAACAAGAACACTTTCACAAAAACGCATGGCATATTTTCCTCAAAGTTTAAAAACAAGTTAGTTATACTGTACAAAAACAACGGAGCAGCTGCAAAAACAAAATAATAACAAACGAAAAAAAATAAATTTTAAAATATCAATAATGAAATAAAATTCCGTACTGATTTAAAACGATAAAATTTTAGTGATTTTCTAGTACTTGCAAGCAAAATTGCGACAATTTCGAGATTATAAGTGCTATTGCGCACTGCGTAGGCTACTCACTGGGATTTGACTGTCATTCAGGTTGAAAAAGCTCGCTTTTGCAATTTTACAACACTGCAAAAGAAGCAAAACAGCTTTTGCTCAGGATGACAAAGCTTTCATAATTAAACAACAGTCGAGAACTCAAGGTTCGAGGCCAAGGCCAAGGCCCGACTTTTCGAGGGCAGTCCTCTTCGAGGCCAAGGACAAGAATGGTCGAGCCAAGGACCAAAGAGAATATTTTTCTAAATTATGGTTGGCAAATTTTCCATAATTTTTAAACGCGAAGGTGTTTGAGATATTGCATTTCGTTAAGTTTTTGATGACAATTCGAAACATAGTAGTTTTTAAAAAATTTAATGAATGCCATTTTGAAGTTTTACACGTTAGTAGCTGCTGTTGATCACGTATCGTAGCAGTATCATGAGAATGAAACAAGGCTATAACCCGTGAAAGGGGATATCTTCTTCTTCTTCTTCTTTCTTCATTGCCCGCTTTTCCGTGAGGGTTGCGGGGGCAGTAGCTCAAGATTGAGCCGCCACACCTCACGGTCTTCCATCACCTCCATCATTTCGCTTGGGCGAAGTCCCAAGCGATTCCATCCAAGATCCTCAATGTAATCGGTCCATCTAGTTCTAGGTCGTCCGACTGGTTTTCTCCCATTTGCTTTGGCATGTAAAGCTTGTTTGGGGAGTCTTTCCTGAGGCATTCTGCTTACATGGCCAAACCATCTAAGCTGAGATCTTTCAATTCGGAGAAGTAACGGCTCGATGTTAAGAGATTTTCGAATTTCAGAGCTACGCACCTTGTTAAACAGTGTAACTCCTTCGATTCTTCGTAAAAACCTCATTTCGGACGCTTGCACTTGTGATCGCATTTTTTCGGTCATTACCCAAGATTCATGACCATAAGTGAGAATGGGGACAAAAACTGCTTTGAAAATTGAGAGTTTTGCCTTTTTCGACAATTCTCGTTTCATGACAACCGAGTAGTGCAAAGCTCGCATTACTGCACTAGCCTTGCCTATTCGGGTATCCAGTTCTTCGTCTTGCCTTCCGTCACTCGTAAATGCAACCCCAAGATACTTGAACTTCTCTACCTGCTTCAGTGTCGCTCCATTCACTTGTAATACGCACCGATCAGGTTTTCTTGAAAGATGAAGGACCTCAGTTTTGGCCGTGCTAATTTTCATTCCGGCGGTGTTGCATGCATCTGCAAAGCTATTTAATGCGCGCTGGAGGCCAGATTCTGTGGAAGAAAGCAGAACCAAATCATCAGCGAATAGCAGACGACTAATTTTGCAATTTCCAATCGTGGCACACTCATCAGCTTGGCTGTATTTGTCGATCCAATTCATGTAAACAATGAAAAGGAGAGGTGACAAAACGCACCCTTGCCGGAGTCCAACGCCCACATGGAACGGCTTTGATTGCTTGCCATTTACCCAAACACAAACCTCCGGTCTGCAGTAGAATGACTTAATAGCGCGTAACAATTGACCATCAACGCCATACTCCTGCAAAACCTTCCAAAGTTTATCCCGAGGAACTCGGTCATATGCTTTTTCAAGATCGACAAAGCATGCTAAGAGATCTTTGCCATACTCCCAAGATTTCTCGAAGATTTGCTTCAGAGTGAAGATTTGGTCCGTGGTGCTGCGACCCGGATCTTCCAGTTTTGATTCTACTATTTCTCGGCATTTCCTTTCAAGGCATTTGGCATATACTTTCCCTGGCAAACTAAGGAGTGATATCCCTCTGTAGTTTGTACATTGCTTGCGATCGAAAGGGAATATACTGCAGCTAAATTATACTGCAACTAAATTGTGAATGTAGAAAGGGAATATACTGCAGCTAAATTGTGAATGTAGAAATGATCAATTTTAATGTCTTAATTTCATCAGTTTGGGCCCCGGTGCTCACGTTCACTGATTAGGGACCCCCACTTTTTTAGTAGTTTCTTAAACGCAAACCATATCGTTTGGTTAATTGATTTCTTTTCACAGAATTTTGCGAACATTATTATCTAAAAAGCATTGCAAATGCTGTAAATTTATGTCTTTAAAATGAATTGAGGTAACGTACCGGGTATATTTCTGAGCTCAAGTTTTTGGCATTAACAAAAAACGGGGTTCTAGAGCGAGGGCAAAGTCCCATGCCCCGTGTTAAACAATATTAGTGATTTTTTTTTTTCGGAAAAAAAAACAAAACTTTCTGTCACGTGAAAGAAGAATATACATACTTAGATTTTTAAAGCAATTTGAAAAGAAAATACCTTAAATGTTAAGTTGGAAAAACTTTAGCTTTTCACAATTTCCCAACTCTAATTTTAGCCCAATCTTTTCTTTTTGTTTCTTTGTATGTGATGTCTTTCTCACATTTAATGCCTATCAATAAATGATCGCGAACGTTTTGGCCGCCAAAAGACACTTTGCCAAATTTAACAAATAAGGTATTTAATTTCAAAAACAATGTGAGGATCCCAGTAGGATCGTATTACAAAGAAACGCATCAAAGACATTTGCACCTCCCCCACCCCCTCTTAAATGGTCCACAATCGTAGAAACGGAAAAATAATTAACGATTAATTTATTTAATGCCCAAATTATTGGTGGGAGCTTCGTTTCTTCATCTTATAATGACGTAATGTAAAAAAATATATCAAGTGCAGCGCGCATAACCAATGAAAATTAATGCTGTCCTCGAGCTAAGGACAGGACATTTTCGAAGACTTGTAGGCTTCGAGGCCTAAGCCAAGGACTTGAGCTTCGAAGCCAAGACCAAGGACATCAAATTATGTCCTCGAGGACGTCCTCGAGGCCAAGGACGTCCTCTAGGACTCCATCTCTGTTACACAGTATACAAACTTGGAAGATTAAATTGATATCGATGCTTTCAAAATTCTTGAGAATAAAAGAGTCTGAAAAATTGCAAAAAACTAAGAACTGCCTGACCCAACGCTAAATTACTGGTTTTTATAAAAAGTGTAACTTGCGGGTTAAAATAATCTTTTCTCGGCTAAGTGAACTGAATATGATGAGAAAATACTTAAGAGCTTGCATCGAATTTTAATTGCTAAATTTCATTACGCCCGAAATACAACCTAATAAGCAAATAGAACAAGTCAGGCTATATCTCTCATTTAGTAAGCTAAATGTTACGTCACTGGATTTCAACAAAAAATCTGTTCTAATTTGGACTGCATATCAGAAATAAATAGCAAAAGTAAAACATGGGCTAAGTTTTCGAACAAAAAATAGTTATTAGAAAATGAATTTCCGAGTAAAAAATACAGTTTCTGGATACACAATTTCGGGGAAATGTTACTTCTGCCAAATGTATTTTCTGACAAGTGTAAATTTTGGAAAAAGAGTTTTCGGGGAAATGTAATTTTGGCGAAATGCAAATCCTGATAAGTGCAAAATTCCGGAAAATAAGTTTTCGGGGAAATGTAATTTCGGCTAAATGTAAATTCTGGCAAGTGTAAATTTTGGAAAATAAGTTTTCAGGCAAATATAATTTCAGTGAAGAGTTCATTATGGCAGATGTAATTTCAGGCAAGACGTGTTCAATCTGGCAAGTGTAAGTTCAGGCAAGTGTTGATTCCGGCTGATGTAATTTCTGGCAAGAGTTCATTCTGGCAAGTTTGATTTCTGACAAATGCTAATTCTGGAAAAAGAACGTTCTGGGAAATGTTTTTCTGGAAAATGATTTTCTAGAAGGTGTTTTTCTGCGAGGTGTAAGGATACAATTCAAGCTCGAACCCGGCCAAACCCGAAAGATGAATTAAAGCCCAAATCAGGATGAAAAAAGCCCGAAATCAAAATTAAGTCCAAAAAAGGATACGATTAATTCATTGCTTTTCAAATTAGCTTTAGTCTACAGTGACTAATAAAAATTACTTCTTATAACGTGTGATGCATTAGCAATAGTTGTGTATAAATAATTGTTTCGATTCTTAAATGAAGTCTTCATTGAGTGTTGTAAAGTAATCTTGATTATGTTTTATTGCACCTAGAACACAAAAACCACGTATCAGGCCAGAAACTTTGTCATTCTTAAGCCCGAACCGACCAGAAAAGCTAACTACTAACAACAATGGCATCCAGTAATTTCTATAGCTGCTTAATTCTATTCGAATAATTGGTATACAGTAAGACCGGAGCAATGCAACGCGCGCAATTCGTAGCTTTGCAATATTATGCAAACCTTCACAAGCGACTGGCGACCGCCCACTTATTAAGAAGGCGCAATTATACTCTTTGAGTTGCTGCCGGCCCAAACGCATTTAAGACAAAGAGGATTCTTTCATGGCAAAAATTATGTATATCTATTCACAAATTCTTGCTGGTCGCTCTGTGCATGGTCTTTGGACTACCAAATTACAGTAATGTAGAAGTAAAACAGTAATTCCAGAAAAAGTTTACATGCAGTTGTGGAAGGAACCTCTTACATGAACACTGCAAAAGGTCAAGCATTTACTATACTATTCTGAATTTGTTGTTGATATTGTGATAATACATTGTAGATTCATTAGAACTTGTCTCCATTTATACCAATCTCAAAAATCTGTATTGTCAAAAATTTCAACCTGAAGATGTAGCTTTCAATGATCCCGAAGATATTTCTTTGTGGAATCATCCTCCTGCTGGAAGACTGTCAAGTTTTCGATTGTACAAAAGGCAAGTTGTGTTTTTTGAAGTGACGGTTTAGTGTTCTTGCTTTTACTGAATTGTATGTGAAAAGAGTTTCATAATTAATGTTGGTAAATCAGGTGTTATATTTGATGACGTCATAGGCGGTTCATAATTTGCTTTTGATACAGCAGGACTCACCAAACTTTTTTCCCTGAGGTTGGGATTATTGCGAGATTAGCGGCAGCGGGCGGGTGCGAATTGAAAAAAGATAAACAAGTATTTAGAATTTCCATTGATTCAAGTTCAGCACAATAAATTTAACAAAATAGCGGAGATATTGCAAAATTGTGATGGAAATCGATAGGTTACTGGAATAGCTGAGTAACTTCTGCTGTGATGCACTACAAGGCATCGTGTTTTTGAAAACGCACTTTACACCCTTTTCCATATTAGGCACAATCTGCTCGGATTTGTAGTGGCCTATGGCTATGAAAACATAAATCCAAAAGCTATCTTTGGTATATGGAAAGCATTTAAGGGCATTTAAGTCAAGTTTTTCAGTGTTGACCAAAATGTTGGGATAAGCCTAAAATGCATTCTCACCAAATTTGAACTTTCATTGTTTTGCAGTTTTCAAGACAATACAGTTCAAAATTGCATATTTTCCTTTTCAGTGTTGCCATTTTGTCAGTATTGTGACAGCAGATTAACTTTCGGAAAGCTGTTTATTGAAAAGCAGCTAATTTTAAAGTTCTAAATCTTTACTTTGTTTTACAATAACTTTGTCACAAAACATTCATTGAAAATCAGGAATATGAAGTAACTAACTTAATCCTGACATTAACTCACTGGGCTCTTGCCATCTGTTCTCTTAAAAGATTGTCATCTGTACTAAATAAAATCAAGTTCATTCTACAGACTAATGGATACCCGGAGCACGATATCAAGTCGTTTATGGCTAAGAAGATGTAGTAATTTCACGCTCTGCCTAAATTTGGACAAAAGGTGCCTCGTCTATCTACTTCTCCCATGGCTCGGTTCTGTTTTTACCAGGTTTGAAAAGCAACTAAAATCTGCTGCCAAACAGTGCTTTTCCGCTGTAGAACTACGCGTTGTTTACTCTACCAACGAGCTTCTCTCCGCTACCAACAAGGATGTACAGTACAGCCTGCTTTACAGAAAAGCAACGTGATTTATCAATTCTCATGCCAGTGTTGCAGTCGGTATGAAGGCCGTACTTCCCAAAGGCAGCAGGACAGTACTAAACAACATGTCCCGAATCTATCCGTTCTTGCTCTTCTTCCCGGAACGCTTACTTCCTGCCCAGCAGTGCAAATTTTCCTCCCAGACTAATCCCCAGTCCCTTGCTTCTGATTCAGCTATTGGACTTCATCTTTTACAAAATCCTACCTGTGCTCAACGTTATGATGATAGTGGATTTTCTGTTCTTGCCCAAGACCGTTTTCCTTTGCATCTATCTGCTCTTGAAGCCACTTTTATCAAAACTTCTAACCCCGCCATCTGCCGACAAAAAGAATTCGTGTGCAGCTTAAAGAATGTGCACTAATGACGCTTTTTTAGTGGTCTTTTTCCAATCAATCACGACTCGGCTTTTTCCTATAAAAAGCCGTTCCTTTTTCTGCGCTCTCCATTCTGACGATTTATTTTGACAAATGACAGACGAAAAGTTTCAAAAATATGAACTTTTTAATCAAAGCAATTCTCAAATTCTGTACCACCAACCAAATTTTTAGAGGCAGTAACTTTTTGAAAATTTGTTTCTAATTGGCAATCCCGGCAAAATTTCGAAGAGGAATAGCTTTTTTAAGGCTAGTCTAATCTGTTATATCTTAGGAACGGAAGGTCGTAGAAAGCTCAAATTTGGTGAACTTAGTCCTCAAATATATTTTCAGATAGATACATGAAGTTAGTCTTCAGATGTTCGAGCTAAAATTGAGCAAAAACATTACCGACCTGAATGCCTTTTTAAACTTAAAAGATTGCCTGTGGGGTTGTGATGTAATAACAAGAAACAGAATCAACAAATTATTAATAGATTGCCTGTGGCTCAATAACAACGTAAATTTTTCATAAAAAACTTGATAACTTTTTTCCGTAACAAACTGTAGTTTGGTCTGGGGGGCGAATAAAATCACTTTGCGGGCCGTATCCGACGCGCAGGCTGTGGTTTGGTGACTTCTGTAGTACAGCATACTGTTTTTATTGCACCTCCACAAAACATTGACTAATCGAAGTTATGATCCTAGAACAATACTCCTGATTTATTTGATTCACTTTTCGACGTAAACCGAAATAATTCTAAGCTTATATTTATGGAAGAGGGTGAAGCATTCAGCTAGAAATATTGTGTAACCGAAAGTAAAAATATATATATACAGTAAAGTATATTTTAACAAAATTTAAGTTCTTTACGGCCTATCGTTTTCGAACAATTTCATTTTAAAGTGAGAGAGATCTCCTCTGTAGTGTGAACAGTAAATATTCAATTTTTTATATGGTTTGAACTCTTACTTAAAAGAGCATTCAGGACGCTTTTATTCAATTTTTTCTGTGAAACCATTGTGAAACAACTTTGGCAAGTATTTAGAATTTTTTCGCATGATTTTTAATTCTCTTCGGCCAAAAAATCACAAGATAATCGTCATTCGTTTTCCCCTCAGATGAGGGAGAAACGTTTACCGAAAATTCCCCAATCGAACGGAAGTGCGTCAAAATCGTTTCTAATGACTGACTACAGCTGCAGCTGTCAAAGCAATGACTTCGTCGGTACCTGCTGATAACCGCAGCAAACCTAATACGAAAATGTTATCTAAAATGCTTTGCATTGAAGTTTGCAATATTGCATAATTACGTAAACAACTAACCGGCCTTCTAACCATCAGGCCTAAACTACTTGTGCAATAATTGCTTAAAACTTACTGGCTCACGAAAAACTAGAATCTTGTGTAAGATCTACTGAGATACAATGCTTTAGGTTTTAAGCTTTAACGTGCAATCATTTCTTCGGATAGATTATCTACAGTAAGCAATAGCCACGATATAGGCTATAGGCTGCTTTGATTAAAGCACTAAAACCTTTCCTTGATTCCAAATACTTTGCTTGCTCTTGTTGGCCAAATCCATTTAGAAAAATATCTAACCTCTCTGAATTCAAACAGCAGTTGTTCCACTAATTTATTTACCTATTACACCTAGCTCCCAAAATCCCGGAACTTAACAAGACTCGAAATAGAAATTTACAAAACTGATTAATTGCGCAATCTACTTGAAAGAAGACAGTAGCGTAGCTAGGGGGGGCGGGGGGCCCCTCATTGGCCTGAAAAGTATGCAAAATAGCGTGTTTTAGCAGTTTTGAGGCTGATTTTTGGTCTTACTGTTGTTTCAAGCTTCCAAAAAAGCACCCCCTGCTTTGCGAAATCCTGGCTACGCGCCTGAAAGAAGATGGCCAAAACTTAAATTCTAAGAGAAAAACATAAAATTTTTCCCTTAGACTTTCTTAACCTGATGAGTCGCAAGAATTCCAATGGGGTTGAAGTTGGTGAACTTAATTTTTAAGATTTTTTCTCCATTCTTCATAAATAGGGTTGAATGACCTTTTAACTTTTCTGAGTAGTTTTTTTTTGCGCCATCAAGCCATTGCTAAAACTTTGCAATCATGCGCTATCAAAATATTTGGTAAAGTTACTTTTTACATAATTTGAGATAAGTTTACATTTTAAATTGCAACACTGCAGGGTAAATCTCTCTACCGTCAAGTATATTTATCTTTTGCTCATAGTCCTAGCTGGATAATTACTTCAATGTTAAACGTACACTTAAGGCAAAATTAATGGAGGTATCTAAAGTTAGGGCAACCGTATTAGATTAGATTGGCACTGACTATATCCATCTTGATTCAGCCGTTCCAGAAATATTCTATTTTAAATACAACGTAGGGGTCTCCCTAATTATAATTCTTATTGGTAACCCTAACGTTTCAGTCCGGTAGCCTGGCCCACATAAGTCTATATTAAACTATGTATAGATTAAAAGGACTCTGTATAGCTTAGCCTGATTACGGCGTTGCCTTCGGATAAAACTAAGATGGCGTCGCCGTTATGATCAATGTCTGATTTGCCAATAAAAATTATGATTAGAGAATATCTCTGGAACGGCTGGTCAAGAATGATAAGTCAACGCCAACCTAATCTAATACGATTCAGGGTTGGATCCATTCATTTTTTTTTTAATGTTTTGAAAACAAATTCATTGACTTTTAAAAATCGAAATTCAAATTTAAGTCAAATAAATTGACGTTTGAAAATCCACATTCAAATTCATCACTAACTTGTGAGCGGAATTAATTTCAAAATTCAAGCCAAGGCTACTATTAAAACCATAACGCAGCCATTTAACATTCAAGACCACTGCATCTAAATTAATGTGAATATTCTACTTCGTGCCAGAGGAGAAAGCATTCTGTGGCCTTCTGGCCATTACTTATTCGTACTGGTAACCTAAATCGTTCTTATACTTAATTTTACAAAAAAAAAACTTTAAAGCTTAGCTATAGTACCAGTAGTGCTATTCAAATGTCTTAGGAACCAGTTCTCTCAGAGCGGTTGGAAAAGGTATTTTTTTGTAAAGCGAGCGGCTGGGGGACTGACTAGTCAAAAAGCGGTTCTCATGAAAAATGAACTAGCTATCTCGGAAGTGTTTGGCACAATTTTGTAATTCTGGATTTTAAAGGCACTGCTAAAAACAAAAACTCCTTCAGAATAGAAACAAATGGAGTACAACCTACAGTACATCACGTGCAGACGCGTAGCTAGGATTTTGCTAAAGGAAGGAGTCTTGACTCCAAACCAAAAAGTTGTCTACAGAGTCGATCAAACTTATAGCGAATTCTGCAGCTGCTGGGCCATTTTTTTGTAATTTTTCAAAAGCAATAAGCTATTTTAACACCATTTGGAATTTGGATGACATCTCGCACATTTGATGAACCATTTGAAAGAAATAATTGCTAAAATTTTGAACCCATTTGATATAAACTAACTCTAATTCTTGCGTTCTTCCGGTGAAGTCATAGTCACAGCAAGCTTGATCTTAAAAGCTTTGTTTTAATTGACGTTTCGTTGGTCATGACGACCAACATCATCGGAATACGAGCAACGATAAAAAACTACGACTGAAGCTACGTAGCATCAATATGAATCGTAAGATTTTTATAGTTTTCAAAATCCGAAAGTTAATTATTACGTCACAGCAATAAAAAAACAAATTTGTAGAAAAGCGGAGAGTGTTAAAACTTTGGTCACAAAAAACTACAGTATAAAGTAAAATGATATCAAAGCATCAGGACATTAAAGCAAAGAACGATAAACTATTGGAAAAGATTCACCGTCTGAACGATTAATTACTTTTGGCCTGGAAAGAATAAACCAAGATTCGGCGGTTAATCTTTTAGAAAAATTACTTTCAGTTTTTAAAATTCGTGAGTTGGCCCAATCAATTACGTGATCAAATAATATTAGATGTTCGCACAAGGCGGAATTTTCTGGTTTTTGTTGCTTAATGGCTCTTTGGTGCTCTTTCAATCGGGAGTTAGTTTACTTATGCCCGGTGAACATCAAACCTTTAGGCCTAGTAGGCCTATACCTACGTTTGCAATTCCATTTGATATAGTTAAGTTACTTAGCCCCTTTACCCCTCCCCTTACTTCCTGGTCAATATCAAAACACGTTTATAAGCCCAGATATTTGGGTCAACTTTCCCAACCCCCTTTAGCCCTTCTCCAAGTAGTTGCGCCACGGAGCACATGGTCAAAAAAGGTGAAACGCATGTTACGTATGTTAACTCCAGCAATATAAACAAACTAATTTTTATCTCAAAAATTTTCACGGAGCCATTTAATTGTCAACGACCGGTTCCTTTTTAAGTTCATTTATAGCTCAATTTTTTGAATACAACTTGAATAGCAAAAGTATTTAGCAAGCAATTTGATCAGTCGGTTTGCTAAATTTAGGAACCAGTTGGCGCAAACCGGCTGAATAGCACCTCTGTTTAATGCCTTTGCTCTTGCGGGCACCGTTTAACAACTTTAAAAGAAACAGGGTCCGGGCAACCCGGCGTAAAGTTTATTTTTCGCAGGTTTACTACGAAGCTAATTGTTGCGAAAAGAACTTCAAACCACATTGCAGAGTCATATTTGCCATCACAATTTTTGCTTGATAAATGCTATGGAACGCCTTTGCCACGTGTACTAAGCCAGCGTTATAAATCGCTACTTTTGCAGTGTAAGTTTCAATTTAGAAAATCCACATTCATTGAAAGTTTAATTAGGACATTCAAATTCAAATGTATTGACTTTTAAAAATCCACATTCAAATTCATCGCTAACTTGGGAGCAGATTCAAATTCAATGAGAATAGAGGAGAATTGATTTGTTTAGTCAACATCACAAAAAAAATATATTAAGTGGAACAAAATTTACCTTTACCAAAGATCACGAGAAAAAAGTACACGATGCGACAAAGAATCGTTAAGGGACATGAAATTTTCAAGTCAAATGATTCCTGAATTAAACTAGATGGGAGCTTATTGGGAAGCAAGCCCATTGAACGATCGACGCACGTTAAATATTGAGAATTGGTATTTGGGAGGTCCATATGAGGGGGTTCCGTGGGGGTAGTACCCCAAGCTATGTAAAAAATTTGATTCTTCGATAGCTGCTGATATAAAAAAAATTAGCACCCTAGCTGAAGCCGTTCAAAAACTTGACTTTTGTGGGGTCCATTTGAGGGAAGTTCCGGGGAGAGTGGTACCCCCAAATTATGTCAAAACGTTTGTCTCGTAAATATCTGCTGATATCAAAAAAAACTAGCTTAAGCAGTTCAAAAAATTGACGTTTGGGGTTTTCATGCGGGGTTTCCAGGCGGTGGTTCACCAAAAGTACGTCAGAATATTTGTCTTTCTAATATCTACTGATACAAAAAAAAATTTGCCCTAGCTTGACCAGATCAAAGAATTGATTTCTGGGGCCCCATTTTGGGGAGCTTCTGGAAGAGTGGCCCCAAAAAATTTTGGGAGACAAAATTGCGTTTGCAGCCCAACAATTTTACACAAAAATTTGATTTCGATGTTTTGAGATTTAGGTGAAGAAAAGCGTACAAGACTTAGGAAGAATAAAAAAGGAAAAAAACACAGCACGGCCAAAAGTAGGTTGGTAGGGATGAAAGAGTATCTTAAGACATATAACCCTGTGAAACATCTTTTTTTTCCGTACTAAATCTGCTTCTGAATGAGACCGCTTTTTGATCCAAAATTTCGGGACGGTTTCCGGGTCTTGAAACCGAAGTTACGTGACTTATTGCGTTGAATTTTGTTATCTCAAACTGCTGTCAAAATTTTGTGTAGTTAGACCAAACCGTTCTCGAATTCTTAGAAAAATTTGAAACTTCGCACTCGTTAGTTTGAAAAAGGTCGAGAAAAAACAAAAGAACACGCGATGCGAGCGTCGGCCGTTCCAATTAGACGAGAAAAAAACGCTCAAAGTCAATGGTATTTTTCCAGTTTTTGATACATATTTAGGTAAAATGAATGAGAAACTTATTTTTCTTAGAAGAGACTGCAATGCAAAAATTTGTAAGGTCTAGTAATGCAGAAGACTACTGTGGTATATTGCAGTTTTGTTATCTCCATTTTTTGTGTTTTTGAATAAATTTACGATACGATAATTGTTTTAATCTTTGTCCGGCGGCATAGATAGTTTTAGATACAAATGTAACTTTTGCGATTTTAAATAGCGATAACTTTTTTGCTATAATTCGTAGATACCTGAGATTTTCTGACATCTCCACATTCTTGCATATGCTTATTCAAGAAAACTTTCAGCCAAATATGTTCACACATTCCTTGTATATCGGATGAAGTTTTTCTTCACCCATAACAGGCGGCATAGGTACAATTGTACCTTTATATACCTGTTGTTTGGAATGAATCCCAAAATACTTAGTCATCATTTTTTAAAGATGATGTTATTTTTATAAAATACCACAAATCAATCAATGTATTTACAACATGAAGAAATGAGCAAAGGAAGAAGGGTTTATTCATTTTCACTTGGGATGCTCATCGGTATAAATACTGAATGTTCGTTGCACACAGGCTTCCCGCAAGTCAATCTGGTTTTCCTGGTTTTTCGTTGTTTCCTCTTCTGGTCGCGGCCGACACAACAACCGCCAATGATCCGAGTAGG
Source organism: Trididemnum nubilum (assembly GCA_963965965.1). Lineage (NCBI taxonomy): Eukaryota > Metazoa > Chordata > Ascidiacea > Aplousobranchia > Didemnidae > Trididemnum > Trididemnum nubilum. Next base: position 40,089,626 of record OZ014479.1, read on the forward strand.
TCCACGACTGCCATGAGGAGCACGAGCGACATCAGCATTTTCTTGTGACGTCACAATTTGTCGTTCAAGCACCATTTCACTGCGCCTCGAAGAAAATGGTTCCTCATCACCGTCTTACTGTTACAACAAGCTTCAATCGAGGGCATACACAGCACATTTGCAAGCTCTTTCAGAAACTTTCTTCGTTGAACCTTTGCCCTAAACCTTGCGCTGTGTTCTCTATAGATGGCGTTGCATGCCAAGCCTGTGACGTCAATCATATTGTAAAAAAATGCCAATGGCCACCGCAATGTTCGTCGTTTCACAATGTACTCGCCCAGCATTTTGTCCATAGTGTCAAAACTGCCTTTGGTTTTGTTGTAGTATTTTATTATTTCTGGCTAGGCTAATTGTGTTTCTTCAACTTCTACTGCATGTGCATAGATGACAAAAGAACAACTGCTTTCTTCTTCTTTGGCACATATGAACAGACTGTTGCATCACGGTGGTAGGCGAAATTGGTTGAATAAACAGGCCTTTCCTTGTTAGGCTGCATGTTGCTTGGCAGAAATCTTTTGTTTTTTTTAATTGTACCAACTAAAGTCATGTTTCAGGAGTTCATTATCCTAGCTAATTCCATAGTAGTGAAAAAGCTATCCGTTGTAACATTTCTTCCAGATCCTTTATACAAACTGATCAGGTTCAGAACTGTTCGCTCGCCAACGTTTACTTGTCTGGGACCATCTATTGGTTTTCCAGTGTAAATCTGACCTTTCAGTGGGTATGCGTTTGATGCATCGCTAGCCCAGAAAACCTTAATGCCATATTTAGCAGGTTTAAATGGTAAATTTAGTATGGTAAATTTAGTAAAATTAGCAGGTTTACTGTGTAAATTTAGTATGGCCTCTAAACGGAAATAATTTTTCGTCGATGATGATGCATTCATAAGGCTTTTTCCAAATTTCTATTCAACATAATCCATATGTCTGGCATTGGTGCGGCCTTATCTGTTTGCGCGCGTGTTTTCGTTGTCAAATGTAATAAATCTGAGCATCATTTTAAACCGGTCACGAGACATAGCTGCACGTATAAGTGGTAAACGATCACTTTGCCACATATCGTCCAGATTCCCTTTGTTTTGTCTGTGTTCACCAGCAGCAATCAGAACGCCAATAAATGCGAGCATCTCAGCTTCAGTAAAAGGCTGGAATGTTTTTGATAATGGCCGTCCGGAAGCAAGAGGAAACCTGTTCATTAGATCATTGTTGAAAGCACCGCGCACTCTTTTGCCCTTTCGATTTGTTTCTCGTAATATGATGTCACAAATCTCTGGTCTCATTATTGATTCGAATAACTCGTCTGGTGCAAACAGGTTACTATTAGCTGCAGGTCCACCTCTTTGACGCAGAATGTTATGAGATCTTGTTTGTGCACTTGGTAATGGGTTGCTACTCCGTTCTGTTTCATCCTCGGCTATCCAGATACTTCTGACGTTTTTAGGCACAGGCTCATCCTCAGCACTTTTATTGGAGTCGCATTCTTCTTCTTGCTCCATGATTATTTCTTACTCGATGTCTGAATCTTCTGGAGTGCCGGTACCACAGTTCGCTACTAGAATATAGTTTTCGTCACCTGTTGCATCATGCGAGTCTTCCTCGTATTCAGAATCCGATTCTTCAATCATTTGCCTTAATTCATTATCCGTATACCTGTAAAAAGTATGAAAATAAAATCACGTAAAGTAATTTGTCGATATGGAAAAGTATAAAATTAGTTATGAGACCGTATCGTAGGCCTACTAACCTTCGCTCTTGTGAATTGTGGCTCCTAGATCCAGCTCCAAGTGCACTCATAATAATTCAGTAAATCGGTAAAAATGAACAGCTTTTTAAAATATAACTAAAATATCTCGTTATGTAAAACATCTGAAACAACCTATAGATGATATCGTAAATATACCAGGCATCAAGTGTGATTTTACAAAACCTGCCGATATTGCTCCTGTAGCTCCGTACTGCTACTGCTACAGGTTATGCGCTTCACCGAACTAGTGACTAGGTAGAGGCTAACAGGGTATAAACAGGTAACTACTGTAGGGTAAAATTTGCGAAATAATTGGCTAACTACTGTAAGGACTGGTTAATGTAAAACTGGCTAACTAGGCTAGCATAGGAGGCAAAAAGGCTTATTCAGAAGGAAAATAGTAACTGCTTTGCGCAATCAAGCTCTATGTAGTTCTGGCGCTTCTGAACTTTTAAAACGTTTCTTCTGACTGACTCAAAAGTAGCTGAATAGCAGCAACGCACAGCCTGTGGTTCTAAACACCTAAAAGCATGATGCATTATCCGTATTAAGGCTGGTTTACACACAACGCGTGCGCGAGTCTCGCGTTGAATTTCGTGTTAGTTTTATTATGAAAGGAAAAAAAGAAAAAACTTGCCTTTTTTCCTTCATAATAAAACAACTAGAAAATTTAAACGCGAGACTAGCGAACGCGGGTGTGTAAGCCAGCTCTTACAATTTCATCGGTAAGGATTATGACGTCACAATACGTTGTGTCAGGGCGGTGCTTAATTGTGTCGCATGGTCTTGAAAGGCTTAGGGTGCGTTTACACTGGACGCGAAGCAACGCGAAGCGAAGGTTGGCGACCTTCGCGAGTGGTCGATTACGTCACTCGCGCCTTCGCGAGTCTTCGCGAGTGGTTGCTAATCTTCGCGACTGGTCGCTTCATAGGCTAATTTTAACAACTTACTTTTAAAATGTATTCAATGCACAGAAAGCGTTGTGTACTTTATTATTGAAGCGCTATTATAGTAATCACAGGTTCTGTTTCGTCATAGCGCGCTGGAATTACCGGTAAAACGAAGATTGAGTTTATATTATGTTATCACGCAATAACCGTGAAGAAGAGTCTAGAGTAATAACTCAGGTAACAAAACAATCTTGAGAAAAAAATTTGTAAAGTTTAAGTGAAAAACGAAGTACAGTAGATTGAATTTAGAAATGAAAAGACTAGTCATTTCTTCAAAAACGTAGTAGTAGTTAGCCTATTTACTAGCTATCAATGATTTGTTTAGATCCATCCACTGAAAACTTGCCATAATCTGTTTTGACGATGACAGTTCTGGGTTTTAATGCAGAAACGCAAAAAGCTGGAAGCAGATGTCAAAAGTTCTCTTTAGGTGTTTACTCAGTTGACAAATCCTTAAGCGCTTTCACCATCCATGTCTCATTATGGTAGTGGTAGATCTATCGGTATCTTGTAGAGTGTAAACCAATAGGCTAGTCTACAGGTACATTTAAATCATTAACTATGTTGTTTTTTTGATGTGATATTTCTTTTTCAGGCAAGCATGTCATGATACCTGTAGTAAGCTTAAACAGTTGTTTGTATGTGTTATTTAGTGCTGTTTATGAAGACTTCCAATGTTAACTCTATGAGTGAAACTGAAAGCTGGATTTGTCATCAGTTATGTAGTAGAGGTTTTGCTTATTGTGCAATGGATTGCTGTGTTGATTTGCTGGAGAAAGCAAAAAAACATAGCAGTTTTTGCATGATTTGACACTATCATCGAAGGACAAGAATTTAGCACAGTAATACTAGCAGTTGCTTTGAGGAAAAGTCAGCTTCTAAAACTAAGTTTGGTGTTTTATTCGCTAGCGGAGCGCTTATCGATGTTTAGTGCGAAGTTAAATGCTATCGAGAGCATTTTATTAGTTTGCATTTTCTTGCGGTACTAGTAGGCTACGTTGCGACGGTTGCGTTTACCTCAAAGAGCTTCGCTTTAAACCACCGTTTGTAAGATACAGACAAATTTATAGCAGTAAGGTCAAGCCCCCTCTTAGCATGTTTTTGGTTATGTCCCGGATAAAAAAAACATTTAGATTTTTTCATTTGAAAATTGTTACTCAAGCATCTGAAATAAAAGTGTTGTTAGTTCTCACATTTTCATGTAACTGACGCTTCCTTCCCCAGTCCAATTATTTTTATTATAAATGCTGTATCAAGTTTTTTGTTTAGTTCAGAGAATGGAACAATAGTAATGAACTTGCTTGGTGGGTACTTCTCTACCAATAATAGTAACCTCAGCAAAAAAATGGAACTCACTTTCTACTGGTTAGATATATATTGGCTTTCTAGTTCATCTAAATACACTGACTGCAATTGCAATGATTGTACTTCAGACTTAAAATTGTTTACTTTGTCACTTTATTCACCATGTAAAGCAGTAAAAATTTTAAGAGACAGTAAAAATGTTTTGAAATTCACAAACAACTAAATTCAGATATTACACAAAGACACAGTAAATGAATATTTAACACACTTGACACTTCTATTTTCATCACATAGGACTGGAGTGAAAAATCACTACCAGACTACAATATTCATAATTATAAAACTTGGGGTAGTCCAAAACCATTGCTTCCAGTTCATTTTGATCACGGTTGCAAACCTTCAGAAACAAGAAGACTTTTAAGAGGACATTCAGAAGAAAAATTTCCATGTTTGTAGCTATTCAAAGAAGTGACTACTAATTAGGCCAATCCAAAAGTTCATGGAAATTTTTCGATTTTTTGTATCTATCTAGCTCTTGTATGTAGCAGTGTAGCTTGAAACCAATTCTAAATACAGTTCTTTTCACCAAGTTGGCTTGGTCAAAAAGGCAGTGAAAAAACTTTTGCGAGTTTTCCAATATTCAAGGAATTGTTCAATTATTGTGGTTACTTTTAAAACAACAAGCTAACAAACAATGGGTAAAAACACTATCAATACATTCAAAACTAGCCTGTTGGTGGGTTATTTTATATTCTGAAAACAAACATCATGTTAGTTTAAGTTTACTTTAAGACAAAAAAGCAAAAGCTGCTCAGCCAAAAGAACTACTGGACTGGTCTTCTGCTATGCTGCACAGAATAAAAAGTTTTGTTTTAAAAGCTAGATGTCGTGGGGCTAGGCCTACTGCTTTGGTGTATTCATTTCATTATAATGAAGCTCTGAGATCCAGCATAGCTATGAAAGATCACTCTAGGATTTACAGCCTTAGCTGTCTAGATCCAAATTAACTTGGCTAGCCTAGAGCTATCCCGAATATAACTTTGCCAACAACCTAGGCCTACTCTTTGGACTGATAAATAGGCGCTAAACCATACAAATGATACAAATAAACTATTTATATTATTTTCTAGCAAACTGCGATCGTAAAAATCAAATCAGTGAATTAGTTGGTTATCTTACTACTGCCTACAAGCAAGCGCTGTTGCGCAACTGCTCGCGAAGGTTGCGAGCGGTCGCAACCTTTCGCGAGCTGTCGATGACGTCAAATTTTGGTTGCTTTGCGTCGCTTCGCGTTGCTTCGCGTCCAGTCTAAACGCACCCTTACTCTTTAAATCAACGTCAATTGTTTCAGAAATTACACGAGTACCTACAACAACAAATTTCCCACAAAATAAGTTTAGGTACAACTGTACCTATGCCGCCTGTTAGCGGTGTAAAATTAAGCCGTCGGACAAGGGTTAAAGAATTAGGGAAAGAATTCCATTATAATTTTGCCCTTAAAATTTGATCGATTTTTGTACTCTATTTTGTGAATAGTAAAGCAGCATTAATAATTGAGATGGTGATCTTGTATCATGTGTGTTAGAAAATCTGATTTCCGCGCAGAAAATTTCAAAATATTTTGGAAAAGCTTTTTTAAAAAACCTGTGCATGAATTTGCTTAATTTCAATTTCATCACCATTTTGAAAATTTCGAATCGGTGATGCAAATGTTGCATAATTAAGGCGGAGGCTCCAGTTTGAATTATGAACGGCCCAACACGCAGACGATGAAAAACTAACGTGGAATATTATTGTACTCTACAGATATGTTATCACTTTAGAAATATTTTAACACCTAATTCAAAATTGTCCAAAAGATTATCAATCTGTTTTGCTGATAACTACAGTGTTAATAAATTGTTAATTTAAGGATGTTACCATTGTTTGATGCCAGTATTTTGCAAAGTATTTGCGTAGATAATAAAAACAGAGCAAAATTTGTTTATTTGACAAATTTCCAACAAGTTGCATACAAAACAACAACACACAGATAAAGAAAATTAGGGCCAGGAGATCTTTGGGGTTAACCAGTCTGATGTCTCCTGATATCTCTGTTGCATACTGAGTTTATTTTTGTAAAGCTTTTTTTTTAACGTTGCATTGGCCCCATTGTCAGATGCATCGACCCGTCTTGTTCGTGTTATCACAAGGGGGATAAATTGTTTATATTATTAGTATTATTATCATTATTGATAAAAGTACAGTCAAAATGCTAGAACACGTTTAATAGCTGACGTATTGCTGTTACCTTATAACATCTTTTACAGTATGATCTTCAAAGCTTATTCAAATATAAATGATCAATTAATTATAACTATTGCATAATGCTTATACTTTATTGTCTGCCATCATTGCATAGTTGGAGAAGAAAGTCATATATGTCAGCAAATACCACATATTATTGTAAGAAACTAAACTTGAATAGCTACTTTCACTAAAAGTGATCTAAAAACACAATAAGTATTGGGCCTGCTAGAGGGAGGATTACACTACAGATTTCAAATGTTTGGTTGCATTTATTAGATTTAAATAAACAAAACTTCAGAAAATGAATGCTATGGCTTTATAAATAAAGTTTATCTGAGGTTTTTAGCCCTATCTGTTGCTCGATATAGCACCAAACACCTAATTAGTTTGCTTCCTTAACCTTATTTTACACAGGGGGCATTTTACCACCTTCTCGTTTTTTCCGTGATAAATCCCTTCAACAAAAAGATTTGTTTTCTAATCGATTTGCCTTTGAGTCGAATTTCATCAAAAATAGCTTCTGCAAATTTGAAGTAGCTAAGGTGACGGAAAGTTTCCCAATTTTGAAGTTTTCCGAAGTCACTTTCCGAAATCTGAGCATTTTTTGGCCAATATTAAACAAAACTGACGTCAGAAGACGTTTTTTTGACGGATATTACTTTAATTTAAGAATTTTATGATTCAGTAATAAAAGGCAAATTTAAGTACAAAATTTAAACCGCCTGTGACGTCATTGCAAAAATAATGTCAATTTTCGAAAATATGGCTGTGACGCACAAAGATGAGGTTATCAACACAAAACCAATTTTTCAAAAAATTATGATCAACACCAACCTGCATGCTAAATTATCGCATTGTGTTGCTTTGATTTAAAATCTGCCAATGGTAAAACCAAAATGTTTTCAAAAATAATTTAATTAATATAAAATCGATTTCGGCTGCATAGACATTCAGTTACTAATAAAAACTGTCCAAAGGGTTTGGCGTAAAAACCGGTCTCATTTAAAAGAATCCAGAGCGGCAAAAATATTTCCTAATGCTACTGTATATGTCTAAGAATATTAGAATACCTTTTCATCTCTACCAGCCCACTCTGCTTCTTGGTTGTACTTGTTTCCATTATTTTACGGTGGGAGCATATTTCGTGAGTTTTGATGAGAAAATTGATCATATTGTGCAGATATTGCTTTTTGAATCGATCATATTATTGCCTTTTTATGTCGTACTTCTGGTTAATATTTGCTAATTCCAAGCTTAACCTCATAGCAGTAGCAAAAACTTTTGCAATTGCTTAGATTCGGATCGAATTAACTGTAAGGTAAATTAGTGAAAAAAATCTTTTATGAAGACTTCATTTTGTGCTACTGCGTCTTGAACTGAGTTATTGTCTTGTATGTGTGTGCTTTCTTCCAAAGTATACACTGCTTTTATTATTATTACTAGGACTGCAATTAACTTTAAGTTGAATTTATTCATAAACGAAATCTGAATGCCTTGAAATTGATTAGTTGAAGGATTTTCAATTTAAAGTTTGGTGAGGTCATTGTGACATCACAATACCCACTTTAGTCGTAAAACAACAGCTGATCGTTTCGACGAAAATTTACTGTATGTTCGTAATTGATCATTCCTTCATCCCTATTTTACATGGGATATTTGACCTACGGTGAGGGCAAAAATACCCCCATCTAATTCCTAAACCAAAAGTTATGGGAACACCAAATTAGAAATGCGGGTTGGTATTCACCAAAATTTTTCAGAAAAATTGGTTTTGAGTTAATGATATTCATCATCTTGACGTCACGGCCATATTTATAAAAAATTACGTCATTTTTGCAGTGACGTCACAGGCGATTCGTAGGCTTGTTTTTTTTTGACACTCAATCATAAAATGCCGAAGTCAAGTTAGTTTCGTCACAAACCGTCTTGTGAAAACGTTTGTGACGTAGTTTAAGTTAAGTGATGCTCATAAAATGCTCAGATTTCGGAAACTATAACTTCTAAAAGCCTCAAATATTGGGGAAACTTCCTGCTACCTTAGCAACTTCAAATTTTTATGCGTTGTTTTTGGTAAACTTTGACTAAAAATGTTAAATTGATTCGAATTTTTTTATTTTTGCTGAAAGATTTATCACAAAAAAATGAGAGGGAGGAAAAATGCCTCCCAGAATAGAATCGGGGTAAAGAAGTTAGTAGTTAATTTGTGGTTAAGCAGTAAGCTTGGCCGAAAGGGTAAAGTAGTAGTAATCTTTTATTGCCGAACAAAAACAAATACATGAATCGCAAATTCAGCAAAAATTTGAAGACACTATTTAGCACGACGAGAAGGAGCGAAAGACCAAATAAGAGCGTGGTTAATTAAGCGAAAGGTGTCTCTTCTACGACGGCTACCCTAATTACATGATTTGATTTCATCCCTTAGCTTGTTCATGTTGTTACTTCTTTTAATAAAACACTTTACGATAATTATCTTTTTTGTTGGCTTCAAACAAACAGTAAATCCAGTAGCCGAGAATTTAAAGAAATTAACAGGAACATAAAATAACCGAAAACTTCTAAGCAGGTACGGATTCCTCCAAATAAAACGGATTTACCACAATGAAAAGTGTGTGGATCATCCAAGTGTCAGCGTCTGATGCTGTCCCGCACTGGCAGGAGAGTGTCTATATCGTATGATTAAAAACTCAGTTTTCGAAACATTCAACTGCGCAAGATTTTGTGGAAATAACAATTTAAACCAAGTTTTAATTTATAAGTGTAGCGGAATTGTCATATTTACCGGATTATGAACTTCATTTTGGTTAAACAGAGTTGATAAAAGATTATCACCCATTGTTTTTCAGTGCATTCGGTGAATTCACAAATGAAATAGATTTTTATTACTACGTTGGTAGAGCCTCGATTGTTCCTCGCAACGATTCTGCTGACTTTTGGAGACATAATTTTATTCTGTTTGGTCGGTTCGACCCGCTACCAACTGCAATTAAGTTAAACAATTATCAAAATCGTGATGGTAAAGAATGGAAAAGCTACGTGTTTCTGGCTGGAAAACCAGATCCGTTAACATTTACTCCAACACTTACTAATCAATACAGCTTTTACATTCCAGGTTTGTGATTGTTTACTGTTAATCGTAGCTGCTTTCAAATATTTTCAGCAGATTAAGCAAAGTAGATTTAATTAGATTGTTTTTCTAACGAATTTGCTTTTCCTACATGAAACAGAATTAATCAGATCCAAATTTCGATGTCATCCTTAGCGTCATCATGTAATCAACTAATTTTTCTCTTTTAAATCCACAGCAAACTAACTTTGAATGACATCATCTATCATAGTGGAGATTGAAACCCGACATTATCACAAAAACAATTGCTGATATTTTTTAAAATTAAAAAAAGTTGACGTCATTTTTTTTCTATGGGGCATGTTAGATACAATTTTTCTGGTAAACTAACCAGTCACTTCACCAAACTTTAAATTGAAAATCCTTTATCTAATCAATTTCAAGGCATTCAGATTTCATTTATGAATAAATTCAACTTAAAGTTAATTGCAGTCCTAGTAATATTAATAATAGTAGTTTATACTTTACAAGAAAGCACACGCACTTAAGACAATAACTCAGTTCAAGACGCAGTAGCACAAAATGAAGTCTTCATAAAAGATTTTTTTCACTAATTTACCTTACAGTTAATTCGATCCGAATCTAAGCAATTGCAAAAGTTTTTGCCATTGCAATGAAGTTAAGCTTGGAATTAGTAAATATTAACCAGAGGTACGACATAAAAGGGCAATAATATGATCGATTCAAAAAGCAATATCTGCACAATATGATCAATTTTCTCATCAAAACTCACGAAATATGCTCCCACCGTAAAATAATGAAAACAAGTACAGTAACTAAGAACTAAGAAGCTTATTCTGAATAATGCGTAGGCTGCTTTAAAATTGCTCTAAAAGTATCACTCAGTCAAAAATTGATCCTCAAGCTATTCACCCACAAGCAATTGCAATGCATGGTTATTGCAGTCCTTCGTATGAAACCTAAGCAAATTATAAACGCACATCAGTTCAAAAATCATTATTCAGTTGGGAAAGCTGAAATAACACGATACACTTCCATTTGATAAATTAGCGGTTATGATGGTATACGATGCTGCAGTTTGCTGAGAAGAGGAAAGATGCTATGAATTACTTCTACAATTTGTTTGGTCAAATTATTCATAGTTTTACAGTTTTGGAAGTTGCAAAAATAGCCAAAACTTTGCACTTGCTGTAATTAATCAATGCTTTGATAAATTAATGCTAAGTTTTTTTGTTTTTTTTTAGATATCAGTGTATTTCTAGAAGCTCGATCAAACATTGGTCAAACAAATTGGTTTTGGGAAAATGGAACAATGGTGGATGATTCAAGATATCCATCATCTAACCAATCTATTTGCCAGCAAATGACTATGCCTTTAACTTATGACGATGGAATCAATTTGTTGCCGAAACCGTGTGATCAAGATGAAGCTTATTTTACTTGTGACGTTTCTTGTAAGTTGCAGTAGCGTAGCCAGGGGGGGGGGGGCGGGGGGCTCGAGCCCCCCCCATTGGCTTGTGAAGTATGCAAAAACGCATGTATTTTGTGCTTTTGAGGCCGATTTTCTGTGAAAAATGGAAAATAGCCCCCCCCATACGAAAAGAGCCCCCCTCAGACGTTTGAACTTGCGAAACTTGGGAGAAAAATCGCCCTGAATTTTGGCGAAGACCTTTTTTTTTTTTTTTGGAGATCACCTAATTTAGGGCGGAAAAAACGTTTGAATTTCGGATTTCGGCCGAAAAATCACTTTGAATTTTGGCGAAGACCATTTTTTTTTTTTTTTTTGGAGATCACCTAATTTTGGGCGGAAAAAACCTTTGAATTTCCGATGTTTCCGAGACATTTCGTCTCAAATTTCGGACAAACCGTCTGAAACTGATTCAAGGTCAATGAAAATTCGAGTCAACGTCGTATGCACACTTCTCACTCTTTCAAAATAGCCCCCCCCCCTTTTTCAAATCCTGGCTACGCGCCTGGTAAGTTGTATTGCGTTTTTGATGCTAAAAAGCTCAACATTCCACAAACAGTAAGCTAATTGTTTTAATAGCAAAGGACACCTTAGCAAACCTTGTGATCGAATTTGTTTGTTAAAAGATGAGTTAAACTGGCCATCATCCTTAGCCTTGAAAATATTTTATGATAATACAATACTATGGCACTGAACTGTTCTATCAAGGTTCAATTCTGCACTAGCGCTTAAATAAAACAGCGACCCCGACAGTAAACAAACGAATACGCACATTTAAAAACATATCATTTTCCCCCTTTAGGAAACCTTTAAAAAAAAATTATATCATCCAGTGACAGCATGATAAGTTAAAGTCGACAACCTCTTTTGACCAACAACTGCGATTTCTGATCAGCTTGAAAATGTTGCAGTCTCGTTCAGACTAGAAGCATTGGAGTGCGATGGAACGCTGTTGAACTTGACCTGGAACTTGGGGAGTTCTTTGGCAGAAAATTTGAATTTTCAGGTAGTCACTTTATTTATGAGTTTGATGATGTTACGATATTATAAGTATTTTTGTATTGCTTTAAGAGTCTATACTGCAGTTGCAAATTTCTTCCTGTTTATTTACACAAAATATAACCCTAAAACTAATCGATTTATGAATTCAATTAATTCCTGATCTGAAACTCAAGTAATTCTTTATTCGTCATTTTGTCTAAAAACAATTAGGTACATTTATATGGTGGTGCAGAACCGGTTATAAGGTTTGAATTTCAATCAAAACTTAAGAGTTTTGCCAAACTGCAGTATTTGCAAGTAATTAGTCAAGCATAACGTAAATAGGTTTTATGTGGAAGCTCTTCTGTCGAATAACGTTTGCTTTTTCGCAGATAATAGTCTTAGAGACCGGACGATCTTATTTGGCTTCTTTTAGTCAATCAAACTACGTCATTGGTGATCTGCAGAGCCAATCTCGCTATACTATCCAAGTAAGCAATTTGGGAAAAGCTCATCCTTTACTTTTCTTATAGCACAGGCTGCCAAAAAAAAAGCTGGCCATTTGTGAAATGACGGTATTGTTAGATTTTTGTAACCTTAAGTTTCATGCTAGCTGAGCAATCTAACAAAATTTTGCTACCGCTGAATAGCAGCAGTTTTCTGAAATTGGTAGTAAGTCGGAGCATGAGTGGTGTTAATAGCTTAGAAACTCTATAAATAATAGAACTCTGTATTTTGTGCACTATCTTGCATATTCAAGCATTGAGGAACTCAAATTCGGCTTAAAAAGCTTGTACTATTGGATTAAGCCATTTGTGAAATTTTAGTTGCATGTTATATTCTTGCTGATACCGGTCTTGTTCAAAGTCGCTCACAAAAAACGGCCCTAAAACCGGAAAAACTGTTGGAGCGTAACGTCCTTATTGCAAATGCTTTTGATTTGAATCATGTACGGCATCTGTAAAAATTTTCCGTTCCTGATGCAAGATAAAAAGCTCGAAATTTACCTTATTCAGAAGCTAGACCAACGTATATTCCAATTTGCCTCATATAAAAAGGAAAAAGTAGTTTGGATTATTAGCCTGTATTTTATTTATTTCGGTCAAGAAAAGCTTTGTCTATATGGTTGTGTTGTTGTAGATTTCATTAAATTGCGCTGATTGTTTTGGATCTAATTCTACGTGGACGTTATCAAAACAGACAGGAGTAGTATATCCTATCATATCAAATGCCGTTGTTACTTCAAACTGTAGTATTCAGTGGTCACAAGCGATGGAGTTTATGGATGATACCACTTATAAGGTAAGATTTAAAATTTATCACTACAATGACGCTAAACCCATTTCTTGCTTAAGGAAAAACTTCGAAAAGGATATCTCTGCCGGATAGAAGTCGAACGATGTCGAAATATTCTAACCATTTATAAACAGTTAAAACTTCCAAAATTTTATGCTCGTGTATACAACTTTGTACTTGTCCTTTGTTTCGTATAGTAAGATGTAATAATGATGTCACGGAACGTCATATAATGCGAGTAACAAAAGCATACAAAAAAAACTTAATTCCTTTCTTCAAATGTGCTTTTACAAAAGTTTTCTATCGCAAAGCACCTTGCTTCCACTATTGGGTCGGTATACACTATTCGTAAAATTATGAGCGTATTTTTAGTTAATTTTAGTCGGAAATTTGATACGCCCAACGTATCGCCTGTCCAGCGTACAAGTTGCCAATTGGTTAAAATAAACTAAAGATACGATTATATGATTTTACGCACGTTACAGCGGACTATATTTACGGGTTTTATAGTTCTGGCTTATTCCTGGGCAAAAATCGCGAGCCTCCAATCGTAGGCTGTATATTTTGCTAATTTTAACTAACTGTAGTCAATACGCGGGTAAGCGACACGCATGGCGTACTGAACTTTTGTTTAAAACAAATAAAGAATACGCTTGCTAGTTTATGTCAACTGCAGACCGATACTGGAACGATTGGCCTCGGTAAGAGCCGTTAATTTAGAAACAAAACTTAAATGTCAACACAAACAGTAATAAATTATCGAGAAGCAATCTTTGCAAATACTTTCGTAATTTTTCTTAAATTGATAAACATTTTTTCATGATAACTGAACAATTAACTGGAGTTGTTAAAATTTCCTTTGTAAACTTTTCGAAGATTGAATGGAACAATTCTTTAATAACTGTCAACAAATCTCGAGTGCAAAACCCAGCCTCCAATACTTTCCAATATCCATTGGATTTCAAGCAATTTGATGAAGAGGAAAATATTTCGTTTGTGGTGAGCTGTTTACTTGTTTGTATTTTTGTGTTTCGTTCCAATAATGCAGAAACTTACTATAAATGTCAAGAAAGTTAAACTTTTGGTTAATTATGTTGCCGTGATTCGGTTGTGCATGGAGCGCGAGTACTGTAATACGTTTGCATGCATTGTGATGAAATTTTAGAGTACAGTAGGCTACTGTGTATCAAGTTCTTTTTTTGTGAAAAGATTTTTTCTATTTTTCAGTCGCTAATTAGTTTGCTATTTGCTAATAGATCCAAGCTACTTATAAAGAATGTGAAAGCGACTATGCAAGAGTACCGGTAATTGGGACGTGTACAAATACAATCAAAACGATTTCAAGCACAATGTCTACTGAACCGAAATTTACTTCAAACCCACAAAACTTGTCATCAACATCATCAGCCTCAAACTTCCCATTGGAAGCTATAATTGGAGTTTCTGCTGGAGTCATTGTTCTTCTAATTATTGTTGGACTATTGTTTTATAAACGGTGGGAATTGTCAAGCTCTTTATTTTTGTCACGAGTTGCGATAGTGCTTTCATGTCGGTTAAATTATGTTTGTAGAGCTCATTATCAATGTTGTGTGATGCGTTTTAGATACTGATCTGTATTTAATCTCCACTCACAATTACGCTTTTATGTTGAACGATTGAGATTTTCTAGGAAATTTTTCTGTTTGCTTATTTGCCTGCTTGATTTGTTAACTTTTCTAGCTAATTTCCAATTTGTTTTAAATCAAAAAACAGAGATGATGAGTTAGTTCAAGGACAAAACAAAGTGAAATAGCTCAAATTGAAGGGTGAACAAACAGTGCAACAAAAATTCTACATCACAGAATCTTAGCTGGATTGGAGAACCCACATGGTATACAGTGGTGGTGGTGTTGCTATTGACCTCTTTCGAGGGATGGGGGCGTGAAAAAATCTGCGGAGACATAACAGTCGGGCCATACTAGCTTTAAGAGCTGGGCTAAACGTCGAAAACAGCAGGTGTAGACTATAGAGCCAAAGATAGATCTGCGCGTAAGCTCAAAGGCAGGACAGTATCTTTTTTCCATTCCCTTCCTATTGCTTCTTTTTGGCACCCCACTCTTCCCGCTGAAAATAACTTTGGATTGTAGATGGTCGAGTTAATGATGAAAAAGTTGCTGCTAGGTTCTTTTGTTTTCCGCAGTGGCAAACTGGCTATGCGTTGTTGCTGTCTTAAGCAAAACACTAAAGCTTATTTCTCATTGCTGGCAAGCAGTTTACTTCCTGTCGTGATTCCAATAGGTATATAACCCGACAAAGTCAAAAACGTAACAAAAAATGGTTTTCTCCGTCAGTATGGTCCGTGATAGACAAAGGCGCAGTCTTGGTTTACAATCATGTAAAAATGAATAGAATTAGATTTTGGCAATTTGGCACTACCTACAACTGAATGAAATACCCCACGTAAACCCAAATAATTTGTTTTGTTATCGTTTAGGTCGAAAAAACTCTCCAAGGTTGGTGAGATAAACATTAACTACAATAAAGAAGCTGTTGAAGAAGTTGCGGTTGACTGCGACGGTTACGTTGAATTTCATGCCAGAGGTTGGTGTTTAATCAATCCTTTTGCTTTTTTAATTGATTGGTTCTATAAAATTAACGCCAAGGCTGATATGTAGATTGGTTTTATTTTTTATTGTTTTAGAAAAAATGCTTTCGAATGAGTGACGTCATCAAGCACACGTCATAACTATTTTTATATTTTATAATCAAATGGTAATTTTTTTTTAATGACATTAGAGCCTAATCAATAATTGCACTTAAGTCGATTTTATTTTCATAAACGACAATCTGCCTAAGTCAAAGTGATGACGTCTTTAAAGCTAGAATGTTGTTGAATTGGTTTCAATTAAAAATTTGATGATTTTTTTAATCTACTTTGACGAACTTTATGAAGTTCTTGGACTTTAGAGCATTTTTCACTGTCTGAATATCTGCGAATAACATAAAAACGTTCAGGTTTAGTCGTAAAGAAAGTCACCGCAAAAATGGGCAATATCTATAAATTTTTACCATATTTGAGTTATGTGAAAACAATGGAAGGTGCAGGAGATTTTTCGTCCCCTTTCGTCACGGAAAGTATCGTTTAAAAACAAACTGCATTATTGCAAATATGGTACTTTTTCAACACGTAATTGGTTGTTTATTGATTGTGTTTTGCTTTTTGTAGTTTTTTTTTCTAGGAAAGGATAGCACGAACATTCAATTAATATCGAGCGAACCGACCAAAACTGATACCTGCGGGACGGTAAGCAAAAGTAATTGAATAAATAAATTGTAATTCTCCTCAAAATGTCTTTTGCGTTGTGAAAAACCTGCAATTTTCTTAAAGAGTTGATAAGGTTTTTAACCGCATTCGATGTCAAAATAGACAAAATGCATTCAGCGTCAAAATAAAGAAAATTATGCCATAAGCTTGCTACTAATGGCGTAGATGCAACAAATGTTGCCTCACCAAATTTTATGCGCAAAAATGTAACTAATGCACGAAATAAAAAGCATGGCTTTGGTTTCTGGAATTCATTGAAATTATGAAGGCTGGGAGTGCTTAAGAAACAGATTTTTATTACCTTATCTAATTTAACGATTGCAGTCTGTAATACACATTATGCTCTAAGTTTTCCATTGAAAAACTTTTCGTCGATGTGAATGATCTCTTTATATTACAGTACAGCTTTAGTCTGATAAATAAAATATTCCAATAATACTTCAAGAACGATACTGAATGATAGTATGCAATAACTTTTAATGTACCGATACATTCTTCTTATTTTAGGAAAAAAAGAAAACTTCTGAAAGTAAATATGGTAAGAGAGGTGTTTTTTTAGCAATGAATGCTTAGTCGGAATGTAGCTAATGCATGTTAATTTTTGGCGATAGAAACGTGGATAATAATACGCGACTAATTTGAAGAAATCATTGTTCAGGTTTTTTCCTGATAAACCAAAGAAACCAGAAACAGATAACCAGAAACAGATAGACCAGATACAGATTACACAAAACCAAACCAAATCAAAATTCCTCTTATCCTTACCCAGGGATTACTAGAACTTATTTTTTATTCTAGTAAACCCTTTCCTCAATTCTTTTATTAGTCTAGCCCAGGCTTTACCTATATTTGAATTATAGACCAAACAAGATTGAAACCTAACACGTCTGCACAAGACTGCAATTGCCAACGACGTCATCTGCGGTGCCAATAAGTCGCAGAGGTTTTCAACGCTATTGGTAGGCGTTAGACCTCTGCACTAGCACAGCCCATAGTCCATTGAGTTTCTATTAAATGGACAAGTCAGTGTTTGGTGTCTTTTCCTACAAACGTATCAAACATTGCTACTTTGGAGCAAAAAAAACGGACAATGTTAGAAGCTTTGAAGAAAAAAAAGTAGAACCAAGATAAAATGAAACATTTCATTTACGAAACTTTTCGACTAGAACTTAAGTCATTTTTAAGCTTACTCAAATAGAATAGCGATTTCAGTAGCAAAATTACTCAAAAATTAGAAAAAATATTTTGGTTCGGCAATTAACCTATGGATTTGAATGCGGCTTAATTCGCAATCGACTTGCTTTGAAGTCTCCATGAAATCATGAAATCGCAAATCGATAACGAATTTTATGCGCGATTAGATTGCGACACTCCTTGTCGGATTAATTCACACAAACGTTTGCGTTGCCGCGACTGCTATATTGGCTCTTATTGTGCGATTGCTTGAAACTCCATGTTGCATTTACAGTAAATAGTGCAAATGGAATCGCAATGTTGTTGGAATCAAATTTCGATAAGTGTTAGATTATCATTAATTTTATAGTCACTAACTCAACTCTTTAGCTGCTAAGTTCGCCAACCATCTTCTTCAGCAATCACCCTTTTAACCAAACAGTAGCAATATGCAGCAACCATAAGATCTGGTGCATTATAAATTATACACTTTTAACGTTGCATATTTTAAACGCTATGTTTAATTTGGTAGAAAACGTGAATGTTTCTGTTGGATCAACGATTAATGTGAACAGTTTGAAAGATTTTTATGTGGCTGAATGCTTAAATGGATTTGCAACTTTGCAGAGACAGTTTAAAGTAAGTTACAATAGTTTTAAGTCAAAAGCTTATTTATTTTCAGGAGGTATAAAACGTTTTTTTATCAGTTGTAGGATTTAACGCCAGCCGTTTGATTGCTTGTATTTTGTTCTTGTCTTCACAGTGCGGTGCTAAATTTGATGTTGTATTTTGGTAAAAATTAACATAAGGACAAAAGTCGCAGTAAAAGTGCCTCGAAATGCATTACTTTTAAATGCTTGCTTTCTTCATAATTATTAGTGTGCATACATCTGGCAATTTTTAGGTTTTCAAATTTTTGTGATTTCTTCTAAATTGTTTTTCCAGGAGCTTTGCCCAAGTCAAAATATGGAACCGAATGCATCGCAGCAACTCGAATATGCTAACGTATCTTACGTATTCAAGTCTGACACCAAAAATAAATCAGGTATGTTCATAGCAACAGTGTGAAGCCTTCACTGTGTATGGTAGACATGTGGGCAGGGGGCAGCTTGACTCGAAGACCAAAAAATCCCTTCGCTGTGTCCTGCTAGCCAAGGTAGCTTAGCCAATAAATTAAGATGTAATTATTACATTATTAGGTTACGTTACATTCTCAAAAATGAATTTGACTCTATGGCTCGCAAATCTTTCCAGCAATTTGGTCTAGTTGCAGTTTTTTTTTATTGAAAAACTCCCTGCTTTTTATCACACCGTGAGCTAATGTGGAGCAGTTTCAGCTTGAACTGCTGCCTCAATAAAGCCAAAATTTTCATCTAGACAATGAAAAAAAATGATAAAACATTAAAAACTTTCTTTTTTTCTTTTCAGGCAACACTTTTTTAAAACTATCAGGGGATAAAAAGATTGATGCATCTCAGATTAAGGTAATGAAACTCTGTAATAGTTTGTGATACTAATTTTATAACAACCTTGTTAACGTCAAGATTTTCCAATAAGTCAAACTTTCTTCAAAACATCAATCCACCCTAACCTATTGCTAAACACACAGGTTGGTTAGCTGTCACTCTGAACTGCTACCATGCGCCATTTATGGGTAACATTTTTAACGTCAGTGAGACTTAGAGTAAATAAATAAATAAATAAAAAGTGTTGTTCTTTGAAAACTGAAAGCTATCCCATAATGGGGGATAATAACATTAAGGTCAACTGGAAAAACGGCAGTTGTAATCAGATACATAAAAGATTTTTAAATTAAAACGCCAACATTTCAATTTAGATAAAAGACCGCTACTACCTATCTTCGTCAGGGCTGAAATAAATTCTTTTATGTTTTTAATTACTACTTCTGTTTTTACCAGTTGAGCTTAGTTAGTTGAGCTTAGCATCATAATTCACCTGGTGGCAACAACATTATGGAATAACAACATTGTCAAAGCGGTATTATTTTACAGGCATTGCCTGGAGGCAAGGATTATATTGCTGCTCGCAGTCCACAAGCAAACAGGGTCAATGAATTTTGGGAAATGGTTTGGAGCCAAAAATCTTCTTTGATTGTAATGCTGAGCAAATGTGTTGAAAATAATCAGGTAGAGTATTTTTGCAAATATTTTGACTTGCTTGTTACTTCATATTTTTTTAGAAAGTATTACTACAGTTAAAACAAAATTTAAAAAAAACACCATTTAAAAGGTGCATTACGAATGCAATCCAACAAACATCAAAATTCACAGAAAGCATTACTACAAGCAGACAAACATTATCAGTTGCATGCCTAAGACAGTTGTTTTACCTAGTTTAAAGGCTCGTCAGTAAGACTAGCAGAGCCGAAATGACCAATAGCACCGTGACAAAACCTACGCAAAAAACAATTACCAAAAGACTGAAAAAATATTTGGAGGTAAAACTCTATCACAAATCAATCTTTACCCATCAAATTATGGGTAAAGATTGACTTTTCAAACTGAGATTCAACTAAATCTTTCTAAGTGAGATCCTTACCAAATGAAACTCTACGCTTCAGGATACTAAAGTCATGAAAGTAATTACCAATTGAAATTAGGTTCCTGCCTGCTAATTTAACTAAAATAACTACTGCAATATTTAAGGTTTTTGAGCCGATCTGTGGTCGAATGGAGAGAGCGTCTGCTATTAGAATAGTAGACCCGAGTTTTGTTTTCGTTCGGGTCAAACCAAAGAACATAAATATTGGTATTTACAGCTTTCTTGTTCAATGTTTAGCCATCAAAAAAGACAATGCGAGTCCTCCATCGTGCTTAATAGACAGTTGGGCAGTGACAGCTTGATTAAAAGACTAAAAGATCTCTTCGAAGTTTTCTGACCGAACGAACTTGCTAAATGAAATGTACTGTAATTACAAGTACAATTTTCTTATTTAAAAATAGTTGAGAGATTTTTTCAAGTCAGCGCCCTGTTTAAATAATGCTTTCAATTTTCAAGACGGTTTGTGAAAAGTATTGGCCTGCAATTTCTTCGATAATGCAACGTAGTGGTTTCACTGTAACTGGAAAGTCGGAGAAGAGCTTTGGGGAAATCATCAAGCGTACTTTTATCATTAAGCAAATTAAAACACAGGTAAGATACAGCTGGTTGTAAGTTATTCGTTTGCTCGTTCATTCATATTCCGGCATACCCATAAAGTAGCATATAGCTTAATCGTGTAGTAAACGGCGAAGATCACCGCAGTAACAAGTATTCATGTTTAAAGTTTTGTTTTTTACTTTTTCCGGCTATTCAAAAATCAATACTTTGATATGTTTCTGCTAAAAAAAACCAGCAGTGTTCGAATTGTTAAAGCAATGAACGAACAACGCACAATGCAAACAAGGGATAACCAAGACAAAAGTGATCAACCTGTCAATACAATAGCGCTAATAGAGCCAAAGAAACTTTTAAGATACGATAATTTTTTTAAATAACCATGTGCTCAAAAAAGCTGTAACTACGCTTTGTCTGCATACAAACAGTCTTTGAATGGCAAGCGTAATTCGCGAGATCCACGAAGCCAGAAAGATTGGATTCTTTTTTTTTAATTAGGCCTACACGCATTTAATGTACCATACTCTACATTCTTGAAGCATGCCTTTACACAAACCAAAAAGTTCTGGCTAACTTATTTCCATATCTCACGAGCATATACAGCTGTATAATTACCCACACTTTTTGCTTGCGCTCAGTCACTGTTTATCTTCTGGTGACGTAGACCTTCTTTGCTGCCGGACCTTAAAATGGGCAACAATTGGCTCAGAAGTAATAACCCAACGACAGTTGAGCAGCTGAGGCTTGCGTGGCTCATTAAAGATAGTGCAAGCCTATTACAGCTAGCGCAAGTTTGGATCATCTTATTAGGGAACTTTTTCGAAATCGTAATTATTGATAAAATTCTATACTACACGTTATAAACTAGAATTATTTACATAATCAAAATAATTCCCGATCATAATGAATAAAGTAATGTAACATATCATACTATACTGCCATAATTGCTATGCCTGTAGAAGCATTGCAGCAATTTTTTAGTACAGATCTATATTTTAGGCGCAAAGAACGGTGATCCAGTTCCAATACACTGGTTGGCCTAACCACTGGGTACCCCCCACTACGTCATCATTGCTTAATCTCCAAAAGCTTATCAACCTGGAGCATTCCAACAACCCAGCAGATGTGCCCATGATTGTGCATTGCAGGTGAGTTTTGCGTTATTGTAATGTTGGAGGTTGTTTGTTTTTTTGCTTTTTTTCTTGTTGTAATTATTGTTTTGCTTTGTCACTTTGTTTTTTAATTTTTTTTTGTGTTGCCGCTGTACTTTTATTGTTGCTGTGTGTTTTACACTTACTTTATGATGCAAAATTTGCTAAAGTAAATTAGATTTCCGAAACAGGCAAACAGTTATAGTTTGTACGGCACTATCAATAAAAAGCGACAGTGTTATTCAATTTTGTTTAAAACATTATTTTTATGAAAATCAAAACATCCATTGAAAATTTAGCCGAAGCTACTGTAAGTTATGATCTATTAATTGTAATAGCATTTATCACAGTTGTGGTTTTGTCTTTTCATATAAAAATTTTGCTTTTTGTGATTGATTTTTTGTTTTCTTCAATAGCACTGGAATGGGTAGAACTGGAACTTACATCGCAATCGATCAATTGATAGATGAATTACACCACAATGGAAATATTGACGTCATGAAAACTATTTCTGCAATGAGACAAAGCAGAAGCAAAATGGTGGAAACTTTGGTTAGTTTAATATAAATTTGAATGTCCATTGATTCTAAGCAATAAGTATTGAAGAAGTTTCAGGTATTTTTTAAATTTTGACTTCGCTTCTATTTAATTTTTATCGACAATGTTTGTATCTTGTTCGGTCACAGGCTGTACTGGTTTCTTGACTGAAATTTTGTCAAAACAAAAGTTTATTGCTAGATAGTTTTTTAACCAATATGCGAACCGTTAACTTTAAATGTGCAGATAACACGATTGTTTTGGAAATTATTTCTCTGCTTTGATCATAAAAAAATTGTCAAACTCTACCGCAAAGTAGTATTAGTAAATAAGTGGTGCAAATGAACTGTACGTAGGTCCTACCTCTTGCTTTAAAAATGTGGTATTTACTGTAGGATTGGTTTACATGACGTACAGATTTTGTTCATGACTTGAAAAAATAGCTGGTTTTGGCCAGCCAAAACCATTTCACTGCAAGTTTTTTCTTTTCTTTCTTTTTTTTTTAATTTTTCGGGTCAAGTTTTTTACCAATCCAGAATGATAATCTTTCTTTTACATGCAGAGTCAGTACATTTTGATCCACAAGATCCTTGTTGAGTGCAATTTTCTTCCTCAAACGGATCGAAAGGTGGAAGAATTTAAAAATCTCATGAACGAATTCAATTGGTAAGTTCCAAATGCTAACTTTCAAACCTTCATAGAAAAAGTTACTCTTGTCAATGAAATTGGTAATGATGCTTTTATTCAATTCAAATTCAACATTCAAATTTATTTTTCCAAAGATGCAAAACAAATACGCCTCAACACAGAGTTGTAAGGCGGGCCGGGCTTTTCGGGTCGGGTTCGGGCCTGAAGTTGACAAAAATTTCGGGCTTAAATCGGTTCTGAGACGTAATTTTTGTCTTTGGTGCACAAAAAGATTATTAAAATAACTTGGCAACAGTGCTAAATTTTTCAGACCTAACTTAACTTTTGTTTTTTTCGGGCATGATTTGAGGTTCAAATTAGTTTTCGAGTTCGGGCCGGGTTCGGGTTTGAACTAGTCGTCCCGTTTTCAACTCTGCTGCAACAACATTACGTATAGTAGAACATCTTCAGGAAAACATGGCAAAGCCTGGAGGCTTAAATCATGCAAAATTATCAGCAATATTGTCGAGGTAAATTACCCCATTGCTATGCGGCCATGAAACCTTTTAGCAAATAACAAGTAACGCTTATGTACAAAATGCACAATTATATACGGCCATAAAACAGACGTCAAAACAATTGATCAAACAGCAAGATACAAGTCACCAAAAAAAAAATAGCGTCACAACGGAGTATTGATCTGTGTAGAGAAAGACTTGTTAAATATACGCCAACAACACTTGGTCAAACTGTAGGCTACCGGAACGAAACAAAAATAGTAATAAAACTCTTTTATATAGTAGAAAATTTTTGAAATAATAAACGGAACTCTTACAGGCCAGCTTAACTGACTTTTCATAGTTTTTCGAGACAACCTAAAAACTACAAATGATGAAATTTCGAAACTTCACTTGAAAATTTAATTGGGTTAACGAGAAAATGAACAAATCCGCTTTACTCCAAAAACCAATCCAATCCATGCTAACGTCATTGTACGACTAGCTACGCTGATATTGAGTGGATCTAAATGCCAGATGCTTTGCGATTGACAAATAATGATTCAACGGGTATTAAAAGCATTAATTAAAAGATTTTGGTACAAATACAAGGAATTTACTAGCAAGTGTGCTGAAGCTATAAGTTGGCTACATAGCGAAGTAAAATAGTCTACTGGTAAGTAATTGTATAATACTGTTTTCTGTACAGTAAAAAAGTATCGCATGAGTAATCACAGCAGTGGATATTTACCATTATGTTAACCAAGAGGTGTCCAAAAAATGCTGGTACTGAAAATGCATACCGGTATTAAAAATGCCAGTAATGAAAATGCCAATGCCTGTACGTTTACTGAGAATGGTGGTGTTGTCAAATTATGATACAGGAAAATGCCATTACCCGAAAATTTCGATACTGGAAATTCTGATACTGAACATATGGGTACCGGTAGTAGAAAATGCTGATACTGAAAAGGACAGTACTAAAAAATGGCAGTACTCAGTGCCGCGATTAAGAAATAATATTTTTTTGCTTATTTCTTGTTGGGGGCCTTATTTAACCCCATGATAATATTCAACCTCAAAGTAACCCTCCACAAAGTTCAGACTTGCTCAAAAAAGAAAGAATTTAAGTATTGTATTGCTAACTTGCAGTGCAGAATGGCAATATTGACTAGTGGTACGTCGGTTTTTAGTATTCGCATTTTTTGGGACCGGAATTTTTCAGTTTAGAATTGCAATTTTTCAGTACAAACGTTTTTCAGAACATCTCTTGGTTAACATTGTAGTAAATATTCACTGTGTGATTACTAATAAATGATGAAATATCGTACAGGTAACAGTATATACAGTTACTTACCAGTAGACTATTTTACTTTGCTTATTAGTTAACTAAAGGCTTTCACACACTTGCTAGTTAATGCTTTGTATTTGTAAATCTTCTTTTGCGCGCGGCTGTCGCAATTTTGCGACAAGGCTACTTTTCAAATATCAAACAATACTGCTTCAGTATCGAAAGGGCAAATCCCCCAAGTTAAATATTATTTTGTTCGTTAGGAAACCAGCTTTCCAATGAGCTATTGTGTTCTATAGGTTACTATTGGAGTTATTGCTAATATCTACGGTTGAAGTTACTGATTGGAAATGAATAAGAATTATTAAACTCTTAACCAAGCTTTCAAAATGGTAGCAGCTGATTGCGATTCAGGGAATGAACCAGAGTATTCTGTGCCTAAATTTAGTGACAGTGATCAAATTTTACAACATTTTTTGTTAGTCCTACTTATGTGCTATAAATGTTGTACCGTGAATGGGGAGACTTTGAACGCCGGGGTGACTTTGAACGATTTTACATATGTAATTTAAAGGTCGGTATCTCAATGGTTTTTGATGGGTTTGAACTCAAGTTGGTCACGATTGTTGTTTAGGTAGCCCACTATGTTGAGACAGTGGGCGAAGTCTCTAGCTTCTTTCAGTACTCATTAATGGATGAAACAAAATGGACCAAAATTTAGCACAATATTTTACTCTCGAAAAATTTATCTCATTCCTAATGAAGTGGTTGCATTGCACGGTTTGTAATAACATCCTGAATCACGTTTTCCATCAGTGTTATGCCCTGCCAATCGAAACTTAAGTTGCACATCTCAGTTGTTTTAGACAGCAAAAACACTATCATGGGGTGACTTTGAACAGGCGTGTAAATAGTCATCTGCAGTTTTTTTATATTTAGAAGCATATTTTTGTATGTATGGTTATTTTTGCTCTTGCTTTTCAGATAGCTAGTTGCAGTTTATTACATGACAGTTAGTTAGCCCTATATTTAATTGTTATTCTAGTAACTGGTATTATAATTCAAAGTTGTTTTCGGATTAATTTGGAGACTCAGAAATGCCCCGCAAATACAAGCCAAAAGCTGGCAGTCGAAGTTATAGAAACTACACAGATGAGTCTTTACGAAATGCTGTGCAGGAAATACAAAACCAATCTTTATCCATGAGACAAGCTTCTTATACAAAAACCAATCTTTATCAAAAGTTTTGATTACCTTTATAATGTCGATGTTGCAGTAGATTTTGTTGGCAAACCATGATTATCACTCGGACTAATTTTTTTATTTGTGTCATATTGGTATTTCTGCTTTTGTCGATGTAGCAGTAGATTTTGTTGTTAAGCTGGCATCTAACATAATAAATAATAAAACTTTTCGTTTAAAACGTCTTTCCAGGCCCGAATTAAAAAGCACTTGCAACAAAAACGGCGTCTACGGTGTTCGGGGGGCGTCTTTTGTTGTTTTAGACGTTCAAAGTCACACTTTGATAGCACAACATTGAAATGTCATTAATTTCCTATTACTGTTCAAAGTCACCCCATTGCGGGGTGACTTTGAACAGTCCATAAAAATAAAAATAAAAGGTAGTAGTCAACTGTTATTTGAAGTAACATTAGCGGTGTTGGAAAGGTCTATACTCAGGAGGTATTTTTATAGCAAATTTTCACCAATGCGACTTCGAACTTACAATGTATAATAAGCAAGAGTTCAGAAAAAGTGTTCAAAGTCACCCCGTTTTACGGTATACATTGTTTGGGTATAAAATAAAAGGTTAAGCTTACAGACTCGTTAAAAAATAGGTTGTAAAAAATTATTTTCTGTAAAAAAAATATAGCGCTCAAAGATTAAACACTGCTCTTAATACTTGGCCTATCTGAACTACCCACTCTTAAATCATTAACTGCCGGTCACAAAGCATCTGGCATTTAGATCCATTCAATATCAGCGTAGCTAGTGGTACTATGACGTTAGCATGGATTGGATTGGTTTTCGAAGTAAAGCAGATCTGTTGATTTTCTCGTTAACCAATCAAATTTTTAAGTGAAGTTTCGAAATTTCATCATTTGCAGTTTTTAGAATGTCTCGAAAAACTATGAAAAGTCAGTTAAACTGGTCTTTGAGATCATAATGCAGTTAATATTGGCAACCACTGTGGAAACTACTTTTCAAATAACGTTTTAAATTATTTGTGAAAACACATTGGCTCTGCATATTTCTTACATTAAATGGTACTAGGTTCTATATTTTAACTCCGCTGCACATAATTGATTGTCGAGTGACAGTTTTGGCTAAATAGGGGTAATGAAGCTATTGCGTGTTGAGAATGTATATGCACTTGATCACTACGTTAAAATACAAAAAACATGTCAGGCAGATTGCAGTAGTACAGTTTCAACGTAAAAGATGCCAGTTGTCAAAGCTTGTAGTTTTTTTTGTCGTGAGAAAGTTATAGTGTTTTGTTGTTTTGTGGTTTATAAATGAAATAACTTTGTTGCAGAGTTGTTGCATTTTTTTTATTATATAGTAGTAATACTGCCATGATTCCACTCAATAATTCTATAACGAAGATGACTTTCAATTTGCGAATGGTAAATTTGGAAAAGGTTTTCAACGCAAGCAATTGTTCACAGAGGTGGAGTCGAGGACACAAGGCTCGAGGCCAAGAACACAAAAAAAATCCGAGGCCAAGGACAGCCTTTCCGAGGACAGACATTCTCGAGGCCAAGGACAGGAATACTCGAGGCCAAGGCCAAGGACCAAGGACACACGCGCAAGTGCTCTCCAAAAAAAAAGGTCTTCACAAAAATTTTTCAAGCGATCTACACAAAAAAACGTTTTCCAAAAAATTTTTCAAGCGCTCCACAAAATTTTAACAATTCAAAAAATAGTGCTGTCCTCGAGCCGAGGACAGGCCAATTTTCGAGGACTTGAGGCCAAGGCCAAGGACTTGACCTTCGAGGCCAAAGCCAAGGACTTCAAAATGTGTCCTCGAGGACGTCCTCGAGGCCAAGGACGTCCTCGAGGACTCCACCTCTGATTGTTGAATTTAAAAATTACTCCAAAAGAAGACCGTAGTTTATTAAGTAGTGTTAGCATGTGTGGTTTCCATAAAAAATTTTCATCAAAAAGTAATTCTAAAACTGAAATTGCTCTTTAGGTTTGGCTGAAAATGTAACTGGTAATTGTTCAGGACTAAATGGTGTAATATGAATATTTTTGCAGGACTGACGTAATAGGCGGTGAGTTTCATCTTCTTTTTGATCCTTCCGTTACCACTTCCGCTTCAACAATATTCGACCGTGCTGATGAAAACGCTTATCTTTGCGAAGCACCAGGTACACAGCAGTTAACGCAATAGGAGATCGTTTCGCACGTTTGGAGTTCATCAGTTGCTCATAGGCAATCTTTACAACTTGCTGACCTGACTGACAACAAGTTCAGTTAATTATTGTCAATCAAAAGTTTTTCAGTGCTTGGAAAGCAGCCTAGTGTTAAAATATTTTGACTACGTTTAAATACTTGACGATAATGACGTTTGATTTAAAGTTGTGAACGGGCTGACAAGGACGATTCCAAACCCGGCCAAAATTCCAAAAGTGATTTAAAGCCGAAACCAGGCCCGGAAAAGCACTAAAATTTGGTTACACCAAAAAATGTTTATGGTTACGTTAAGAAATTAAAAGGCCCTTTTACCGTAAATTTCTACCTAGTTTTTCATTCATTCTGATCCAAATCTCACCCAAACTCAAAACTTTACTCTCAAACTAACCCCAAACTTTAATCTTGATCCCTAAAAAAAGCAAATACTTGACGATAAATGTGTGGCTGAATATTCTTTATTTTCGTTTTGCTCTCTTTGACAAGAAAATTTTTTGTGAAACATTCACTTCCTTAGGGTTATTGCTCAATATGAAACTACTCATTGCTGATAAATTTCGACGTGAAAAAATTGTGTAATAATAGTTGCATTTACGCTTAAACAAACTTGTCATTCAGGGTTGCAAACTTATTTGAATTACGCTTCTATAGCATCTAAAAGGTAAAAACACAAGTCAAACACGGAGCATAATGGCTCCAAGGTTTATATAATCTCATCATAGAGCAAACAGCCAAAACGTGAGCAAACATTTTTTTCTTGACGTTTCAAGACATTACGCATATCATCATCAATAGATAAATGATTGAGATAGCAACAACATCCTGAGCAGATAAAGAAATAAAGATCTAAATTCTGGTAAACGTTTATCTTCATTGTATTTGTTCAACGACTAAAAACAGTTGCTTTTATTTTTACGCTCGCCTTTTTTTGTGTCGCCACTTTGCATTTTTTCCTGTACTTTTGCTTGTGACAAGTTGCTGTTGCCTTGATCATTTATCTACTTATGATGAGAGGAGTACTGTCTTGAAACGTCCAGAAAAAATGTTTGCTCATGTTTTGGCTTTTTGCTTTATAACAAGTCAGGTACGTATATCAAGCCAGACATTTTACCACTCTTAATCCCGAACTTGGCTCGAATCCGACCCCGACCGGAAAAGCCCGGCCCTACACTCTGATTTGAATATCTCGATTTTACACACAATCTGAACAAGTATAACTAGAAACTTGATATACTTGTAAACTTGATTTGAAGGGAATTAAATCTAACAAGACTAACTCACAAACTATCATACATATATCGCACAGAATTTTTTTGTGGCTACAATTCCAACCAATCGAAAAGCAAAAATTATCATTCAAATATTATTTTCTGCTTTATTATAATTCTGATTTTTTAAAAGTTCGTCCACAGTTTCCACCAGATCAGATTCAGCATTCGCTCAACTCACATATGGGCGTAAGCATAGGTGGGCAAGTTAACGCAAAACGTTAGCTTCGTTAACCACTAGTCCGTTAACAAACTTCACACCTCCGTTAACGTTAATACGTTATTTTCAGCTTTAATTAACGGAAGTTAATAAAGTCCGTTAGTCCGTTAATATTTTGCGTGTAATTTACATTTCGTTTTATTCACTCGCTTCTAGAACACGTATTGACGCTGTTGAGCTGATTGTAGAGAAATATTTATTGCTATGGTGGTCTTTTTGTGTTTTGGAAGTTACATTTTACAGTCTAATCTAATTTCAAGATAAAAATAAGTTCAAATGCACCAACGAAGCTGCGATCGGAAAATCTTTGGAAAATGCAAACCGGCATAATTAATAGATCTATGAGGCTGCAGCTTATTATTAGCCACAAAAAAGAGCTCCTCTCTTCGCTTTCTTCTATAAAACTCGTGCTAATACGCAACAAGTGTTACCAGTGCAAACTGGTTTGTACCGGTACGATGAATGAATGGTGCAAGATATTAACGATGAAAACCTTAACGGAAGTTAACAGACCTTAACGGAAGTTAATTAAGTCCGTTAACATGAAAAAACTTTTTAACGAATTAACGACTTAATGAAAAAGTTAGCTTCGTTATTTACGGATTAACGATTAACGGACTTGTGCCTACCTATGGGCGTAAGCATACTGATTAATGGGGTAGCATTGCAGTTAATGGGGTAACATTTTTTACAGGGTTTGAAAGCCTAATCAAATATTTCAGTAATCTCCAGAACGAAGAAATAACAAAAAACGCACATTGTATCAAGGTAATTACAAATCTGCTTTTATCAAGTTGATTTGGTCAAGAAACAAACAAGTAAACAAACTTTGTAATTTTAAATCAAGCAATATAAAATGTACTGTACAGGTGCAGGTACAGCGTTTACCGCAGTCGTATCACTCAAGTAAGAGACGTCCTTACAAATTGAGCCTTAAGCAGTCGGAGAAGCTCAAAATACTGTTTTAAAATTTTTATCTTGATTTAACTAAAAATCAAACACTTCAAGCTACCCTTTTAGCAGTGCTGCCGTCCTAAAAAAAAGGTTGTTAGATCCTAAAAATCTTGATGTATCTTAGCAGAGTAAAAAAAAACTGTCTTCACCGAAGTTCGTTCTAATTTACCGCCGAATAATGTGTGAAGACCAGAAAAAAAAAAGAGTTCACCAAAATATGTTCCAATTTCCTGACCGAATTTAAGCGTGGAGCTACAGTTATATACAGAGGCAAGAAAGAGCTATCGTAAGTTTAGCAAATTGGGGCCTACCTGAGCCGCCCAGCCAAAATAAACAGATAGGCCAAGCTCACGCTGGACGGCAGCACTGCCTTTCAGTGGCGGACACTTTCTTCTCTTAATGAGATACTGCTCGAAATCGATTTTATTGAAAAAATGAGAAATACTTGAGGTAATGAGGAGGTGTTCTCAAACCTTTTTTCCACAAATCCCTTCTTCGCAAAAATACGATTTGCCCCCAGCGCTCAAAAATGCAAAGTAATAAGAGAAGAGGGTAAATGCATCGTACCCTCTTCTCAGAGTAATCTGAGAAGAAGGTACGATAGCAAGTACAGAAACTGCCCTCGACTGTGGTTTGAAGGTTCTGGTGGGCTGCCAGAATAGGCTATATGTGTGAATTCAGATGCTAATGAAACACTAGCCGAATGGGAAAACAGATATGTGAGGAAGTGCTACCTTACAGTTGTGAAAAAAGTTTGAGTTCCAAATCTGCTATGTAACTTCTGAAAAAGTAATAAAATTAGAAAATATACTGTATATTGTAGGCTAATCTCGGATCTGTAATCAGAAACCAGAGCAATAATCAGCCTATAGAGCAATAATCAGACTATAGCCCCCCCCCTCATTGGCATGCCAACCGAAATGCAGAATGGGAAAAGCACTACGTTTTTAGCACTTTTGAGACTGTTTTATGTACTGGAGTGGACTAAATAGTGATTTAAACCATCTTTTGAAACATTTGTTCAGCGGGGGGCTTATTTGTCAAAAATAAAACTAACAAATAAATGAAAACTTTGAAAAATGGTAAAAAATAAGCAATCAAATTTGATCGCAAGTGTAAAAATGTTAAACAAAGGTGTCATCAACAAATATACTAGAAACTAAGGAATAGGGGGGAGGGGAGGCTATTCAGTATTAGTTAATTACCAATCATTTCTCTCAAATCTCTTTTCATAATCCCCCCCCTAATTATTTTTCTCTATAAACTGTATACGAAATGGATTACTCTGTGTGAGTTTTATTGAACTATTCCATTTTATAATTTACCAGCATCTAAACAAGAGAACTAACATTTTACCATTAGCCACCTCCCAAATAGCCCATTTATGCCACCAGTTTAATCTTGTTTGCACTGCCAATTTCTAAGCCACGTTTTAAAAGCATTATTTTTTAATCAAAATAGCCCTAAAATAATGTTATTTTTGCAAAAAAACGCAAAATTTTTGAGCGCTGGGGGCAAATGGGCAAAGTTTCGTCCCCAAGCCCCCAGCCTCTGGCGGCTGGGGGCTTTGCCCCCAGACCCCCATTGGCCTCCGGCGGCTCGGGGCTCCGCCCCCAAGCAGCCCCCCCATTGCGAATTTCTGGCTACGCGCCTGGCAATAATACAGTACTCTAGACCTAATCTAATTCCCATAAATTACCAACTAGCATATCAGTGAGTAGCCTAACGAAGTTTGAAAACTTGGCTAATGCTATTGACACTTGAAGACCTAGACTACCAGTACTGATCTACAGTACGCGTTTTGTGATGTCACAAAATTGCAAAATGCCGGATTGCCAGTAGGACGAAGTCAAACGGATCAAATCGAATTTTCGCAAATAAAGGGAATTGTAGGAAAAGATTTAGGGCACCTCTTTATTACCTCAAGTAGTTCTCATTTCTTCAATAAAACCAATTTCGAGCAGTATCTCTTTAAACTTTCTATTCGACTAAAATGTAAAAGTGAATAAAACATTTCGGTTATTATTACTTTTTCCTAATTTATCAAATTTTAGCTGCAACTGTATTTCACTAACCTCTCTTTCGCATTGTGATTAAAATTGTTTATAAGCTATGCATGTTGTGTAGAATGGTTACTTTCCGGGATCGTTTATTGCTTCTTCTGGACCTCAAATCAATCAAGAGGAACTTTTTTGGGAGATGATTTTGGTCAAAAAATGTCAGATAGTTGTGGCAATGGAAAGTTTGGTAAGACTGTAAGAGTGATTTTGTGGGTCAAAGTTTTTGTGCCTGAAGGTCTTCCAGAATTTTTTAACCATTGCTCCATTTCATTGTTGTTGCTGGAGAAATCTTCAATCAGTCGCTTGTAGTTTTTAAGCCCAAGTGATCGAGTATGATATCATGAGCTGCCCAAGTGCTTATAAGCTTTCAAAAATTTGGAAAATTCTCAGCTGGGCAGATAGTTTCTAGATCATTAGCGCATAGGTAGGTCCCAAAACTCTAATCTGATATATTGTAGTAAATTAGGACTTCACCCAAGCGAAATGATGGAGGTGATGGAAGACTGTGAAGTGTGGCGGCTTAATCTCGAGCTGCTGCCCCCGCTACCCACTTGGAAAAGCGGGCAATGAAAAAAGAAAAACATTTACTGTAAAATGCTAACAGCAAAAAATAAACACATTTTGGTTTTTGTTTTTGATGAAAAAAAATGGACTCGACCAAATGTAGGTTGCCGCATATTTCCGAATGTACCATTTATTTTGCCGCATCGATTTTTCATTCAGGCTTGAAATGTTGTTTGAATCTTAAATCAAGGTCTTCAGAAAAAGAATAAAAGAATGCAATGAATCGAAATCAAGCTCAAAACTTGCCAGACTCATACGCGCCCCATTATACATCACAGAAATGCATTTTATTTTGCGTAAAATATTTCTAAATTTCGTATTACAGGCCAACGATTCTCTTAGCAAAAACATAAAGGCTAATAAACTGGACATTGGAAGGGTTAGGATAACAATTCTTCAATCAAACGATCACAAAAATGTAGTCGTGAAGCAACTGGCTGTTTGCATGAGAGATGGCAATGTAAGTATAGAACGTGTAGACGCTGTAGAGTTTACCTACCAATCTATCTAATTTAGTTTAATACTCTTGCCTATTGTTTTGTTTTCACAACTTCAATGATGTAGAAGGATTTTTTTGACCGAGCGCAAAGCAACGCGTCATTTGCTCTTTGGCAAGTGGTCGCTTATAACAGTTTCAATCAATCTAAACGTCCTAGGGCTTAAACAAAAACGTTTGAAAAATCGGAGCATAGACCGTCAATTACGAGCAATTGCTCGACAATAGGTTACTCCAGTTTTTTGTTTTTTTGGTTGAAATACCCCACGATTTTTCATGATACAGGTTTGAACAAATCGTGCTCCAGTGTTTGGTTTCCCTGCGTACGGTAACGAAAACCTTGTTTTTTCAACTAAAATTGAACCTTTTTCAAAACCACTTGTGAGAATGGAAATCGAATCATTTGTTAGCAACAATGACAATAAACACATGTTTAATTCATTGTTGCACAACTGTTGTTGGTAAGATTATGCTAGATAGCTTAGTAAAGTTATTCAAGAATGCCTAATCGAAATAGTCTTTTTTATTTTAGGAATCCCTTGAGGTCACGCATGTACTAGTCAAAAACTACAACAGAGACGAAATTGAATGTCTGAGCTCGACTCTTGCCATCGTCGTGGGAAAAATGAAGTCGTCTTTGGACGTTAATGTAGATTCTACTGCTTTGGTGTACTGCAGGTATCGATTCTACTGCTTACAATTCACTTGGAAAATAATTTTGAAGATACGGTCATTGAGAATAATGAAAATTGTTTCATGTTTTGTAAGTTGTCGATCAATGACGTTATAAAAACCGTCTTCGTATATCTTTTAGACTTGACGAAGTTGAAAGTTCGTTTTTTTTTTGTAATGCGCTTAGTTTTCAACTACTATACTATGATGTTCTACACTCTACTCTCCTGCTGCTTTATGTGAGGTTACAAACTGGGTGAACATAAATATTTTGTCTTTAGAAACGGCTTTGATAAAACCGGAGTGTTGCTTGCTGTGGCAACGCTGATTGAAAGGCTCAAAGTTGAACGAAAAATCGACATTTTTCGAGCGGTGAAAGATTTGAGAGACTACAGATCTGGAATGATGGATAGTCTGGTAAGTTCTGTGTCGAAGCGAATCGGCCAGTTGGTCGAGCGGTGACGAGTTCGTCTCTGGATCGCGAGGTCTGACATGCAAATCTCGGCCCGGTCAAATCGGACACAGTGCTGCCAACGGCTCGCCACCGCAGAAGCATTTTTTCGAAAGAAGCTGTGTTGCCTGGGCGCAATGACGCGGAGATGGGCCATGCCGATTTGCTACACGCTTCGGCGTAATATAGCGAGTATAATGAAAGATTTGATTTGAATTTGAAAGTCGAGTCGCTCAATATTACATTTTGTCTTTTTTTATATTGATATTACAAAAGAATATATTACGTCATAAATTACATTAATCTGTCTCAGATCATCAAAAAACATGACCATTGTCTTCAGATTGGATTCAAAATCATGACAACCAGTGGCATATCTGGTTTTGAAGCTGCAGCAATCTCTCAAGGCAAAACAACTTCAGAACGCATATCATCATCCAATGTTAATGCAAGCACGCTAATATTACATAAATGTTAGATTTAATGCTCAACGCCATCGCGTCATTTTTGAATGATATTTGCTAGCTTTTTAGCGACTGAAACTGTGGGCACAAAGTTAAAATAGACGCAGTGCTTCAATTTTTGGCCTAGATTTGATTGTATATAAACTACAAAATTTATCGTGACTCGAATTTCTTTCAAGTTTCGCAAGAAATATAAATGAACTTACATTAATTTTGCTTTCAGAATGACTACAAAGATTGTTACTCCATCATTCTGGAATACATTTCAACAAATCCCATTTAAAGAAAATGCAATACTGTTCGAAGCTCCCTTTTTCCGGCTACGCACGAAATACTGTTCTAGTAGAAAACATTTTGTCGCCTACTGCAAAGTATTAGAAACTTGTTACAGTATAGCTTTTTTATCTATGCCAAGTTTGTATAACCACCTTGCAGTAACACAGATCACCTTGAGTAGATTGTATTTGCAAGTCAACTCAGATTCATCTAACTGAATTAGAACATCTGTTAGATAAATAATTTTTTTAACACTCTTTGTCGTAGAAAATAACCATCAAGTGCTTTTCTCTAAATCACAGTGCATTCCCAGTTTAGAAATAGCGCAGTGCTAAAAAAATCTTTTTCTGTCTGTGTGCTTACTGTACTTTGAACTGTTTGACTTATTTATTGTTATTATAATTTTTTGGGGGGTTTCTTTTCGTTTTTGATATTGAGTCTTTTTTGCGTTATTTGATTGCTTGCCTGCAACTTTTTTTTGCATTGACTGTACATTGTAAACTGACGCCGCTAACACGCGTAATCGATGTGTATTTGTGTTGGCATTGCGTTTCCAAAACCGAAGAATCAATTGGTGGAGCGGAAACGCGTTCGTCCCTGGAGCGGAAGGTCCGAGAGGTTGAAATTTCGAACCGGTCAACTCGGACACAGTGTTGCCAACGGCTTGCCACAGGTGCGACATTTCTTCGAAAGAAACTGTTGGGCCCCGCTAATTTGTTATACGCTTCGGCATATTACAGCGAGGATAATAAAAGATTGGATTTGATTTGAAGAATCAAAAAGTAATAATACGTGTAGCTATAAACAAAGGTATACCATATACCGGTACTGTAAACGCAATGCCTTTATTTTTTGCTGGCTTCTTCACAAAGCAAAATCGAAAATTTTTTGAATATGATTTGAATTTTCTTAGCTCGTATTTAAAGAAATTTTTTGATAAGACTTCTCAAACTCACCATTCCTTTTTTTTTGCTATGTTCTGTGTCATCAATATGGAATATAAAAAACGTTGTGTGGCTATACATATTTCATTCTGGCAACAAACGTATTTTTAACGTGCAGTTTAACTGTATGGTATTTTGTAATTGTAATTTTTTGCTACCATTGTAAGTTATAATAACTGCAATACAATTATGCTTCTGGTAAAAGCAAATTTCCACAGTACTTCTATTAAATTCACTCGAGTAGTGGTCTTTATTGCTTTTACGGTAGGACTGTTTAGTACTTATGGGTGCCAGGGTGATGGCCCGAAATGCCTCTTCCTTTGATACAGTCTTAGTCTTGTTATTCGAGAACTACCAGAAAAAATATAAGGATCTTATACGTCAGTATTTTGTCCATATTTTTTAAATTGTTTGTAGTCGTAGTAATAAATCAGATCGTGTAGTATAACTTGGTGTATAACGAGTCGGTGGGGTGCGTCCACACGTCTTGGACTACAACTACAATAGCAATTTTGTAGCAATTGCGAACTATTGGTAACTCTGTTTCCAGTTTGTCTGGTCTTGGGAGTTGAATCATACTTCGTTTATCAACAAACGTGCTTGCTCTTCGGTATTTTAATAAATTGACGAACGCTTTGAGAATGAGAAATAGCTACCGTGCTAAAAGTGATAATAATAATACTCATAATCTTTTAAAGCTACTGTATTCTGAAGTAAAGTTGTGGGTAGAGTGCCATGGGTTGAAATACTGAATTAATTACTCGTGAATTTTTTTGACCAACTTAAAAATTGTTCCAGTTAAAACCGTTTGTTTAATTTTTTTTAATGGCACTATTTCTACTGCAATGAAGCAGTGCAATACGAGTTTTACACATGAATTCATTTTTTGTTGCGGTTGCGGATTTGAACTCATGCTTACTGCGAGCAATTGATTGACAAGATAATGAGATAGAACTTAAGTGACGGCCACATCTTCTTTAGCTTGAGACATGCAGCGATTGTAAAAATGAATTTCGATGTTTTATGTTATCTTTTTTAACCTGAGCATTTTCTGCAAGCACATTTGATTCAGCGTCCCTTTCAAAGCAAATTTCTTTTTCTGTTAGGTTTGTTGTGTATTTGAACTTTCCGAAACACAAAGAACGGAACTGTCATTTTGATTTGACGTACACATGACACGCCTTTTGTGGGCAAAATGATTTACAGTAAAGGAAAAATAATATATTTCAGTGACACCAATTATGTGTCAATCGGTGAAATTCTTCATTTGAAAGATTGGCAGGAAACTGATTGCAACTTGCAAACAACTATCAGCTCAAAATTTTTTGGTCAAAAAATAGCGCACAGCGGAGATTTCGCAACGGCAGGAAACTCGAATTTTCAACCTACACAGTTGTAGTCCAGTTTAGGGTTGGATTAAATTGGAATCCACTCACGAGTTATCGATGAATTTGACTTTTGTGAAGCCAATGAATTTGAATTCAGTTTTGGCAAAGTCCATGAATTTGAATGTATTAAATAAACATTCGATGAATTTAATTTTCTTAAATCAAAACTTACACAGTGAAAGCTGCAATGTATAAACTGGTCAAAAAGACTCAGAATCAGATTAGGATACAACTAATTTAAAAGCTCTAAAACAGTTAGTAAGTACTATCGCCAGATCAGTGATTCAAAAATTGAATCCTTTTTTAAATCTCTCTCTTAGCTTGATATTACCCCTGTCATAATCGAAACTGATCCAAACAATGCATATAACAAATTTTACCAAGATTACAGAAATAAATTTGAGGAACATTGTCCCTTGAAAAGAAGATCTTCTAGACTGAAATTGCAAAAAAGTTGGTTTGACCAAGAGCTTAAAAATTTACTGCAGTGCAAAGAAAAACTATTCAAACAATATATGACAAACAAAACTTCTAGAACAAAAGCATTAGTTACCCAAGCTAGAAATCTTTATTACAGAGCAGTCAAAGAAAAAAAACAAGCTTTCTACAAAACCAAGTTTCAAATGCACAAGTGTGATCTTAAAGGTACTTGGCGATACATCAACTCCTTACTTGAAAAACGAAGCAAATCTAATGGCATTACTTTATTAATCAATGGCAGCGAGGTAAATCATCCACAGTCAGTTGCAAATCATTTTAACAATCATTTTTCTACCGCTGCTAAAAAGCTAGTCGACATTCTCCCCTCATGTAACACTATTTTCTCTGAATATTAAAGCGTCCCTTCCTTGCCCTCTATGTATGTTTGGCTTACATGTCCCTCAGAAATCTTCAATATTATACTAAAATTGAAAAAAAACTAAGTGCTGGTTTAGATTTAGTTCCAACTAAGGTATTAAAAGCTTCTCCAGACAAAATTTTAGGTGTTTTTATCTATGTATTTAATTTATTTTTGAGTAAAGGTGAATTCATAAACAACTTTAAAATTGAAAAAGTATGTTCTGTCTTCAAGAAGGGAAATGCAAACGATGTCAACAACTACAGACCAATCAGCTTATTGCCCGTTGTATCAAAAATCCTAGAAAAAATCATGTATCGTAGGTTATACTTTTTTTTAGAACGGCACCACTTTTTCTTTCAACAGCAATTTGGTTTTAGAAAGAACCACGGCACAAGCCTTTTACCATCATGCCTTGTCCTTCTAAATTTACAACATAACTGAGTCTCTTGCTAACAAAACACTTACCCTTGGAGTATTTTTAGACCGAACCAAGGCTTTCGACACGATCGAACACGGCATTTTGTTATCTAAACTCGAACATAGTGGAATCAGAGGCATAGCTCTTGACTGGATTAAAAGCTATCTAACCGGAAGAACGCAAAAAGTGGAATGCTCTGGGATTCTATCAAACTCGGTCAATCCCGTAAAATGGAGCGTACCACAGGGGTCAAATTTAGGCCCGCTTCTTTTTCTTATTTATGTTAATGACTTCCAAAACTGTTTACAATATGGTGACTCGATCATGTTTGCTGACGACACAAACGCATTCTTTCAAAACAAAAACTATGACTCACTTTGTGCTAATGTTCAGCAAAATCTCCATAACATTGATTAGTGGATAATTGCTGATAAATTATCAATCAATGCTTCCAAAACAAAATGTCTGTTGTTTAGGCCAACTAAATCAAAAACTCCACCTTCTGGTCAATCCATTTCATTAAGAAAACTTGATATTGAACAAGTTAGCTTTCTGAAATTTCTTGGTGTTCATATTGATGAGCATCTAACTTGGTCAGTTCATGCTAAACATGTGCTCAACAAACTGAGATCTGGCTTGGCAGCTGTGAGAAGAGTAAAACCTTTTTTGAATCAAGAAACACTAATCATTTTATATCATTCATTGATAGGCAGTCACTTGCAGTGCTGCATCTCCAGTTGGTACTATGGTAACACAACAATTACAAACAAGTTACAGAAAATGTGTGACAAATTCACTAGGCTAGCATGTGGTCGAAACCACAACAGTGACATCACAGCCATCAGACAAAAATATGAAATACTAACAATTGATCAACTTTTATTTAAAGACATCGCTGTATTTATGTTTAAGCAGAGCGAAAAAAAAATCCTTCAGTATTCAGTAAATTCTTTTTCACTAACCATTCGCAATATAATACCGGTAGAAACAATTCTAAAATAATTCAAAAGTTCTGTTTAACCAATATGTGCCAACAATCTATCTCTCACCGTGGCCCATCCCTCTGGAGTAAAGTACCAACTTCTTTCCAGTCCCAGGATCTCACGATAGCATCATTTAATTTAAAAATGCGAAAAATTTAAGTAAAGACTTAATACAAGTCTGATTTCTAGGGCATTGTTTGCGGTTTATGTGTAAAGTTATAGTGCTGTTTTGCTCATCTTGTTACACTTTTGGACAGGATTAGTCCCGAAAAGTATCTCTGCTTGGTGGTTATAATAAAACTTCTAGAAAACTCGGAAAGTTTTTTTTTTGGCTTTTGGGTCGGAATAAACTGGTCGAAGTATGCTAAAAGATTACGTTGTGTTGTCGTCACTAATCTTAAAATCTATAGGTGGGCACAAGTCCGTTAATCGTTAATCCATTAATAACAAAGCTGACTTTTTCTTGAACTCGTTAATCCGTTAAAAAGTTTTTTCATGTTAACGGACTAAATTAACTTCCGTTAAGGTCTGTTAACGGACTTAATTAACTTCCGTTAAGTTCTGTTAGCTTCCGTTAAAGTTTTTATCGTTAATATCTTGCACCATTCATTCATCGTACCGGTACAAACCAGGTTGCACTGGTAGCATTTGTTGCGTATTAGCACGAGTTTTATAGAAGAAAGCAAACAGAGGAGCTCTTTTTTGTGACAAATAATAAGCTGCAGCCTCATAGGTCTATTAATTATTATCGCTGTTCGCAATTTCCAAAGGTTTTCCGATTGCAGCTTCATTAGAGCATTTGAACTTATTTCTATCTCGAAATTAGATTAGACTGTAAAATGTAACTTCCAAAATACAAAAAGATCACCATAGCAATAAATATTTCTCTACAATCAGCTCAACAGCGTCAGTATGTGTTCTAGAAGCGAGTGAATAAAACGAAATGCAAATTACACGCAAAATGTTAACGAATTAACGGACTTTATTAACTTCCGTTAATTAAAGCTGAAAATAACGGATTAACGTTAACGGAGGTGTGAAGTTTGTTAACGCACTAGTGGTTAACGAAGCTAACGTTTTGCATTAACTTGCCCACCTACGTTAAAATCCCATTCCTATGTCCTCGAAAATCTGCATTTTTTCCTTCTTCAATTTAATTATTTATGTTTTTTTCTCCTGCTTTGTTCTCTTCCTTTCAGGTTTTTCTTCGAGTCTACAACCCCAGCCGTAAGCAGGATTGGATTATGGTGGCTACGCACGGTGTACGTTCGACTGGGCTGGCTGGGCAACAAAAACTGAAGTGATGTAGTTAATTATTGAATAGAACTTTAAATACGTACAATTCTCTTATGCTGGTTATTGATCTCAATGTCAAGATACTATGTCTATCAAATCTTGGTTCAGATCTATTTGACATCAAATCAGAATACCATTACATAGATAAAATTTTGCAAGAGCAGGTTCAATCATAATTTATAAAACGATTGTCACCGATCTATTTCTTACCATAATCTTATAGCTACCCCTATAAAAATAGCATCTATTGTCCCTATTTGTTTTCGTTATCTGTCTTTTGTTGTAACTTACTTTTTTTTGCCTGTGTTTTTTTTTTTGTTTTTGTTATTACGTTACTATTTCTGACTACTGCTTGAACGCTTTGGTAGAGTTCTGGGGTACTAAACCTTAGTACAAAACCTGATGAATTGGTAATGATTTACTAGAACTTAAAACTGCTTTCATGATAAATATAGGCAATTAACTGCTCGCCGATGAATTCCAGTACATCGCACAGCAACGTAACTAAAGCCATTGCCTTTTAAGTTGAGTATCACCGGACTCTGCCTTAACTGATCTGAGATACACATCATCAACATTGCATAGACACAAATTTAGTTTCTCTCATGGGTATACCTGCTTCTAATTAGATATCGGAGAGATCACAAGTTATGGTACCTTGTACCAGCTATTTGTTTAGACACAATGTGGATGGTGTGACTCATATTGCTATGTGTTGTGTATTATTTTGATGCATATGTATAAATTGTTATTGTCTTGATGCTATGGCCAGCTGCTACTTGAAAGGGTTTCTGGACCCGGTTAGGTTTCATTTTCAGGGTGGTTTTTCTTTCCTCACCTTGCTAGACATAGTTTGGAGGCCGGTTGCACCACCCATTGACCACCTAAGTAACCGTGCCTGGCCTTGCACTGGTCACTGTCCCTCTCTTTTCTCTTTATCAATCATTCGAACAACTACTCCAGCCGTTAGTTTTACTTCCATCTTGTGTGCCTGCGTGTATGTTGTTGAGTTTGATTGACTAGGCCTACAATGTACTTAAGCTGGTGTGACAGATGTAGCAACCATACAAATAAAAATCGATTTTTTG
This sequence comes from Trididemnum nubilum, assembly GCA_963965965.1. Classification (NCBI taxonomy): domain Eukaryota; kingdom Metazoa; phylum Chordata; class Ascidiacea; order Aplousobranchia; family Didemnidae; genus Trididemnum; species Trididemnum nubilum. Next base: position 40,132,279 of record OZ014479.1, read on the forward strand.
TCTTCAGTATCTTCTGCATGTCTTAACGTCCGACGTTGTGTCGCTACTTCGTTTTACTGACTTTACTTGTTATTATTGAGTTACCATGCATTTGCTATTGTTGTGGTGGTCAAGAATAAAAAAAGAATGAATGAATGAATGAATTTTTGCTGAAGATTCAAGCAACTTGTGTTGTTAATTTAATGCACACCTGTGATAGGCTAATTCACATCTGCGACTTGCAAGGTTCAAACTTCGAAATCTTTTTCAATCTTTGGTGTGAAAACTAGAGTTGATTTTGAAGGGATTTAAGTTTATTGACATTGACTGGCCAGAAGTTTATGTTAATCCTCCCAGTGGCGCCGCCTCTGAGGGAGGCCATGGTACAATGTTTCCCCAAGAATACATTACCGGTATTGAGTTTCATAACTTTCTTTGGATAAAGATATCCGTGATATCTGCAGACGATTCTTTTTTGTCCTAGGTTGCTAAAACACGTTATGAAATTCCTTTCTTCTCTTTTATCTCAATTTTCGATTGAGGCGCATTCTTCTGCATTAGTTTGTAATTTCACGTTTTAACCCAGTCTAGTTTATAAGTAATTTAAAATAGTTTAATACGTTAACACGAGTACACAACACAAAAAATCATATCACGTAGTGTTAGCGACCTGAAATGAGTAATATGCAAACAATCGATAAAGAGTTTCAATTCAACCAATTCTAAAAAGTGCTCCAGAGTGCGCATGACACATACATGACACGTATAATACATTCAAAAAAGCGCACCAAAACGCGAATGATACAGTTCATGTCACATGTAAAAATTTAAAATCCTAAAAACTGTTTCACCTGCAAAGGGGATCATTGAAAGTGTCGGCCAAAAGCAATAATCCAAAAGTTTAAAAAATGACAATTAGTTCCTCGTTTTGATACCGGGTCTTGTCCCACTCCGAGGTAGCTCGAAGTGCACGAAACACAGAACCTGCCTAATCCACCAGGGAGTCGAACCAAAGGCTCTGTATCGAAACTTTGATAACAAATAAACTCATGAAGAGTGTATTTTTAATGTTCAGGAAAAGACTAATTTATTTCATCAAGTCAAGCAACCATCTTTAAATCAAGCAACCCCCGAAATGACAATTAGACCTTTCACCTTCCAATGGGTAAAAGATAAATTCATAAAAAGACGTAAAACAAAAGACCATCTCCCATGAGTCATACCATATGTCTGCCATAATGGAGGCAGGGCATGGTATGAAAAGGAATGGAAGACGATTTTTCCATATTCCATACTGGCAATTTTCTTCCATTTCATTTCCATTCCATGCCAAAAACCTTCCATTCCATTTCATACAAAAATTTTCTTCCATATTCCATTTCATACTAAAATTTTCTTTCATATTCCATTCTATACTTCCATACCAAAGAAATTTTACACTGAAAGCAATGCAACGTATATTTTGTTGCTTTGCACCTTTACAATGTTGTAAGCAATCGCTCGTGAAGGTGCGCCAACAATACTAAGATGCAAAGACCGGTATCTGGTATGCAAATTGCACATGGTTTAGGCTAATGCATAGGCCTATCCTGAATTTTGAATTGGGAGGAGGGCTAAACCGCAAATCATGCAATGACGTAATCAGAAGTTTTTGAAAAGAGGGACTTTTTATGGGACAAAGAAAGAAAGATCAAAAGCTGGACGTCTGATTTGCCTCGTAGCCTGGATTTGCTATAGAGGAAGGACTAGAACCGCAAGTTAAAATTTTTTCTATCCTATCAAAATTGGGAGACGTGGTGAGCAAATTAGTGCAACTCAAATATGTCACGAGGGGGCATGGCGGTGAAGCCTCCAGCCGCTGGGCGATTTTTCGTAATTTTTTTGGAAAAAAAATGGCTATCGTAATGCGATAAGAATCACATTTCGCACGTTTTCAGAGCTATTTGAAAGAGCAAAATTTTTGATGTTTGAAAGTCAATTGAAAAAATCACTCCCTTTACTTCAGGTCAAGTCCAAACCACGCTTAAAATCTTGCATTTTAGGGTTAAATTTTGTGACTCGGCCCACGTCAGGGAAATCAAGATACGTTGTTTTCTGCAACATTTTTAGCATTAAATAATGCACTCGAAGATTTGCCTCTGAAGATTTTTGTTTTGTCATGAAAATAACCAGTTTTAGGAATATATGTACGATTAGGGGCCCAGGCACCCTCGATTCAAATTTAATAATTTGTTCAATAAGCATTTCCCCTAACTAGGTTTTTTCAAAAGCAATTTGTCGCGTGAAAACTGACGAGATGGAGGTGGATTGTTATAGTGGGTAATTTAAAGTTATTTAAAGTTAGTACATTAAATGCCATAAATGGTCACTAATCATGTTATTGTAATATAAAAGCTAGCTAGGGACCTAAAACATATTATTGCATAAACAAGTTAGATGAGTGCCTGAGATTGCACGTTTTAGAACAAAAACACTGAATTCTCCCGGCTTGAGCATTTAAATTGGTTAGTAAAATTCAAATTGAGAGGGCATGAGTCCCCTGGTCGCCAATATTAATATCAAGTTATTGCTAAGTACTGTATTGCCGTTGTACGCATGTGTTGTTGCACTCCAAAAATGCTAAGAGAAACTGAATAAATAGGCTTTGTGTCATCATTTTTATCATTGTCATCATTTTTCTTTTTATCGTTTTTATCATTTTTTCAATTGGGGGAGGAGGCAAAGGGCCCGGTCCTTCTGGCTATGCCTATGGTTTAATGATTACCGTACAAGTTTGCCCTCACATCAGCTAGAACATTTGCCGTAAGGGAAATACCAAGCTTTAACACCAAACAGAATTACTATTAGCTTAAAAACTGAAAATATAAGTAAAATTAAGCTGAAGCTGGGATTAAACAGCAAATACGAGTTTTTGTGACGATGTAAGAAAACAAAATTCACGACTGGGCAAATTGTCAGCCTCAAAATAAAAAAAAAACAAAAACAAGTCAAATCTATCAAGGCCGTCAACTGTAACATCAATGCTGCAATCAGGCCTGGCGCCACGGGGGGGCATTCCGGAGCCGTGCCCCCCCAAATGACTGCTTGTGCTCCCCAAACGAAAATTGTGCCCCCCCAAGCGAGGACTGTGCCCCAAAGAAACTAACAGCCTCGGGGCTATTGGAGTGTAAATTGAGGCCTAAGACTCCCGAATTGGGGTTTATCACCCGCATTTTCGTAATTTTTGTGAAGAATTCGTAAAAAATCGCAAAACTTTTGAGACGACAACCAGAATTTGTGGAAATTTTTGAACTGAAGAGCTTTTTTTTGGTCTTCACCTTATTTGTATGATCCACACTGGAATAAATTTCTCGTGCCCCCGTGCCCCTTTCGAATTCACATAAATAAACTTCTCGTGCCCCCCCAAAATTTATTTCTGCCCCCCCCCAGTCACGCTATTCTGGCGCCGGGCCCGGCTGCAATTAAATTGCAATGTACTTAAAGTGATGCAATTCGTACACTGTGTGCGCAATGTACACAACCAAAGTACCGCGATTGGTCAACAAATAATATGCGTAGATATTGAAGTTGAATACTTCTGTGACAATATTATTTATCACTACCTGACATTGGTATGTATCTTTCTGTAAATACAATGCACGAAATCTATTATGGAATTGGTATGGAAGTATGGAAGATTGTCTTCCATTCCATTCTTGAAATCTTCCATTCCATTCCATTCTTGAAATCTTCCATTCCATTCCATTCTGGCATCTTCCACATTCCATACCTAAATTTTTGTTCCATTCCATCTTCCATTCCGTTCCATACCATGCCCTGCCTAAAAGCCGCCCGCGTGAATGCAGCTTAAAGCACATTTTCGGCAGTCTTTTTTTTTGCCTAAAGCATGCTGCTTATTTAGCTTCAAAAGCAATTCTGCCGTGATTTGAAAACATCGAACTTCAAGTTTTTTGGTAAAAAAAAAAATTGTTTCAACGATTTTTCTTTTTATAATTTTTTCAATCTTTTGCTGAAAGACCGAAGTTTCTAAGTCTTGTAGTTTCGGAGATAGAAAAAGTCTGAAAGTATCGAACTTTGGAAGTGATTTGGAATATCGAACTTCAATGTTTATTACGTCACAGAAAGAATTTATTACAATCGAAAAATCAATTTTTTAACCTTCAACGCTTCAAGCGACAAGATGACAAATTATTGCCATTGAAACTTCAAATCATATCGTAGCGAAATTTTGGCAGATTAAGCTGCGAAGCAAATAACATAGGCTTGACTTTTTGGCGAAATTTAGCGAAATTTTTTGAAAAATAATTTTGACGTTAAATTGTTTACTGCTGAGCATTGGAGAATTGAGCTAATTTAATCAACTAGCCCGACCAGCCATTTGGTCGAGCGGTAACGCGTTCGTCTCTGGAGCGGGAGGTCTGAAGTTCAAATCTCGGGCCGGTCAAATCGGACGCAGTGTTGCCAACGGCTTCCCACCGCTGCGACATTTCTTCGAAAGGAGCTGTGTTGCCCGGGCGCAATGATGCGGAGATGGGCCCCGCCAATTCGTTACACGCTTCGGCGTATTACAGCGAGTATAATGAAAGATTTGATTTGATTTGAGCCCGCATGCTACCCCATAGAATAGGCGTGAAAGAACAGTACGACAGAGTTTTAATACCTACATCTAAACCAAATTATGGGGTTGGCAACGTATAGCCCACGGGCCTAATCCGACCGGCCAAGAAAAAACTAAAAAACATCTGGCTCGCGACCTCTGCAAACTGTGGCAATTTTGGTGCAATATTGAGCTGTATTGCAAGTGGAGCACGAGATAAAACCAAAATATTGGTGCTTGGTAGATTTAAAAATATCTTGAATGAAAACAAGCATGCCACAAAAAGTGGGGTGCCAAAGCTTGGTAGTATTTAGCGTGCAAACAATGAAAGTCACCAAGAGCAAGACTTCAGCAATTTGCAAGATGTTATGCTTTTGCTGCTTCCAAATTACCACTAAACTTACAGTACATTAACTTTTAAGCTCAAAACAACATAAAATATTTATTTTTATGTTGTGACATATTTGGGGGTATAGCAGCATCAAGTTTCTTATGATAAAGTGCATTGGGGCTTGCAAAAGTGCCATCACCAAAGGGATCTTAATCATGAAAAACAAATAATTATTAGCGCTATTTTACACGGGATATGAGACCAACTCATTTTAGACGTTAGAGAGAGGGGGGAAATGCCCCTCTACCTAATTCCTAAACCAGAAGTTGCGTGAACACCAAATTTGGCAAGCCTGTTGTAGTTTACCAAATCTTTTTAGAAAAAACTAATTTAGAGTTGATTAGGTTATTATAATGACATCATGGCCATATTCTAATAAAATGACCTCATAGGCGTCTCTACAGTACAAAAAAGGGGTAAAAATTATTTAGAGTTTTAGGAAATTCTAAAATTGTTTACATAAACTTTGCCCCAGCCTGCATGCGGCGTATAAAATAGATTTGATAGCCGCAATATATGCTTTCAGAGGCCAGAATTACAGTTAATGCAGGTTTTTATGAATTTTTAAACAACCTCATATATACTTTTGAGATGGAAATAACCAACCAGTGGCGCAACCTTCCAGGCAAGAAGGGAAGTTAAGGGAGATTCAGCCTCTTAGCTAAGATTATTAAAAAGTTTAACCTAAGAATGCAAACGTTTAAATGTGTTTTGGACCTGACCTGGTAGATAAGGGAGGCTGAAGGGGGTGAGCAGTTTAATTGTTAAACTGGCTTAAAAATTCTTGCATTGTAGTTCTTTTAAATGGCTCTAAACATGTGCGAAATTTGATCTGAATGGCCTTAATTCGGCAATTTTTTTTAAAGCAATTACAAAAATTTGTCCAGCGGTTGGGGTCTTTGCCCTAAGACCCCAATGGTTTCCTGCGGCTGGGGGCTTTGTCCCCAGGCTCTTGTCTGTGATACCCTTAAGTTGCACAAGTTTGCTCCGCACTCTGCCCAAAAAAAATATAACTTTAAACAAAACAATTGAATTTTGTGTTCAAGCCCCTTCTCCCCCCTTTAACCAAGGCCTGCTTGCTCTTCAAACTAGCATAATTTTATAATTTTGTGCGTATGAGTTATTTAGTTAAAGCAAGGTAGTTTGCATTAAATCCACACTCAGTTAATATTTCGTATTTTGCAAATGTTAATTTACACTTACGCTACTGAGGAGCACATTTTTATTTCTGCTGTAGTTTGTTGTTTTATTTTTGATATATTACTACAATAGCCGGAATGGGGCCGAGTTAATTTGATAACGAAGATTGATAGGTGTAGATAATGTTGATCCGGCTAGTTTATTTTACTGCTGGTAGATAATAAGCTTATTTAGGGCTATGCAGGGCAACACATCCAGTTACTTTATATGTTCTTTCTAAACCAAAACATTTCCGATTTTGTAATAATTTGCTTGAAATATACGAAAATAATTCTAAAAACGATGTAACTTTGTTTAATCTTTGCTGTAAATTTTAGATGTTGAAAAATGAATGTAATACCGCAGCATGCAGAAGTGTTTTTAGTTATTTATTTTTTTATCGTAACCCATTCAGTCGTACCAAAGTAACACCTCTAATGGTTTGTGCTAAGCAGCCTTATACTCCAAAGTGACTTGAAAAACTAGTCTTCGTAAGAGTATATAATTTATCCCAAATTCCTCAATGGATGTAGCAACCCAAACCTTTTGTATTGACAGTGACGGCAACGGTGTTGTAATGTGGACTAAAGGCTTTTTCCGAAGTTGCGTGTTTTTTTGCAAACTGATGAAAAAGTGCGAGTGCTTTTTATGAATACGTACTATTACAAACCAATTTTCTCCAATTCGAAAGCTTGTCGACTTGTCCCTGCCGTGTAAAGTATTGCTGGTTAAATTAGTGCAACAAAATAGATTTACTATAGGTAGTCAGAAATAGTAGTTTTTATTGCTCTTTGGGATTTTGGATGATCATGGCAATGCGTTTAGCGCAAAGTTTCCATTTTTTAAACGTTGCATAACACCGCGCCATGCGTTCATGCTGGGCTCACATTGCATTGATGAAAGTCCTATACATGCAAGCAATGCAAGTTTAGTTGAAATATCTTGGCACTCCACTCAAGAATAGGTTTGGGATTAGTTTTAGAGTAAAGATTTGAGTTTGGGTTAAATGCGGGCAAGAATAAATTAAAATGTAGATAAAAATTTCCGATGAAATATCCTCTTCGTTTATTTTACACCTTATATGTTTATCAGTATGACTCTGAGTAGCAAAACAATTACTGTAATTTTCGGATTAACTTAATCGTCGTATGTGCATTCCATCCGTGTAATTTTGGTGTTGCAGATTGATTTTGCTTGATCAAGAATGAAATTGTTGCTATGCTCAAATCACTTTTGCACGCAGACTAAACCAATGAAACCAATGTAATTGCGAGTTTGGGGTTACCGTTTTAACATGATTGATCGTTGTCTTCCTGGCACTTTGTCGAAAGGCTATTATTGCAAAGTTATGAAGTTTCACGCAGTATTCATCATCAAACCAATTAATTAAACAATACATTCTTCTGCGTTAATATGACGAAGTTTTGCAGCCTGTAATTTTTTGTTTTGATGTTTCGTTTCCTGTCTGGCACTAACAACGTGCCATGATTCACAGAATGTAAGAACTCTGTCCTTCACCAATTTTTTTGTTTTTTTTTTGTTTTTTTACGTTATCCTTTTGCTGAACACAAAGCATACGCCATCAAACAGAATACAGCAGCCTAACTTACAAATTAGAATTAAATCTCGAAATGCAAACGTAGTTTATCATTTTTAGCTGCTAAACTTATTTTTATTTTCAGAAATTCATATATTAAAAAAGCGTTTCAAATACAGTTTCAAAACGGTGTTCAAAACACTTCACTCTAAGCTGCTGAAGTGATTTACGGTATATCACTTTCTAATACTGTTTTGATATTCCTAATATTGCTTTTTTAACATCGAATACGTACTACTTCTAATCTTTACATGGTGAGTCAAGAAACATAGACTTGTTTTCAATAGAAGAAACATTGAATCCCAGAAAATTTTCGAAATTTTTTCTGTAAAATAAAATAAATACAGTCACACTCGTTGAACTACCCAAATATAACACAAGAAATAAACAAGATTAACGTAGCCTGAGGGCTACATGCTTTAAGCGTTATAGAAACTATTCTATCCACGTAATAACACAAGTAACATTGTGACGCAAGAATAATAATAGAACAAACGATAGCAGGTAATACATCCCCCCAGTTTGTTGTCCCACTCCGTCAAAATGAGAACCCCTTAGTAAATCATGTTCCGCTGCTGAGATCTTTTGACGGGACCGGGTGCCAGGAAAAGTTCGCTTTCAGGAGTGCGTGTCCCGGGATCGACGGAAGCTGAACTTCTGGTCGGAACATTTTGAGAAAACGCCGATTACGTGTAATTAAACTCCCGGATCTGGAAACGTTGGCAACATATTGGTCGTATTTTGAAACTTCAACCACAGCATTTCTAATCCTATTTACGTAGAAGATTTCCATTTTGGTTTTGAATGAACACGCCATCCCCAAAAGAAAGTGGATCATCTACAGGGGGTGTGGCTTTGCTGAGGGCCTTGTTATTACGACTGGCACGTAGACGGATAGCATCTTTCTTTGCTCTCCAGGTTTTCTGCCGAATATGCCAAATGTAACGATTAGAAAACTTCTCATAGCCTCTTCACAAAAAGAAAAAGCATCTCGCAATGAGTGACCAAATACAACTTCCGCGGGAGAAATGCTTCAATTAGGATCGGGGTGTTTCGCAATTACAAAATAGCACGTAAGAAGCAATCGTTATTTATTCAAGTTGCCATTTTGGGGCTGAGATTAGCTATTAGCTTTCGTTTGACGGTTTTAACCGCCACCTCAACTCGGCCATTAGACTGGGAAAAGTTGGCAGATTACATGCGATGGTTCACGCCCACGTACTTAGAAATTTAGTGGTTACAGATGCTTTAAATTCGGGCCGCCATCTGTCGAAATTTCGACAGGTACGCCAAATGTAGCAAAAAAAACACGAAGAAGGCACACTAATGCAGCTGCGCCAGCGACGCTCAAACCCGGAGCAGTGGCGAATATGCCAGCCCAGACAGAGAATCTATTCCCAATGACCAAAAAATACCGTCCGCCGTAATTAAATTGTCCGCAAAAAAATTGCTCAAAGGGCGTTGCCGGTGGGTTCGATGGCATCGGTGGGGGAGCTGCTTGGTAAGGCGCATTACGAGAGCAGTAAACACAAACATCACAAACACAATGTATACTATTCGTCATGCCAGGCCAAAATACAACAGCCCTCGCTCGTCGCTGCATGGCTGACAATCCTAGGTGAGCAACAAGTAAAGCCAAAAGTACTTTCTGTCTGAGCGATACCAGCGCAACGATACGATTATGATGCATTATGACACCATCGTGAATGTAGTAGCTACTCCGAAACGGGATGCACCCCTAAATGATTTCAATATTGAATAAGCTTGCGTCGAATCCAGACTCAATAGCAATGAGTAAGTTTTTAACGATGGGTCACTGGCAGTTTTTTTGGGCGATTTCGTCTCGGTGTATACATAAGGTTTGAAAGCTTTCGTGCTAGATTAAAACAATCAGAGACTCTTCAACGAGGTCTGGGGAGTCAAGCTGGCACTTAGTCGACACTAGACTGCATGAAGCAGAATAACGTGAAGCTGCGTCAACGTCTCAAAACACAATACTGGTTGTTCCCGGTAGACGCACAATCTCAAGGCGCCATGCGTACGTTGTTTCAGTCGAAACAGTCGCGTGTTTGTTATTTCGTCAAGGGTGCGATCGCAGATGATTTTTGTGTGTGGCTTGTGGACTCTGACCACCAATAAAGTACCACAATCCTGAGTGCAGTATTTAGTTTTCTCAAGGCCACAGGCTACTGGCAGATTCTCGCCTTCAATGGCGACATAGCGTTGTTCAGTAGTAGAAAGAAATCGTGTTTCTGCCAATGTTACATTCCAACTGCTGTCGCAAAATACCGGTGTCCCGAACTCACATGCACAGTGCAGCTGCAAGAGGAAATAGCCAATGTCTTGGGTAGACCAATGAGGTCGCAAGCATGTGCACCGATTGGGGTCAAATATTTCTACGCCACGTTTTATGGTCTCGATGATTTCTTTTTTCGAAGTAAAGAATGCCTCATCTAATTCGTCTGACGACTTTAATTTCCGTTTAGGACTGAGAAATGGTTTAAATGGCTGTAGAAAATCGCGTAGCTGGGCGTAGTTTGCCACTTGGTTGGCGAGACCGAACCAGCTGAGTATATCCGTCACGCTTTGAGGCTTAGGAAAGTTTCTGATAGAATTGATATAATGGGGAAGCGGCTGAACAGTCGACTCAAAATTCTAAATTTGGCAAAATCCACAAGTCGTTAGGCTAATTGAAACTTGTCGAGATTGAGAACAATGCCGGCCCTTTCCACAAGAGTAAGAAATGCGACGGTGCACCACCAGTAATTTTTCATCTCCGTGCATTAGAAGATAGCGTCGTCAACGCGACACTGCTTTCACTCCAACTCTGCCAAGATAACATTGAAGCGGCGATTTTAGCTCATTGCCAGGTGACAGAAATTCTTGCGTCTCTGGTATATCGCCATTTAACATTTTCCATTTTCCAAGGGTGACCTGATATCCGGTGGGTAAGATGGATTGAGGTTTCCGAAGCAAATGTTGTACACTTACAAATTTTTTTGAGCGTCAAGAGGTCAACAATGCGGCGAGGAGTACCGTTATGTTTAGTGGTTGTTACCATACATTGCGTGGGCTTGCCGTGTGGAACTTTTCCAAGGGTACCCAACGCTTCGTCACGAAGTAAGTCCTGGTGAACCTTTTCCTGCAAGTGAAGTGGAATGGAGGCTGGTGAGTGGCGAGCCACTGGTCTATCTGAGGGATCGACCTGGATCTTTGTGGGAGGACCAGCCATGCAATGTTGGGGCCCGATGTGGGGATGTGTTCAACGTTGATGCTGCGTATCTGCTCAGCAACCATTCTTTAATCTTAGCGTTGTTCTCGGGTCTGCGTGAAAAGGAAGCTTCTGTGGTTTGTAATGTTGTAATTGCGCCCATAGTGATTACAACATCACAAAAGCGTGCTCCATTGATTCGCGAAACGTTTTAAAGTCAGACTCACTGATCTGGCAAACAGCTACAGTGACATGAACGAATCGAAAAACATGACTTCCTGATGCAGAACAAATGTTACCAGGCCATCAAAAGCTTGCGTAAAAATGAAAAAATCCCGATCACTCGGCCCGATAAAGGATCAGGCGTAGTCATTTTGAACAACAGGGATTACGTTACAAAAATGGAAACATCCTGAATGAGGCATCAAAATTTGAATAAATTGGCCCAGCCGCTACGGCTGACAAAACCACTACCATAAAGACAAAACTTCAGAACCGATTACCTGAGTTACTGAACTCAGAGCAGCTACCTAAACAAGTCTATGATGAGGAACGCCCTACGAGCTCGCAGAGACCTCAAATGTACGGACTGCCTAAACCACGCCACACAGCTTATTCACCAATGCACTTCTCGAGGAAACGATCGGCGTATTTGCGAAAGCGTTGTACAAAGACCCTTTTTCCGCGCCTCTCATCCTCCAAGCGGTATTTTTCGAACTTATGAAAAGTGCTACGCAGGGGCGTATTCTCCATGCATGCAAGGCATGCATTGCATGCCTAATCATTTACCCAAAAAAGAAAATAATAATTTAAACAAGTACAGTAGCGTAGCCAGGGGGGGGGCGGGGGGGGCTCGAGCCCCTCCCATTGGCTTGTGAAGTATGTAAAATCGCACCTTTTTGGTGGTTTTGAGGCCGATTTTTTGTGAAAAATTGAAAATAGCCCCCCCTATTGGAAAACAGCCCCCCTCAAACGTTTGAATTTCCGATTACGGCCGAAAAATCAGTCTCAAAATTGGTGAAGACCTTTATTTTTGTTTTTTTTTTGTTTTTGGAGACCACCCGGTTTTGGGCGGAAAAAACCTTTGAAATCAGTCTCAAAATCGGTGAAGACCTTTTTTTTTTGGAGACCACCTGTTTTTGGGCGGAAAAAACCTTTGAATTTCCGAGCTTTCCGAGAAATTTCGTCTCAATTTTCGGACAAACCGTGTGAAACTGATTCAAGAACAATGAAAATTCGGGTCAAGGTCGTTTACACACTTCTCACTCTTTCAAAATAGCCCCCCCCCCCCCCCTTTTCCAAATCCTGGCTACGCGCCTAAACAAGTACATGTAAAAATTTAAAATAATATTAAACTATAAGTTGCCCGACTTACAGGTCACTTTCAAGCCGAACTAGCCATAAATAGTCTCGCTTAATTCATTGATTTCAGTTTTTGCCTGTTTTCAGCATATCGCTAAATTTCAAAAAATAATGGCAACACGCATGCAGTTTTTAAATTGCATTCAACGGCTCAAGAGATCGCTATATTTCGATACGATTACGAATAAAATTAAATAGGTTTAAAAATTTTGATTGGAGCATTGTTTGCTGCAAAAGTTCTTTTATACGTCTAGTTTCTTGTTTTCGTAAAATATAGTCTCTATTTTGAGTTTAGATTAGAAACAGTAAATTAGCTTAAGACAAGCCACAAGCTATGCACCAAAGCATGCAATTTCAAATATTGCATGCGTGTTGCCATTTATTTTATGTAGTTTAGCAATATGCTAAAAGCGAATAACTATGCGGCAAAACCAAGCCGTGATAGACGGTAGATATTGGCATTAACTAATGCAAGTCAGAGTGAGCTTTTGATATGTAGGCTACTGTTCGCACTATTTAGGCTAAATGTTGAGCTACAAGACTGAAAGCAAGATGTGAAATCCATTCAAACAGGAAGTTACCGGTAGTTGGTCCAGTTAGTAGTTAGTAAGCCTAGGCTAGTTGTAGAGTTTGAGCTAGGTTTGCAAAAAAGGTTTTAATACAATCAATAAATTACAGGTAGGTTGTTTAGTTGCTTTGTTTGCGCTTTACTGGTTGTTAAATAAACTGGCCTAGCCATACATGCATTGGACTAGCCTTGAGCCCACCAGCCTGCTTAATATTGTACAGCATTGCTGGCTGTTGCCAGGCTACGATATATTGTAATGACATGAGGAAGAGGCTACGAAAGTAGGCTATGCATTTGCTTTACAGCAAATTGGCTCAACTTAATTCTGCAATTAGTGTTTTTACTTCAATATTATCAAGCCTACTTTACTGTTAGTGTTAGCCTAGTATGGTACCGGCTGCTGGCACGTATGAAACTGCTAGACCTGTCACGGTCTGTAGTATTGTACACGCTAATGTGCGCTGGAGAGAGAAGGCCTAGTTTCAACACAACGTCATCAAAGCTAATGGCGTCACCATAATTGCATGCCTTGTCTGAAACGTCACGCTACGCCACTGGTACTAGGTCATTCGTAGAGTTCAGCTTCAACGACACAGCGTACAAACAAACGGACGGAGAAGCGATAGGCTCACCGCTGGGCCCAGCATTACCAAACATCTTTGTTGGCTACCACGAGTCCAAACTATTTTCGTGTATTAAAAAAGCGACAATTTATTTTCGGTGTGTTGACTACACCTTTGCCATCTTTAAAAAAGAGGTGACGTTGACGATTTCCTTGTTACACTTAATCGTCAACATCCTGCTCTCAAGTTCACGTTTGAAAAAGAACGAGATGGCAAACTTCCACTTCTAGACATTCTAGTGGAAAGAATTGAACTTGGGAGAGACCAGTGTATACCGAAAGCCCACTTTTTCTGGTCAATACATCCGCTGGAAATCCTTCAGCCCGTGAAAACAGAAAACGAACCTAATTGCCACGCTGGTACGCAGAGCACTTATGATATGTACAAAAAACAAGTTTAAGCAAAAAATTGATTTTATCAAAAAGATTTTGCTTGACAACGGGTACGCTTGAAGATATAGTGCTCAAGCACATATCCAAGAAAATTGCACAATTTTCAAACCCTTTGGACCAGAAAAGTGTCGAGTGTACCTTAGAGCCCAGTGGACAGACTCAACAATTAGAACATTAAATTAAAAGTGCTGTGCAAAACTGCTACGGAGCAGTATCACCACCCTTGATTTTCTCAAGCCAATACTTGCAACCAGCTGCCAAAAAAAAATGTGCTACCTGGTAATCAAAGAAGTATGTTTATTTAGGAATACGTGTGCCTCTGTGATAGTCTGTACGTAGATCGCTCAACCCAAAGGCTTCAGGAACGCATTAAGCATCATGTTTCAAAAACAATAAGGCAAAGAGCCACTCTTACTCAGGATCAGGCAAGCCACCGATCTCAACCAATTAGAACTCGGCCAAATAGAAAATGCAAACCAAAAAAAAAAGACTCAATTCGAACCAGAGAACAATTCAGCCGTTGGCCAACATTTGTTGAAATCCAATCAGTGCGCGTGCAACTATTCTAATTCGCGGTTTAAAATCCTAACCGCAGCTCTTTCTCAGTTTCACTTAAGCCTGTTGAAAGCGGTTTATATTTCACGGAAAAAAAAGGATTTGTGGTGGCAAAAGCAGTTCGTATTTACCAGAGGTGGAGTCGAGGGCACAAGGCTCGAGGCCAAGGCCAAGGACCCCAAAAAAATTCGAGGCCAAGGACAGCCTTTCCGAGGACAGACACTCTCGAGGCCAAGGACAGGAATGCTCGAGGCCAAGGACACAAGCGCAAGTGCTCTCCAAAAAAAAAAAGAAAGGTCGTCACAAAAATTTTTCAGGCGATCTCCAAAAAAAAAAAGGTCTTCACAAAAATTTTTCAAGCGATCTACACAAAAAAATGCTTTCCAAAAAATTTTTCAAGCGCTCTCCAAAATTTTAACAATTCAAAAAATACTGCTGTCCTCGAGCCGAGGACAGGCCAATTTTCGAGGACTTGAGGCCTCGAGGCCAAGGCCAAGGACTTCAAAATGTGTCCTCGAGGCCAAGGACGTCCTCGAGGACTCCACCTTTGGTATTTACTCTTCAACTGTTTCGATAGGATCAGAGCCTGCTGTCTCTGGATAGAGTAAATTTCTCCCAGCCATTGATTGAGCAATCTCCTAAAAATGCATTTCTCCTTGCTGTAGATTGCATTTTCTTCTTAGTGCATTTGGTCTTTAAAAGATCCTGCTCACCACGTACCAAACCAGACAGAGATCGCAATTAAAGAGTTCTGTTTGAAAAGCTTATTGCGAAAGTAAAATAAAATCGACATTATTGAAAGTCATAATCAAATTCTGCACCACCTCAAAATTGTTCAAATTTACTTTTACAACTACGGCTAGAAGCGCTTGTCGTGGCGTAATGCAAGGAAAATCTTTGTGAGTTCAAACAATGAGAAAATATTAGGACCATTGCAATTATACTGTGGACGTGGGCGGAGATAATTTGTAATTTCAAGATTCTATCTTGGAGGTTCTCTTAATACTCCACAAGTGCTGTGCCAATTGCGCTTGGATATATTACACGCCATCTTGATGACGTCATATCAAGGAAATGACATCATAAACAAATATTTACTTTCTGAAAACTCAAAATGTGCTGCCAAAGAACTATTCAAAATTTTCAAAAAATTCAAGTCCGAAATTACTTCGAAAAGGTAGTATCTTCATTGTTCTGCACAATGCGCAACGCTTTATTTTCATTGCGTTGTCTAATGCGTGGCAAACTTAGCCTTGATCCTTTCCGAAAATATGCCTCGCTATACAATTGGAATGTCTTTATACACAAACATTTCGTTCAGAAAATTATATTATTGTAAACAACGTAGCAAATAATTTGAGCACTAAAGAAAATTACACCCTATAAATACGTATCGCTTTAAACAAAAATACTGAAAGAAGAGTATTACTACGTTACACCAACAGTATACTGAATGATATTACTTTATGAAACAGAGGAGACCAGCAATAGCGAGTCTTCTGTAAACTAGTAAGCTCACCCAGCCGGGTCCAAAACGGAACTCTGGAAGCTTCAAGATTTGCAGCATTTTAATTTAAATAAAACAATACATTGCAAGCTTCCGCAAAAACACTCGGCAACCATCAATTTGCGAGCAATAAAGCGAGTAAATTTCACTCACAATGACAAACCCATACATTTTTATCAGGCTAAAGCGTTTCTACAGCAAAAATACGTCAAAAATGCATTAAATTAAGATTTGAGCAATATAAATATACGCTTTACAAGGTGAAACAATTTTTAAACTTTTACTTTCTTCTCCCACCCCCCATCCTCCCGGTGACAACGAAGACCTTAAAGATGCACGTCTTGGCACCAACTTAACAATACTCTATATAATTTATAGTAGATCCAAACCGAAAAAGAAAAAAAAAATTCGGTAAAAATGGTGGAGCTAAAATAAATTTATTGTAATCAAAATAATTTGTCTCTGTTAGCGTTGATATAGGATACCGAGTAAACAAAACGAAAACGAGGGACAAAGACGTTACGAAAGGAGTTTACCAAGCCCTTATTAGAAAACTCTGATTACCGACCCTTCTATTAGAAATTTTAGAAATTGGAAAACTCTTATTAGAAAACTCCTTATTAGCAAATTTTAGCACCGGTATAACGTTTGAGCTCATCAGCAACCTCTTCATCAAAAGTTAACAATCACTAACGAAAACTTACCAACCAGAATTAGCTACCAATCGTGGATATAGCGTCTGCTTTTAAAGCAGTACACTCGGGTTTGATTCGAAGTCACGCCATGTCAATTAATTTGATGCTTGAATTGATGTTCACACCATCCTTATTTTTAATTACGCAGCGAAATAAAGCAGTGTGAAGGTTTTAACTAATTGTGTTTGTTGATAGGTTGCTGGACGCAACAGCTTGACTTATAGACAGAGCTGCCATTGACATGAACCCAAAAATAAGGAGTGGGGTCGGCAACCTTTCGTCCCGTGGGCCATTCCCGCTGGCCCCTACCATTCGAGAGGAAAAAGAACAAAGATATTTGCTTGAAAATTTGGCATTTTAGAGCCAATGACCAAAAACAGAAAAAAAAGGTTTTCGCCAGATAATTAGACACTTTTACTGCCAGCATGGCGATGACCTAAAAAGAAAAAGATCTTCGACTGGGAACTATGCATTTTTTGTTAGAGATTACTAATTCTGTACGTTATTCCTGGCTGATTATTCGAGTTAACCAATCTAAGTGCCCGGGAAGAAAATCTCTACTCCTAAAATAATACAAAAATGAAGAAGACAAACCAAAATAAGGACATTGCTTGGAAAACTAAGACTGAAACAAAAATGAAGAACACAATCACAATAAGGACAAATCTTAGTAATTAGGACGTTATGGCAGCCCTGCTTGTAGGCCTGATCCATTTCAATATTTTTTGTAGTTAAGAAAAGTTCGCTGCAACATCATGACTTCTTTACTATTCTGTGAGCGGAAAAGAGTTATTGGGCGCTGGATTTTGTTTTTACAAAAACTGAGAAGTGGAACGTTCCATCACTTCTTTTTTAAACATTTGTATTGTTATCGAATTTGATAAACTGATCTAAACGGATGAACTGATTTGTTAAGCAGACAGCTTTTGCTCAAAACTAAAGATTGTAAAAGTCCCCAAGGTTTCCATGTCTTGTTAACTTGCATTACTTTCAGCTTCCGAACTAAACTGACCATCATTGTTACATGCATCGATACATAACATCGCTTCTATGCTACAGCCGCGTATGTTGATTTTCGCACATTTTGAGTTACAGTATTTGTATCTAGAGGTGGGCAGCGCAAGTCATAAAAGCTGCGCAATGCAAAATGCAAAATGCTCGCAACCAAATTAGTGAACATAAGATATTTGATTTCCTTTAAAAAATGCAAGCATTTGAAAATGTGCACTGCTTCACCTCTTTGGACAAAGAACGTCTTTATACCTTACGAAAAAATATTCTGACCAATTTCAATTAAAGGGGCCGGGGTGTTAAAAATTCCACACATAAAGTCTTCATGTGGTGGTTAGGGAACAACTTCGGAGACACTGCTTTTTTCTAATGGCTCGTCAACGAAGTCTTCTACAAGCTTCGATACATAATTTGTGCTTTTGGAGCAATTAGCATCACTCTCTAACGAATGGAGCACGCTAAAAAAGTCATCATGCTTTTTGCTTAAAGAAATTGAACCAGCTAAGCATTAATTATAATAGCTACCGACGCTGTCACTCCTATTTGCAATATCTTTCAAGTTTTTCAGACTAGCAAAAAAGTTGTAATTAATAGTTTTTGGTGTTTCTTGTTTTTGAATTACGGTAAAAAAGTCAGGCTGTTGCGAGTAACGCGTTTAATATCCAAAGCAAATTCAAGATTTTTTAGAAACAGTAGCGTATTTCTAGAAAGACAATTACCAAAAAAAATGTTCTACTTCAAGTTTGATTTTATAACCATTTTTTAAATAACCAATAGAAATTTTTTTTTTAATTGGCAAAAAATATTTTAGAGAGAAACCTTTCAGCGAAAGAAGACCTTTACCGCAAATTCAATAGAAGTTTTGCAAGCAGTAGACGAATGGAATTTCTTATGTCAAGGCTTTTATGAAACTACCTCGTCATAGGCGTAGTCAAGGAGGGGGAGTAAGAGGCTCACTCCCCACCCCCCATTAAAATGCCACCATTAACAAAAATAATTACAACAAAGCCTTATGTTTTTTCAGTTTCAGTTTCTTTTAGCATTTTCGTGTACAGCAGTAAACGTGTACAACAGACTAATGTTAATATTGACCTGAGATTGTGTAAAAGTAGCCTGGGATTGTGAAAAGATTGTGAAAACTCTCAAATCAAATTTTTGCCATTCAATTTAAATGTATAACCCAGGAGAATTTAGGGCTTTTGTCCTAAAAGTTGCAACCCTCGGCTCTCATTTAATCATTTTGTCAACTTAATGCAATAACATGACTACTTAATAACCTTCTATTGCATCAATTTCAAATAACAACCTACCTCGATCTCGCCAGTTTTATGCGACAAAATACTTTTGACAAAAAAAACTAGCCAGGGAAAATGCTTATTGAACAAATTATTGAATCGAGCAGACCTGGGCTACCTAGTCGTAGATGTACTCCGAAAACTGGTTATTTTAATGCCAAAACAAAAATTTCCAAAGCAAATAATCAAGTGATTATATACTGTTAAAAATATACCTATGGCAGGATGCAATGTACCTTCCTTCTTCCACCTGGGCCAAGTCACTTATTTAAACATGTTTTGAACTTGAGCTGTAAGTAAATGGAAGACTCACCAATTTGATTTTTTCAATTGGCTTTTAAGTCTTAAAAATTTAGTTATTCAAATGGCTCTAAAAACGTTCAAAATGTAATCCCAAATGGTTTTAAAATAACTATTTTTTTCCAAAAAAATTACAAAAAATCGCCCAGCGGCCGGCCCCCACATTCCCGTCTGTAATACGTTTGAGTTAAACTAATTTTCTCACCATGTCTCCCAATTTAGACACGTTTGGAAACCTTTTTACCTTTTGGGTTAAGTCCTTTCCTTTTAGCAAAATTTCGGGTACAAGCCAATCCACGCTCCTGCTTCTGATACTCCATTCTACGGTATCTTCGTCCCATAAAAAGTCCCTCTTTTCGAAAACTGTTGATAACGTCATTGCGTGTGATTTGCCGTTTGGCTCTCCCCCAATCAAAACTCCTGGCTGCGCTAACGTACCTCGTTAAAGTTTTTTTCTTAACGTTAATCACATTTGATTGAAAAACAATCATTTCTATTCGAATTTGAATAGCGTTTGCGGGATTGCGCTCAAAATTGCTACAATACTTGCAGCGCAAGCGTCAGCGCAACCGTTTAAAAATAATTGCGGTGCAAGCGCTATCGCTAATAAAATAGTTGCGCCGCAATTAATGCGGTACAAGTGCCCACCTTTGTGTATCAGATGCCTGTTTCAGAAGTTTCAATTTGGCCTTGTTTACATATCAAAATTTAAAGTACAAGTTTAAAATCAACGCATATTGACATATCAATTCTAGCAAAACTTTTCCTGTGCTATAGTCGTCTATCTCGAGATATGTGATTATAGCACAGAAAAGATGTGGCTTTTTGATTGATCTTACTTTGCTACAGTCACCTATCGGCAAATTTTTGCAGCCCTGCATTGACCATATTTCTCAAAATTTTTTTTCGAAAGAGCAAGAAAGGTTAACTGATAATTCTAAAACTAATAAAACATCATGATTAACTTTTGTTGTGGTTAAAAGATACCCAGCCAAAATTTTTTGTGACCTAACAGCTAATTATTTATTGGCAGTCATAATTTTTCTTGGAACTATATTATAATATTTTTTATGACGACAGGTCTTTTACTCTGTCGTCGGTTAGGGAAAAACTACTGCAAAGAAGTCACAAAAATAAATGAACCACCCCATGAGTTACGCCACATGTCTGTCATAATAGCTTACCCAAAATATAGCAGCCTAGTACAGCTGCTGCTTCCAGGAATATCACCTCTGGTCAGTTAGGCTAGCTAAGTAGCCTTATACATTTTGTGGGTATAGGTAATCATGACAGACATGTGGAGTAACTCATCGCGTGGTTCATTTATTTATTATAATTATTATTATTTTTATTTGGCATCTTTTCAGTAATAATAAATAGAATATTCATTTTAGATGCTTTTGACGTTTGCGCGTTTTGATGTTTTGCGGCAGTTTAACGTTTTTGACAATTTTTGGAGTATGTATTATCAATTACGGAACACAAAAGGTTTGCACCTTGCTAATCAAAAAGCAATTTTCTTCAAACCTAATCTGTTATTATACCCGATGTAATACGCTGAAGCGTGTATCGAGTTTGTGGGGCCCATCTCTTTGTCATTGCGCCCAGGCAACACAGCTCCTTTCGAAAAATGTCGCAGCAGTGCCGAGCCGTTGGCAACACTGTGTCCGACTTGGCCGACCCTAAATTTGAACCTCAGACCTCCCGCTCCAGATACGAACGCGTCAGGTTTGACGAATGGGCGCGTAGCAATTTTTTTTGCTTCACATTTTAGCAATGCCCTTGCAGCAGGATAGCTCTATTTCGGTCAACGCCAGATCTTGACACTTGGACAGGCACAAGAATAAAATGATTTAGTTTACTTCTACAGCTGTCTACTGCATTTCTCAAAAACCGCGGTTACAGTTCCAGGCTTGTATGAAGTCAGAAATTTAAAAAGTGTAGGATATTTTGGAATTAAGCTAAAGGAGTTAGGAAGCAAATCCTCCCTATACTCGAAAATTTTTGAATTTTTCGGAAAAGTAATTTATTCTTATGCCAATTTTGATTGAATTTATTACTCGCAAAATGTTGCACACGTAAATTAGTATTGCAAAGCTATGTTTAAACTGGCTGAGCAAAGTGGTTAATGGTGATCAAAAGATAGTGATTACGCGACTCAATTTGAAAACAATTTAGTCTACTCTCCCGTAATTTTGCAAAAGAGAACATCTCAAAATGTTCCCTTTTGTAAAAATTGATATTTTTAGTCTAAGACAATGTTCCAGGTATGGTAAAATTTTTAAGTCTCTAACTCGGTTAGTTTGCGAGTTATCGATTATCTCAATAAATAGATTTGCAAAAGAGAACATCTTCATCTTAACTATTACGTCACAACAGCTGTTTTTCACAATTGAAAACCTAAAAATTGTTTATGCAGCAGTCATTGTTGCAGACAATACGATACATAATAAATAATGCGTAGCTCGTAAAAGCAAAGCAAAAAGCCAAACACTTTGAGATGCAATTTGTTGTTTTTCAAAACTTTGACTTGATTGACGACGCCAATCAACAGCGTTTTTCAATAGAAAGTGCTGATCAACCAAACATGCAAAAGCTAAAACTCAAAAACCAACTTTCAATGACGGAAACATTTTTGCACTGAAAAACGATTTGTTGGTATGGTATGATATTAGCAAAACATTCCAGTATTTTAATCTACGAAACGACTTAATTAAGAAAACCAATAAAGCGAGTTTCTAGCTGCCTATTTTTACGATGGTCGTTGTTATATTGGCCCGGTCAGTAATGATATCAATAAGGTTTCAAACTGATTTAATTTAATTTGGCTGACTGATCGGGTTATCAAAACCAACCGCTAATTTAATTACGAAGTTTTTGTCGTAAATGGGCCAGAGTATATTTCTTATTTAACGATTTGCCTGCCCAACCTCAGCGAAATCCTGGTTGCGCACTTGCTGGAGGCTGAACAAGCTACAAACACTACCAAAGGCCATATAGTAGAGGTCTTCCAGCGGCAGAAAATCAAGAGGGAAAAGCAAGCAGCTGAGGTATGAGCAAAAGCCCCCAGTCGCTAAACCTTTGCTGAAAGAACTAAAAATTCGCGCAACATCTTTTGCAAGACTTTGTGCATAAGTACTGCAAATAGATTCTTGAATAGAATACAAAACATACAATATATCAAGAAGGTCATAGTAAGTCTGAACAAGTTCATATGGAAAAAAATGATGTTTTCAAGTACCGTTTTTTTTATTTAGTTGATTAAAACACAACTTACAACGTGCATAAAGGAATGTGAATTCAACTGATTCAAAGAAGTGCTTTATAGCTGAGACTAGAGCATATATCAAAAAACGGAACACGTCCAGAGCCAGATTTAGGGGTCTAAGATGCCCGGGCCCCGGGGTGCCCACCATTTACCATTAACAGCCGGTACCTTAGCTTGGTGTTGCACAAAAAATACTTGTCTTGACTTGCAAAACTAGTTTGGTCAACTCTTCCACTTTCTTTCGTAATAGGTTAATTCTGGCATTTTGATGTCACAAGCCCATCTTTGCTGGAGTGGGCTGGCACGAAATAGTTTCGTAATCTGCATTACAACAACGTTGGCTAGCGCTGTTTAGTTGCAGTTTTTTTTTTGTTTTTTTTTTCAGCAATTACGCACATAACAGTAATTAACAATAACATAAATGATGATGAGGAAGCCCCGGGGCCCCTACCTAACAACCGAGGGTCCGCAAACTAACGACTATGGGGCCCAAACCAACAACTGGGGGCCCCAGGGCCTCTAACTGATAATCAGGGGGCCCCGATTCCCCTAACTGACGACCAGGGAGCCCCAGGGCTCCTAACTAACATCCAAGGGGTCCCAGAGCCCATAACTAATAACCAGGGGCCCCTAACCGACAACCAGGGGGTTCCGGAGCCCCTAACTGACAACCAGAGGGCCCCAAGGCCCCTAAATAACAACCAGGGGGCCCCTAACTAACAACCAGAGACTCCGAGGCCCCTAACTGACAACAAGGGGCCCTACCTGACAACCAGGGGGCCCTGGGGACCTTGAATGACAACCAGGGAGCCCCTAACTGACAACCAGGGGCCCCCGGATCCCCTAACTGACAACCAGGGGGCTTCAGGGTCCTGACTGATGAACAGGGGGCCCCTAACTAACAACCAGGGGGCCCCTAACTGAAAACCAGGGGGTGCCAGGGCCTCTAACTGACAACCAGGGAGCCCCAGAGCCCCTGACTGACGACTAAGGGTCCCGGGCCTGTAACCCTTTAATTCAAATTTTTAATAATTTATACGCAAAACCTATAAGAAATTTAAGAGTTTTTTCCTGAAAGTTGCAACCCCAGGCCTTCGTTTAACGTTAGTATGAACTTAATGCTATAACACAGGAGGTATAATGCAAACCCCCAATTGAAATACGACGAATGATAAATACATAGGTGGGCACAAGCCCGTTAATCCGTTAATAACGAAGCTAACTTTTTCACTAACTCGTTTATCCGTTAAAAAGTTTTTTCATGTTAACGGACTAAATTAACTTCCGTTAAGTGCTGTTAACGGACTAAAGTAACTTCCGCTAAGATCTGTTAACTTGCGTTAAGGTTTTTATCGTTAACATCTTGCAGCTTCGTTGTGCATTTGAACTTGTTTTTATATTGAAATTAGATTAGACTGTAAAATCTAACTTTCAAAACAACAAAAGACCACCATTGCAATAAATATTTCCTTAAAATCAGCTCCACAGGGTCAATACGTGTTCTAGAAGCGAGTGAATAAAACGAAATGTTAATTACACGCAAAATGTTAACGGATTAACGGACTTTATTAACTTCCGTTAATTAAAGCTAAAAATAACGGATTAACGTTAACGGAGGTGTGAAGTTTGTTAACGGACTAATGGTTAGCGAAGCTAACGTTTTGCATTAACTTGCCCACCTATGGATAAATATATTGAGAGCATAGCCAATACGTTGTCCTTGTCCGGAATTGCAGTTTCTTTAATTTAGGATTTACGCGTACAAAAGTAAGTAATAATAATGACGACCACGTGTCCACGTCATAATAATGTCATGCGATTCTTGTAGGTTTCAAAACACTGTCAAGTGACTTGACTCAAGTCCTCCACGTTTTGCAAAAAAAGGTATTTTAGTTTTACTTTGAATTTTTTTTTTTTTTTATGAAAGAACTTAAGGGCGCGATCTTATCTCAAAATCATGGGCGAAGCCAGGGGGGTAGTCCAAGGGGCCCGGGCCCACTCAGTCGAAATGCCACCAATGAGACAAATTTGTCAAAAAAGGTCTTGTTTCTTCATTTTCAGTTTCAGTTTCTTTTGGCATCTTTGCGTACAACAGTACACGCGTACAACAGTAATTACCAATAAAAACTATTGACGACTAAGGGGCCCTGCGCACCTCCTAATTTCAATTTTTTCCTACCAATTTAAACGTATAACCAGGGTGAAATCAAGGTCTTTGTCCTAAAAGTTGCTACCTCAAGTCCTCATCTAAACTTTTTATGAACGTAATGAAATAACCAGCGCTGGATTGCCATATGGCACAGTGCCAAGGCTCCACGCTCAGATAGTAGAACTTTTTTAGCCTCCACTTATATTTGGCAGGAAGATGTTGCTAAAATCCTTTAAGTGCCAGAGGCACCGCGCAATGTAAATCCGGCCCGGGAATAATATGTGTAGTAAGCGTAATCATCTATTACACCATTTTTCAATAACGATTCATCTCCACCTCGCCAGTTTTTACGCACAAAATACTTTTAAAGAAATAGCTAGGAAAATGCTCATTGAACAAATTATTGAATTTTAATTGAGGGGTCCTGGGTCCCCTGGCCGTACATATACTCCTATAACTGGTTAACTTCTTGAAAGGAAATTCATTGAGTGGACTATTATTTACTGCTAAAATATTGCAGAAGGCAATGTGCCTTATTTCCCCTTGTATGAACGAAATCACTTACAATTAAAATTTTACACCATAATGCAAGATTTTAAACGTGTTTTGAAATTTAATTGCAAGAAAACGGTGGATTGAAGTATCAAAAATTTTCGATTGTCTTTCAATGTTAAAAATCTAGTCCTTTCAAATGGCTGTGAACACGTGCGAAATCTGTGAACACGTGCGATTCAATGAGATTAAAATGGCTTTTTTTTCCAAAAACTTACAAAAATCGCCCAGGGGCTGGGGGCTCTGCCCCCAGACCCCCATAGCCACCGGCGGCTGGGAGCTTCGCCCCCAGACCCCCGTCTGTGATACGTTTGAATACACTAGCTTTCTCATCACGTCTTCTACGTTAGACATTTTCGCTTTTTAACTGTTAATTTTCGCCCTCTCCCTTTACCAAAATTCTGGTTAAGTGGCATCAGGCCACGAGTTTAGATCTTCTATTCTACGATATCTTTGCCCTACAAAGTGTTCCTTTTCTTAAAATTTCTGACGACGTCATTGCATGTGATTTGTGGCTTGGGCCCCCCCACCCAATCAAAAATCCTGGCTACGCCTATACTCCTTAGCCAAGTCACTAAGAAAATTTAACTAAACTAAAAATTGTAAGCCTTAAACATGTTTTAAACTTGAATTGTGGGTAAGGTGGGAGCTTGAAGAGGCTGGGCAATTAATTTCTTTAACAGGATTTCAAATCTTTGCTATTTTAGTTTTTTCAAATGGTTCTAAAATGGTACGAAATTTGACCCGAAAGACGTTAAAAGCTCTCCTGAAGAATCTTCGAGTAGAATTTTCAGGTGAGCTCACAAACAGTGTAGCAAACACAAAACACAAAGGTTAAATTATATTTTCTGTTGAAACTTTTTAGTTATTTGATTCTGTTCACAAAACGTTTAAGGTCAATCTCATAATAAAAAGTTACGTAATTTGTGGCTTTTTATTTAGAAGTGCTTCTATTGTTGTGCTACTTTGTTTAAAAAAAATTGGAAGTTAAACGAAGCTTGCAGGTCAATTTTTGGCATTTTGCAAATTTGCGTAGCAGTAGCGCAACCAGAAAAAAGGAACTAAAGGGGACTGAAGCTCCTCGTAGCTAAATCACTTCAAAAATTTAACCCAAAAAAGCATGCTTTTAAACGTACTTTGAACTTGACCAGAAAATGCAAGATAGTGTTGGGTGTGTGTCGAGCGCGTGTCTTATCGGTACGCGCGTGAATTCATTCAGGAGCAACTCCTTGAAAAACGGCGGCCTTTAAAAAGGCTCTTGAAGATTGTAGAGATCTGAGGTTTTCACGAGTTTTGACCAGCTTGTTCAAGATCTTAAGTTGTTGGTCACTGTACCGTTTTCGAAAATATTTCAAGAGTTGGTTGGTGGTGCAGAACTTGAAAATTGTCTTGATTAAAATGCTCATACTGTATCTTTGAAGCTTTTCGTCTGACACTTGTCAAAAAGAAGCGTCAGAATGGGGAGCATAGGAAACTCCTACGCTCGCCATTCTGACGATTCTTCTTGACAAGTGTCAGACGAAAAGCTTCGACGATATGAATATTTTAATCAAAACAGTTCTCAAGTTCTGTACCACCAACCAACTCTTCAAATATTTGTTTTCTGAAAAACCTTTATTGCGTTTAACATACATTTTAGTGCTGCATTCAAAACGTGATAGCGGTTGCGTATACTCAATAATTTGAAAAAAAATTGAACACGAGATAAAATAATGTGCTCGGACATTACTGTAAACTATCAAGTACTGGCATTTTAACTTTTTATTTAGGCCATAATTTATGGTTACAGTGAGTTAAAATAAATCGAATTTCAAATTCCCCCTATTCTTTGTTGGTATCTCCTTGAAGTTCTTTATTCTGCCTGAGAAAAATTTGGACTTCGAGACGCGCACCGATCCGCAGGACCTTTGTTTTCACTCGGCGATTCGCGACACACTATTATTTGAAGTTCATACGGTAACTCAAAAATGTTTAAATGCAAAACGAGGAAATTTGCCCACAATGTAGAGATAAATGAAAGCATTATCAAATAATTTTTTTATGTCTGGGGTTAGATAGATCAGAAAATTGTTTTGGAAAAAAGCTGTTTATGGCCCAATGCTTCAGTAAATAAAGGAAGTTACGGGCCTTCCAGGAACTCGCTGCACGCTTCGGGAAAATGATTCAACAAAAGTAAAATTTAATTTTTCTTGTAACTAAGGTCGATAGAGACAACGGAGCTGATGTGAATGAATTTTGACGCTTTAGGTTTAGGTGTTGATTTCTGTACTGTTCTAAATACAGCAATGAAATAAAATTATGAAAACATTGACTAAACAACTGATACGAAACTACCAAAATTTATCACTTTGATACAATGAAACGACAAGAAAAAGATGAAAAGTTTCATTGGGTTTTGTTTTCTGACTTGTTTTTATCAAAACTGAAACCACTACTCACACGCAGCAAAGCAAAAAATCAAAAAAAGTGCTGGTGCTGCTGCAAAAAAGGCTTCATAATGGCAGAATGCTTTATTTGAAATTTTTTGTCGTTGATTGGCACGTTCCAAGTCAGTAATGCGAGCGGCTATAGGCGGGCTTCCGTTCCAAACTCCTAACTTCTGGTAGTTGAGGGCTTCATCCCAGATCTACAGTATGTGTGAAGTCCACATACTAACTTGAGCTTTACGATTCCAAGTTCTGTAAATTTTTTCTTTTTTTTCAAAATGATGACATAATCGCTGGGCATTTCCTCAGGCCCGACGCAGAACTTAAACTTTCAGTTAAAAAAAAACATAAATCCGGAAAAATATTGGATTAAAACTTAGCTAAAGTTTACAAAATTTTAGAGGGACTGGAGGCTTTGACCCCAGATCTTTGCATCCAAAACATAGCAATGAATACTTGATTTATTCCAAAATTTTGCTTCGCCTCCCTCCCACTGTTCTAAAATTCAAATGCCTCTTCATGATTTTGTCAACGACTACGTGCTCGCTGAGCAAGTGCAGATTGATCCGAAAGAATTAGCAACGCTGTCGCTTTCTCTTGACATAAAGAGAAAGATCAAAAAAATCAACATATCGGTACTGTAAAAGATGATCTAAGCATATTAACAAACAAAATTTTGAGACAACGCATTGAATTGAAGTGAATATATTATGTCAAACATCGCCAGTTACTATCTTAGCAAAACAAAACTAGAACGAAAGGTGTGGAAACGTCTTTTGTAATGTCGTTAACATTGCAAGTAGCAGCAAAACTATTTGATGAACTAGCACCAAAACTACCAGTATTATTCTGTAACTTAATTCGTTAGTAACTTAAATTTTTGACCAGAAATTTGACATGCGGTATTTTCCCAAAACCTACACCCACAATTCACAAATAGCATGTTGCGGTATTTTTTTAAAAGAACTATATTATAAGAACTGTCTGCTCACACTTTAAAAATAAAGTCAGAACAAAGCCTGCCTCAGTAATCATCATGGAAAAAGAGAAGAACACAGGCGAAACCCACTTTTTTATATTCTACACCTCTTTTATACTCACTTATTCCAAAAATTTTGTTTGGTTTGCTTAATAAACAAAAGCGTTTTATTTTTGTGGGAATCCTCTACCGTCGAGCTCCTAAATTTTGTCATGCTTTATCTTTCATTAACATCCAACTTATCCCTAAAATGTCATTTTTCTAACTTAAGCGCTAAAAAATGTCAAAGTTTTAGAGGCCTGTTTGGGGGAAGACCCTAAAACATGGTACCAGGCTTGGAAAAACTATAATCGTAATTGACAAAATTGTAATTAATTACACGACTTTGCTGTAATTGTATTTGTAATTGTAATTGCGAATTTTTCAAAAATCGATAATTGTAATTGTAATTGAAAATTTTTCTGCCCATTTTCAATTACAATTACTCAATTATTCGCTAAGGTAGATGATAACAAAATGCGTTTGAACAATATCAATTTCCCTCCGGTTGCAAATCGATATCGAAATTCGGTTGCAATCACATCTGAAGTGACAAATCGAACATCAAAGTAGGTTAGAAATAGTCAGAGTTAGTTTTAGAGATAGAGTTAATCGTATTCATAACCTAAACTTAGCACCTACTCTAATCAAAACTAGCACTAACTCTAAGACAAAAAATAGCTTAACATAGAATTGGCCTATGACGTCATCAGAAATTTTCAAACGAGAAAGTTTTTGTGGGGCAAAGATGTCGTAGAATGGAAAACCTAAAGCCGTGGCCTGTTGTTGGCAATTAACCAGGATTTTGCTAAATATAGAGGTACTGTAAACTTATAGTTAAAAAGTTCAATTGCATAACTTGGGAGATATGTTGAGTAAGCTAATGTAACTCAAACGTATTACAGACGGGGATCTGGGGGCCGACCCCCAAGCCAACAGAGGCTTTGAGAGTCTGGGAGTGAAGCCCCCAGCCGCTGGGCGATTTTTTGCAATTTTTTGAAATAACAAGCTATTTTAATGAAATTGGATCACATTTTGCAAGTGTTCAGAGCCATTTGAAACTACCAAATTTGTAACATTTAAAAGCAAAGCCGAAAAAATTAAATTGTTCAATCCTTCTATTTGTCTCAATTTAGGTCCAAAACACGTTGATAATCCTGCAATTTGTTGCTGAATTTTAATTGTAAGTGATTTACTTGGCTCAGAAAGGAGGAAGTACGATGCATTGCCTCGTGCAATGTTTTAACAGTAAATAATAATCCACTCAAAGATTTTCTTTAGAGATTTTTGTTTTTTATCAATTAGCCAGTTATAGGTGTACATGTACGACTAAGAGGCCCAGGCTCCATGATTCAAATTTAATGTTTTGTTCAATGAGCATTTTCCCTACCTAATTTTTTTTTTTAAGTATTTTGTGCGTAAAAACTAGCGAGGTGGAGATGAATTGTTATGGAAAAATGTTACATTAGTGGTCACACTTACCAACCATGCTATTCCAGGGTCGGATTTACATTGCGGGAAGCCCCTGGTACTATGGGGAATTTTTGCAACATCTTTCTGCCAATAATAGGTCAAGATCAAGAAAAAGTCTTACGATCTGAGCGAGGGGCCATGACACTGTGTCATATGGTGAATCCGGTCCTGGTTATTGTACTACGTTCATAAAAAGCTTAGATGAGGGCCTGAGGTAGCAACTTTTGGGACAACACTCCCTCATTTCATCCGGGTTATACATTTTAATTGGTTGGCAAAATCGAATTGACGGGGCCCACCGGCCCAAGCTTCCTGGTCGTCAATACTATTGTTAATTAGTGTTGTACGAGAGTACTGTTGTACGCAAAGATGCTAAAAGAAACTGAAACTGAAGAAACAAGACTTTTTGTCTAATTTGTTTTTATTGATGGCATTTTGATTGGGGGGGGGGCGGGCCCCCTGCCCTCCCTGGCTACACCTATGATTGCAACTTTATTGCTATTTGCGATGTTAAGATTTTGTGTGCGTTTTTGCTTGTTTGCTTTTGTGTGCATGCCAAAGCGACACTAATGGTCTTATTTTGTATGATCATGCTAAATATGTGATGTTATTGGTGAAAATTAAAATAGTGTTGAATAGTAGTTGTAACTTGAAGTTGTAATGTACACTATTTTAACTTTTTTACAATTTTTAATTGTGTTAAAACTTATTTTCTGTTGCACAAATAATTGCGGTATCATACCATGGTTTAGCCAAAACCATAAAGTTGCTGGAAGCGGTATGAATTCAATAACATACTAGACAATTGCTTAGAAACGAAATTAGTACTGCAAAATTTAAAAAAAGATTGATGGAAGAACAAGGATGGAGAGAAATGGGGCTTTGATAGGTCTGATATAGAACTGCAAAACAAATTCGCAATGTTGACATAAGCAAAATTTGAGGCATTGTATGTAATTGAATTGGTCACATTGTTTTGAGAATCTTTTCATTGTAAATGTAATTGAAATCGTACTTGAATTACAATTATTCATACTTGAGTAATTGTAACTGTAATTGAAAATTTTAGGCTGTAATTGCGGTTAAAAATTTTGAATTTTGGAAAACCCGTTTGAGAAGAACCACCCATTTTGATACCTTCAAGTTTTGTCATATCATAACCTTTCTTTCTGTTTGCCTATCCTGAAAATTTCATGAGACAATCTAGAGCGGTAAAAAAGTTTTAAGTTTGGAGTACTTGTTTGGGGAGGACCTTCCATTTTGGTACCTCCAAATTTTGTCAAAATTTACTTTTGTTTGTTTGTATTTATCCTAAATATATCACGTAATTACCTTTAGTGGTTAAAAATGTGACTTTTATAGGACACGTTTGAGCGTATCTCCCAGTTTGGAATCCCCAAAATTTGTTATGTTTTAACTTTTCTTTATATTTATATCTATCCTAAAAATTTCATGACTGTGATTAGGTTGAGTGGTTAAAAGTTTTAAATTTTGGAGAGCCCGTTTGAGAGAGAAACCGATTGGGTCACCCCAATTTTTGCTAAGTTTAGTTTATTTTTATTATCTATCCATTCTGAAAATTTTATCAATCTAGCTCCAATGCTTCAAAATTTCAAAATTAGGAAGACCCGTTTCAGGGGGGAATCCCCCATTGCGGCATCCCCAATTTGAAGCGGGACTTTGTCTTTTTTGACACTTACAATGGCCCAAAGTTTGAACTTTGTGCGTTTAGCAGTATAACCTTATCGCAACTGCTTAAAATCAATGCTAATAGCGAGACATTGTGTCATTTCATAGAGTCTAATTTAAACGCTTATTATAACTTTTGAAAGAAAGGAGCTGTTTGCATGGTTCTTTCGCTACTGCGTGAAAAAACATTCAAAAATGTTTAAAGTTGAACTGCATCTTGTTATAAATTGCAGTAGATTTGCAATTTGATTTCACATAAAAGTAATCAAAAACCTTTGCTTGTTGCTTATTTTTGCCATGATCAATCACAAACTTTGCAGGAAACCGACAACTCGTGCAGTTTTTGCATCGCTGATTACGTGTTTCACGTAAACCCTGCCCAAGAATATTTGCTGAACACAAACGCAATGATTACGATTTTACGAATTATTGACTTTAATAAGTGTCAAAATTTAACAGATAGAGTACAGCATTGCAAAAATTTCAATGTTTGTAATTGTTCAGCTATACCAAAATATAATACTGTATTTCATTTGCTAACTTCTCGATTAAAAATTTGTGCAATTAATCAAAAAAGTTAGAGGACGTTTTTTTCTAACATCTTTTTACGCTAATATACTGCAATTACAGTATAGAGCAAAATTTTATAGATATAAATAATACTGCATTTAACTTTTTTTTTCAAATATTGAAATGCCTGCACTACAAAACCACAAAATCAGCAATTTGTGATCACACTGAAATATGCCAAAACTGCTAGCTAAATAACACTGATTTGAATGGTTTTAAAGTTCAACGCATTTGTGATTCAGAATATGCTACAAAAATACAAAAAGCTTTCCTCATAACGCGCACAATCCACAACTCAATAGACAGCTTTACGCTATTGATTCGTCCTTTCTGCTAAATGTTTATTAGGTTAGCATGTATTATGTTTTGTGTGTATATGTTTCTTTTTTTTTTTTTTTGTAGATTTCTAGTAATATTCTACAGTAGGTACTGAGTGTATATGTCATCGCAAAATTCGTACAATTGTTACATTAAAATCGCTCGCTTGTTGCGTTGAGGTAAATTATATATTGCTTTTTTGAAAGTAACTCATTTGCTACTTTGTCTTTAAAATGTTAACATGTAATACTTTACTCTAAAAAGGACCAGAACAATGGTTGAATACGTTTAGTGTTTAATAAAAATTGATATTTGTTTTAAAATTTTGTCTGTTGCTACAATATGGTTGTCGGGAAACGTATGATTGCATGGTTGTCTTGCATGATTGCGTGATTGATATGATTGCATGATTGCATGGTTATTATATGGTAGTCAGGAAACGTATGATGGTGCGACTCTAACTGTTCAAATAAAAGACACAGAAAACGCTTAAATTTTCTATATCGATATAGCAGCATTTTTCAAATGCATCGTTTTGCTGTTTTAAAGCCTTTTTTGCAGCAGCACCAGCATTTTTTTTTTTGATTTTTTACTTTGCTGCGTGAAATGAGTAGTAGGGTAATGACTACAGAAAAAAAAATTAGCCTGCTATAGCACATGAGCTGAGTTTTTTGTTTTTTATGAAGGATTTCAAAACAATTTTTGAAACTTTTAGAAAAAGGTCCCCCACCAACTCATTTATCTGACCGCACTTGCCCAAAATTTTGAGTATTCTGGTTTGTGGTGCACGACAGCGACAATTTGCAAGCTTAAAAACCCTTTAGGTGAATAGGCCTTATGACTACAGTCTACACACAGTTTGAAAAAAATTTAAACGGAATCGAGCAATAGAGTCAAACGTTATGAGCAATGCAGTGTTAAACTTGCAAAATGCTGCCTCTTGCGGCAGAAATGCAAAAGTACTATAATCGGCTTATTATAGTGTGAAGTTGATGTCAAATTCTGTTTTGTTTTTTTTTTTTGGTAGAATTTGTTTAAAGCAAGTATTTCATAAAGTTTTGCGACTATAGAGGAAAACATTACTGTTCCAATAATGAGATTTTGAAAAATAAACTTGAAATATTTTCAAAATTTAAATTAAACGCGATCATATATTGCAAAACAGTAGCAATTAGTGTTGATGGTGAACTGCTTTAAAAAGACGACCGTTTGCATTCAGACACGTGGATAGCGACAAACCTCAGGGTACATTATTAAAGGGGGGTTGCCACATATAACAGATATTCGTAGCTTTATCTTACATGCGGAGATAAGGAAAAGAATAAAAAATCGGCAAATTTTTGTTAAAACTTCAGTTTTTGTTTTTTTTCTTGCCCCACAGAAGCTCCCTTAGATATGGGCACCCAGGTGCAACAAATTTCTGTAAAAAATCAAACGACAATGATGGGAAAAGTCTTCTTCTAAGAATAAAAATGACTCGAATAAAAGCATTGGTTTTTCGGTGAAGACCTTCTTTAATTTGGTTTTCACCATTATCTGGCAGAAAGAAACATAAAATTTTGGTAAAAACCTTTTGTTTTCTTTACCAAAATTAATAAAAAAATGTAGCAGTTATACGGTGAAGTTTGCCCCCTTTGATTTAAACCACTAGTTGCGACATTGCCAAGGAGGCTACAGCATTTCCAGGAAGGGTCTTGGCCTAGCCGGCTTCCATTTGGCTACGACCTTGAGTAGAACATGTTTGAAGCTGCATTCGCACGGGCGACTTTTAGCTGCGAGAATCGGCATTTTGCCTTTTTTCTTTCTCAAATCGATAAAGCAAGAACCAATAACAATTGAGGAACAATTAAAAGGCAAAACGCCGATTCTCATGGCTAAAAGTAGTAGCGTAGCCAGGGGCGGCAGGGGAGGGGGTTTGGCATTCCATATGCATCCAGAGTATGCAAAATACACTGTTTTTATTACTTTTAAGACCAATTTTTGCTCTAAAAGCAAAAATAGCCCACCCATTGTCATTGGCAATAAGAATGTGACTGCTTTGACTATGGACTTGAAGAGAATTTGGTCGCAAAACTCAATCCCACTACGGGCGAAGCCCTTTTTTTATTTTTGTTTCGGTCTTCATATAATTTCAGGCAAAAAACCGTTCCAATTCCAACTGTAAACTGTTTTAGTTTGGCTTCACACCTACGAGACAGCCCCTCCCATTACAAAGTTTTGGCTACGAGCCTGGCTCAAAGTCGCCCATGTGAATGCAGCTTGAGAGTGATCTCTTTGTCATCCGAAGCTAAAAGAATTATCATGACTTTTAACATCATTCAAAAGAAAGCTCATTGTATAATTCAATTTTTTTAGGGGTTGTAGGTGTGGTTTTAAGCCCCGATACTTTTGTAACATATCTCTAAGTAGCTAAACGGTGGCTTGAAACTTAATGGCAACAATCGTCACTTTTTAAGGCTTTTTTTGCGCTAAAATTTAACCAAACGCTAAAGGAAGTGTTTTTAAAGTCTGCTAGTGACGACGTTTAAACTTTCCTTTTTTGCTTTTGGTTGCGTGCTGCAGCGTATTTTGACTGAATTTTAAAGAGAGGGGGAGAACAAATTTAGAGTGATGTTGCTCAACCTCTCTTGGATATGGATCTACTTGGGTAGCTAATCTGCGTACTTCAAATATTAAAAATCATTGTACTTTCCAAAAGACGAAACTTTATGCTTTTGATTGGACTGCCTACTAACATTGAAGTTTGAGTATAGTTCATGATAGTGTTTTGTGAGGAAGAAAAACAATGTAGTGCGGTAGTTCCCAGCAATCTGTCGTAATATCTTTAATAGTTTGAATGTGTTTGAAGTACCTTTGTGTACAAATTTGAAAAATGATGATTTTAGTTTTCTGCAGTAAACTTTTGTGAAGAAGATTGCAATGACATAATCAAAAATAGGAAAACGTTAAGAGTTTTACTGCTCAAAATTGGAATTTGAAACTATCGTTGGCTTAAACAAGTTAAAAGTATGTCAACTTAAGCATTAAAAATCATGCATATTGCTTTTAAACAACAAATTTTTACTGAAATGCTTGCTTTCGTTGTTTCCTAACCATTAAAATAAAATTTGACATCAACTTCACACTATAATAAGCCGATTATAGTACTTTTGCATTTCTGCCGCAAGAGGCAGCATTTTGCAAGTTTAACACTGCATTGCTCATAACGTTTGACTCTATTGCTCGATTCCGTTTAAATTTTTTTCAAACTGTGTGTAGACTGTAGTCATAAGGCCTATTCACCTAAAGGGTTTTTAAGCTTGCAAATTGTCGCTGTCGTGCACCACAAACCAGAATACTCAAAATTTTGGGCAAGTGCGGTCAGATAAATGAGTTGGTGGGGGACCTTTTTCTAAAAGTTTCAAAAATTGTTTTGAAATCCTTCATACAAAACAAAAAACTCATCTCATGTGCTATAGCAGGCAATTTAAAATTTAGCAAAAAATTTTTGTCATTGCCCTAATGAGTAATGGTTTCAGTTTTGATAAAAACAAGTCAGAAAACAAAACCCAATGAAACTTTTCATCTTTTTCTTGTCGTTTCATTGTATCAAAGTGATAAATTTTGGTAGTTTCGTATCAGTTGTTTTGTTATTGTTTTCATAATTTTATTTCATTGCTGTATTTAGAACAGTACAGAAATCAACATCTAAACCTAAAGCGTCAAAATTCATTCACATCAGCTCCGTTGTCTCTATCGACCTTAGTTACAAGAAAAATTAAATTTTACTTTTGTTGAATCATTTTCCCGAAGCGTGCAGCGAGTTCCTGGAAGGCCCGTAACTTCCTTTATTTACTGAAGCATTGGGCCATAAACAGCTTTTTTCCAAAACAATTTTCTGATCTATCTAACCCCAGACATAAAAAAATTATTTGATAATGCTTTCATTTATCTCTACATTGTGGGCAAATTTCCTCGTTTTGCATTTAAACATTTTTGAGTTACCGTATGAACTTCAAATAATAGTGTGTCGCGAATCGCCGAGTGAAAACAAAGGTCCTGCGGATCGGTGCGCGTCTCGAAGTCCAAATTTTTCTCAGGCAGAATAAAGAACTTCAAGGAGATACCAACAAAGAATAGGGGGAATTTGAAATTCGATTTATTTTAACTCACTGTAACCATAAATTATGGCCTAAATAAAAAGTTAAAATGCCAGTACTTGATAGTTTACAGTAATGTCCGAGCACATTATTTTATCTCGTGTTCAATTTTTTTTCAAATTATTGAGTATACGCTACCGCTATCACGTTTTGAATGCTGCACTAAAATGTATGTTAAACGCAATAAAGGTTTTTCAGAAAACAAATATTTGAAGAGTTGGTTGGTGGTACAGAACTTGAGAACTATTTTGATTAAAATGTTCAAATCTTCGAAGCTTTTTGACTGACATGTGTTAAGAAGAATCGCCAGAATGGCGAACGTAGGAAAATAAGCGGCTTAAATAGCCCCTCTTTTTCCTACGCTTTCCATTCTGACGATTATTTTTGACAAGTGTCAGACGAAAAGCTTCGAAGAGATGAGCATTTTAATCAAGGAAAAACAATTGCTAAGCATTATGTTTATAATGAAAATCATCTAAAAAACCAAAAGCAGGCAGCAGAAGTAGCAGCCTTCCCCGAAAAGTTTGCCAAAAGTATGGGTGTATTTAACGTATATTGTATATAAACACGTACTAAAGGCAAGAATACCAAAATAAGTGCGGAAGACGATATGATGCTATCACTTGCTAGTACATTTAAACTCTTCCCAACATACAAAAACATATCTTCTGTGCTATAGTAGGCAGTATTTAAAATCAAAAATGACTCGCCTTTGCCTTCAAAAATAGGAAAGCTTTATTTTACCGGAAATTTTTATCTTCCTTTTTATTAATTCAAACTCAAATCTAACCCAAACTCAAATGCTTACTCTAAAACTATTCTCAAATTGAATCCTAACCCAAACCCTAACCTAAACCCTAATCTTAACCCCTAAAAAGAAAGTGAAAAAGCGCGGATGAATATTTCTCATTTTCGTTTTATTCTCTTTAACTTGAAAATTTTCGGTAAAATGGCCACTACCTAAAAAATAACAAAATTTTCAATTAATTTTTTTGAATTACAGAGCTAAATAGAAAAGTTAAGCGACAGGAAAAACAAAAAGTTTTTTCAAAACCGAAATTCTAGGAAATTGAAAACATTGTATTAGAATTTGAAAAATAAATCGCCTTCCCAGTCTGAGAAGAGTGAAGTGCAAACCATACTGATTCGTTTTCTGTTGGATGTTTAGTCTTGAGTTGCTCTTGCTTCGCATTTATTTGTGCTATGTACATACAGTTAATTAGGTTGTGTGTTTAGAAGCACTTGTAAAAACTAGTAACATTCGTAAAACAAAATTTGCATCATTGCAAAGTAACTCTGGTACAAATAAAAAGCGAGTTTTCGCCAAGAACATAAAAAAGACCAAAAAAAATTAATTGAATACAACCAGGGGCGTATATAGGGGGAGCCACTGGGCCTTGCCCCGCTTTGGGTCCCTAGGATAGTATAATTAGCATAAAATAGTACGCAAAATTGTGGCATGCCCCTCTCCCCTTAGTAAGTTGGGCAGAAGGTTTGAGCACACTAACGGTGGGCGAAGACTTTTGTTTTTGGCCTTCACCCAATTTTGGGCCAAAAACTGGACTAAATTTGAGTAAATACCTTTTTATTGGGTTTTCACCTGATTTGGGGCCAAAAACCAGACTAAATTTGAGTGAAGACCTTTTTTTATTTATATTTTTTGGTCTTGACCTGCTTTCGGGCAGCAAAACGGACTGATTCTGGGTTAAGAAAATTTTCATTCTGGTGTTCGTTATTCTCAAATTTTCTGAATTCTGCGTGTTTCTGCAGCGTATTTCTGCAATAAAGCGTATTTCTGCAGCGCAAACACGCGTGATCGGAAAAGCCACCTTAGGTATTTTCATCCAGGCAATTCTTAAGCTCCGACTCAATCTGTAACAAACGCTGGCTTTTGGAAACGCAGTAAAAATCCATAGCTACGATTGATAATATCAACAGACAACATAGCGCAACCAGGAGGGTGGGAGGCTAAGCCCACCTTGGCCCATGAGCCAAAATGCACAAAAAAGCAAATACTACCTTTATCGCACTTCTAAGGCGGTCTAAGCAATGATATGGACTCTAAAGTGGTTTATAGCCACTTTTGAAGCGATTTATTTCGGAGGGCTAACATTTATCAACAATAATGCTTACAAATCAGTAAAAACTTTGGAAATGGCTAAAAACCAGTAATGAAATCACGTTCATTGGTTGTCAACTGGTGGGGCAGAAAACTTTTTTGCCACGTTTCGATAGGCTATGCTCATGGCATGTACTACCTATCTTCGTCAGTTCTAGAATGAAAAGTTAAAAACAAGCATACGATAGATGCGAAAATTATGTCACAAATGAATCATACGTTAACACAAAAATTATAACAAATTGGAAACGAAAAACTGACAAATTGGCGGAGCGTGAAAAACAATAATATTACGTCGTGTGGTTTGAAGTAGGGTAGCATAACAAATGCAAGATAATTTGTCATTTTGCTTATCATTCATAGTGTTCGGGAGTCGGTTAATGAAATACGACTCGATAAACCGAAATACGACTCGATAAATCAGTAATCAAATTGGATCGCGTGATGCCAAACGCACGTAGGCCTCATCAAAACATGGGAATAGGCGAGCTATTCAGCATTTAATTTAGCTAATTAACAGTCACGTTGCTCAAATCTTGTTCCATTATGTTCTTGCCCCAAATTATCTCTTTTTATAAGTAGCAAACAAACCCGGTGTTATGTTTTCAGAAAAAAACATAAAAATTAAACGAGTTATAGCTAGTATCTTAGGAGAACTAACGACACGAAAATGGCACTCGCTTACACGGTAAAATTCTAATACACGGCAAAAATACTGCAGGCAAAAGGGAAAGCATTTGAAGCAAAAAACAATAATTACAGTAGAATTCACCTATATTGATATCTCAAGAGAATAAAGAAAAAGTGTCCATATACGCGAAGTGTCGATGTAGACGCGATTTCTACTGTAATTTGTTTCTAAATTCTGATTTTAGTTCAACGTAAGGGCCCGGTAAGGTTTAAATGTGTACTCTAATCAACATTGCTTCTTAATATTGCGTTTTCGCGTACACTCCGCTAAGAACAACGCAAACAAGATCGTGAAAAATTGTGAAGTTGTATTTACACGCAATGGGCACGCAGACGGTATTGATGCGGAGCAATACGGCGTTACTACACCGTAAGGTATAGTACAGTATTTACTTTCTCGCAAGAAAATCGGTAATTTTTTTTGTTTTGTTTTTGTGACAGCTTTATTCAACACATGTTGCTGAATTTTTGTTAGCGAATGCAACACTTTTTGGTTGTCCTCGCTGCTTCTGAGGTATCGATCTAGTTTCCTGATTGCTGCCAGCGCTTCTACTCATAGGCGTAGCCAGAGGGGGGGCCCAGGGGGCCCGGGCCCCCCCCAATTAAAATTCCACTAATGACAAAAATTATAACAACATAGCCTAGTGATGTTCAGTTGCAGTTTTTTTTTCGGTAATTACGACCTAACAGCAATTAACAATAATATTAATGACAACGGGGCCCCGGGACCCCTAACTAACAACCAGGGGGCCCTAAGGCCCCTAACTGAAAATCAGGAAGCCCCGAGGCCCCCAACTGACAACCAAGGTGGCCCGGGGCTCTAAACTAACGACTAGGGGGGCTAAGGCCCCAAATTAACAACCAGGGGCCCCAGTGCCCCTAACCAACAACCAGGTAGCTCCGGGGCCTTAGCTAACGACCAGGGGAACCAGGGCCCCTAATTAACGACCAGGGAGGCCCAGTGCCCAGATAACAAGGGGGCCTGAAGCCTCCAACTGACGACTAGTGGACCCCAGGGCGCCTAACTAACGATCAGGGGGCCCCCAACCGATAATCAGTGGGACCTATGGTCCCTAACTAACAACCAGGAGGCCTCGGTGCCCCTAAACAACAACCAGGGGGCCCTGAAGTCCCTAATTGACAACCAGGAGGCGCCGGTGCCCCTGACTGACGACCAAGGGGCCCCTTAATTCAAATTTTTAACAATTTATATGCAAAACGTATGAGAAATCAAAGAGTTTTGTCCTAAAAGTTGCAACCCCAGGCCCTTGTTTAACGTTAGCATGAACTTAATGCTGTAACATAGGCGGTAATGCAAGCCCCCCCAATTAAAATACCACCAATGATAAATATAATGAGAGCATAGGCAGTATGTTGTCCTTGTCCGGAATTGGAGTTTCTTTAATTTAAGATTTACGCGTACAAAAGTAAGTAATAATAATGGCGACCACGTGTCCACGTCATAATAATGTCATGCAATTCTCGGAGGTTTCAAAAAACTGTCAAGAGTACTCCACGTTTAGGAAAAGAAGTTGTTTTAATTTTGCTTTAAATGTTTTTTTTATGCAAGAACTTTAGGGCGCGATCTTATCTCAAAATCATAGGCGTAGCCAGAGAGGAGGTCCAAGGGGCCCGGGCCCCCTCGCTTGAAATGCCATCAATGACAAAAGTTTGACAAAAAAGCCTTGTTTCTTCATTTTTAGTTTTTTTTTTAGCATCTTTGCGTACAACAGTACACGCGTACAACAGTAATTAACAACAAATAATATTGACGACAAGGGGGCCCGGCGCATCCCCTTAATTCAATGTTTTCCAACCAATTCAAACGTATAAGCAAGATGAAATCAAGGGTTTTTTTCCTAAAAGTTGCTACCTCAGACCCTCATCTAAACTTTTTATGAACGTAATGCAATACCCAGCGCGGTATTTGCCATATGGCACAGTGCCAGGGCCCCGCGCTCAAATGGTAGGACTTTTTTGGTCTTCAGTTATATTTGGCTGGAAAATGTTGCAAAACTCCCTTAAGTGCCAAGGGCACCGCACAATGTAAATCCGGCCCGGGAAAAGCATGTTGGTGTAAGCGTAACCATCTATTGTACCATTTTTCAATAACGATTCACCTCCACCTCGCTAGTTTTTACGTACAAAATACTCTAAAAAAAATAGCTAAAGAAAATGCTCATTGAACAAATTATTGAATTTAAATTAAGGTGACCTGGGCCCCCTGGCCGTACATGTACTCCTATAACTGATTAACTTCATGACAAAACAAAAATCTCTAAGGAAAATCTTCGAGCGGATTATTATTTTCTGCTAAAATATTGCAGAAGTCAATGTGCCTTACTTCCCCCTACAAGGACCAAAGCATTTACAATTAAAATTTTACACCATAACGCAACATTTTAAACCTGCTTTGGACTTTAATTGCAAGTAAAAAGAGGATTGAACAATTAAATTTTTTTGGATTGGCTTTCAAATG
The DNA here is from genome assembly GCA_963965965.1 of Trididemnum nubilum. NCBI lineage: Eukaryota > Metazoa > Chordata > Ascidiacea > Aplousobranchia > Didemnidae > Trididemnum > Trididemnum nubilum. Next base: position 40,174,431 of record OZ014479.1, read on the forward strand.
TTAAAAATCTAGTTCTTCCTAGTGGCTGTGAACACGTGCGAAACGTGATCCAATGCGATTAAAATAACTTTTTTTTCAAAAACTTACAAAAATCGCCCAGCGGCTGGGGGCTTTGCCCCCAGACCCCCATAGCCACCGGCGGCTGGGGGAATCCGCCCCCAGACCCCCGTCTATGATACGTTTGAGTACACTAGGTTACTAAACACGTCTCCTAAGTTAGGCATTTGCACTTTCTAACTATTTGTTCTCGCCCTCTCCCTTTGCCAAAATCCTGGTTTAGTGCCAAAAGGCTTCGGCTTCAGATCTTCCATTCTACGATATCTTTGCCCCACAAAAAGTTCCTTTTTTTTGAAATTTTTGATGACGTCATTGCATGCGAGTTGTGGTTTGGGCCCCCCCAATCAAAAATCCTGGCTACGCCTATGCTTCTACTGGAGATAAGACTGCAGATTAAACGTCTTCAACAGAAACAATTATCTTCTTTCTCTTCTTCACCGTCTTTATCAGCTGTTAGCTCACTCACAATGCTGCTCTCCGTGATGTCTCGCAAGTTATGAGTCCTTCATCGCTGGTAAAATAATCGGTAAAACCATATGTTTCAGGAATTAAACCTCCCGCTTGAAGTCTTTTTCATATCCTGACAATTTCTCTATCGCGGGTGTTTTCGGTTTCTTGTTCCTGTAGGTTGTCTTCAGGTTGTCTTCTTTGGGTGAAGTTGACTTCTTTGTAAAGCAGTTTTTTTGTTGCTTTTGCGACAGAATTCCAGACATTGCAGAGAAGCCTTAAGTGTTAGGAGGCAAAAAAATAAGCTTAACATTAGTTTGTCCAGTAACATTGGGATGGGCAGTGCAGTTGTCAAGAACCAGTGCGACTGTTCTGTAGCTCGTTCTTATGCGAGAGTCCAACTTTTTTACCCACACTTCAAAAATGGTTGCGGTCATCCAAGCTTTTTTGTTAGATTCATATGGCAATGGCAGTTGCTTAATGCTGTTGAAACATCCAGGATTTGCTGACTTGCCAATAACCAGAGGTGGCAAATTTTCCCCAGCCATGCTTGCTGTCACTAAAACGGTTAGTCTTTCCTAGGACAGTTCACCACCAGCGCATTTTTCAGTTTTGAAAACGTGCGAGTTCTGTCGGAGAAGCATCGATAGAAAAGTCCCGTTTCATCTGTATTGAAAATATCTCCGGCCTTTAACTGTTTCAAAAGAGTAGGGAGACGGTATTTTTGCCACTCATCCACGCCAGCTTGGTGAACGGATTTTGCTTCACCATGCAACTTTTTGCACACAATTTCCTCTCTTTCTTTCCACCGATTTATCCAATTCATGATTAATTTTTCGATATTTTCGCAATCACAAACTTGTGCATACTGTTGAACAGCAACATTTCTCCACTGACCGCGATTTTTTTGTCTCTTGCGTACCGAAACCATTTCAAAGAAGGCTCGTTCACAGCATTGAAGTTACGCTTCCGCTTCTGTTTGGCAGGGCATGGTATGGAATAATATGGAAGACGATTTTTTCATATTCCATACTGGAAATTTTCTTCCATTCCATTTCCATTCCATACTCAAAATCTTCCATTCCATACTCAAAATCTTCCATTCCATATTCCATTCCATACTAAAATTTTCTTCCATATTCCATTCCATACTTTTATACCAAGGTAAGTTTAGACCGAAAGCAACGCGCATTTTGCATTGCATTTTTGTAACATAAACGTACTTCTGCCAGTAATCGCTCATGAAGATAAGCAGTATGGTGCTATACATCTCATCCCATATTTGAATCACTATCGCAATGAGCTACCATAAAAATTCACTCAGCATAAAAATATCAACCATAGGCGAAGCCAAGATTTTTGATCGGGGATGAGGGGAGGGGGCTAAACGCAAATCACATGCAAAGACAGCATCAGAAATTTTCAAAAGGTGGGATTTTTATAGGAAAGAGATACCGTAGAATGAAAGGTCAGAAGCGGGGACCTGTGTGTACCACATAACTGTGATTTAGCTAAAGGGAAAGACCTTCAACCAACAGTTACAAAGTTTTCCCAATATGTCTAAATAGGGACACGTGGTGAGCTAACTAGTGTAAATAAAGCGTGTCGCAGACAGGGGTTTGGGGGCAGAGTCCCCAGCTGCAGGAGATTATGAGAATCTTGGAGCGAAGCCCCCAGCCGCTGGGCGATCTTTTGTAATGCTTTGGAAAAAATAGCTATTTTAATATTAATGCCATTTGGATCACATTTTGCACGTTTTTAAAGCCATTTGAAAGAACTACATTCTTAAGATTTGAAAGGTAATTAAAAAGCTCCAATTGTTTATTCCTGTCTTTACTTACAGGTCAAGCCCAAAACACGTTCAAAATCTTGCATTTTTGACATAAATTTTGTAAGTGACTTGGCCCAGTTGGGGGAAAGCAACGTGCATTGCCTTCTTTAAAAATTTTAGAAGTAAATAATAATTCACTTGAAGATTTGCCTTTGAGATTTTTGTCTTGAAAATAACCAGTTTTAGGAGAACATGTACGACTAGGGGGCTCAGGCCCCCTCAATTCAAATTTAATAATTTATCCAACAAGCATTTTAATTTGATTTAATTATCTATCTATCAGCTAATTTTTTTTTAATATTTTGTCGCGTAAAAACTGGCGAGGTGCAGGGCTAATGTTCTTTGAAGTTGGTGCAATAGATGGTTGCTAATCATGTTAGCACATTACATTCATAAAACGGTTAGATAAAGGTCTGAGGTTGCAAATTTTCGGGAAAAATCCTGAATTTCTGCCGGGTTATATATTTAAATTGCTTGGCAAAAATTTGAACTAAAGGAGCCCCCTGATCATCAGCATTAATATTATTGTTAATCTCTACTGTTGTACGCAAAAATACTGAAATAAAGTGAAACTGAAGAAACAATAGGCTTTGTTCTGATTATTTTCATCATCGGTGGCATTTTAATTGGGGGGCTACGCCCATATCAACCGCTTAGTCAACAGACAATAGGTTTACCCGTATGCTCAGGATTTAATGATCGCAAATTTGTAATCACACCAACTATGAAATTTAGCATAGCCAAACTGCAAAAAAATATTTTAAAAACATACCAAAAAAGCTTAAAGGCAAAGCATAAAAACAACAAAAACAAAGAATTAAGCTCAATCGAGGAGAGAAAAGTAAATACTAATCTTTGTTACAATGGAAAAAGTTTTGTCACTTGGCAAATTGTCATTCTCAAAATAAAAATTAAACTTGTCAGCATCACCGCGGCTGCAAATTGCAATGAACATATTCTATGATCTGATGATGCAATGCCTACAGTGTCTGCGCAATGCTCATGACCGTATTAGCCTATTAATTTGTCGCAGATGATTAGCTGATAAACGCTTCCACATATTTTTAGTTATCACCACACGTATATATTTGTCTGTAAATGCCATGTACAAAATCTAGTATGGAATTGGTATGGAAGTATGGAAGATTGTCTTCCATTCCATTCTTGAAATCTTCCATTCCATTCGATTCTGGCATCTTCCATATTCCACACCGAAATTTCCCTTCCATTCCATTTTGTACCATGCCCTGCTGTTTGGTTTCTCTACTACGCCCTTCCTCCAAAGTCGGATATTATTTAGTCTTTATTCTTCAAAACTGAAATCAAACTTGTTCTTGAGATTTCAAAATCTCTCGCCAGTTTCACTGCTGTCGTACCATTTCCACTTTTGAACTGACTAACGACGTCGTGCTTTTTCTGTAACAGGAGATTGGTTCTTTTGCTTGACGTTTTTCTACTACTGTACAATATACGCCGTGTTTAAACTGACTACAGCCACAGCAATATCCAGTTCTAAAACGAATTCCACTTAGAGCTGGTCATTAACTTTGTATAGGTCAACAATCGTCTTTATTGTTTCGTCAGTCTTAGTCTTTTTTGTTTCAACTACAGATGTGCTACTTAATCCTTTTCTGCGAAATTTTTCTCTCAGCTGCAAGCGACTCTCTAGTACAGTACTAAATCGTGAATGGAATTACGTTTCTCAGTGAAACGACAAGCTACAGCTGTCTCTATAAACGAACATCATGCTCTGGAGGATAAAAAAGAGTTCCATAAAAGCGAACCCGAATGCGACCAACTAAAAAGTGTCGATATAGGCGAACTGCTGATATAGCCGAAGTCGATATAGGCAAATTCTACAGTATTTAGCAAACAGCGCACCAGTACAGGAAACACAGGTTTAAAGTAAACGCAAAAGTTCTCAAGGTAACAATAGCATGAAATTAATAACACGTAAAACTCAGTTTCGAATTCCTAGTGCGCACCTACAAAATGAAAAAACACAACACTAGATTGATGCTTGTGAGTTTCATTGAATTACAGAATTCAACAATTTACCGGCTTGTAATAAGAGCACTAACATTTTACAATTAAGTTAGCCGCTGCCCATTAACGGAACCAGTTGAATCATGTTTTGCTGGTGAGCTAATTTTTATGCTACGTGTTCAAATTAAATCTTTCATTGTACTCGCTGTATCACGCCGAAGCGTGCAGCGAGTTAGCAGGGCCCGTGTCCACGTTATGCGCCAAGGCAACACAGCTCCTTTCGAAGAAATTTCGCAGCGTGGCGAGCCATTGGCAACACTGTGTCCGATTTGACCTTTTCCAAGATTTGAACCTCAGGCCTCCCGCTTCAAAGAAGAACTCGTTACCGCTCGATCAACTGACTGGTAGGTACACCTCGTTTTGAAAGAGTTAATTTCTACCAAAAAAGTGTTGGTTGGTAAAAAATGATAGTTTGAATTAATTTTGATATTCGTACTTTTATCTGTATTACGATTTGCAGTATGAATAACTGACAACAGCACAAATCATAACGTATTTCACTTGCTCTAAGTTCAAAAACAGAATCAATGTTTGTTTATTTAAATTTTTCAATATTGCAAGAATATGGTGCATCATTACATGCACCCACTTAATTTTGCTATGTATTTTGTGCACAACATTCTTCATTACGTAATTTAAAATGTAAATTAACGTTGTTTTTCACAGCAGCCACCTATATGGCTAGCAAGAAGAAACTTCGCCAGACAGACTATGATGTCATCGTCTTGTTCAAAACAAGCTGAATGGCCTTGTTGTTTCGGTGACCATGGGCTCATCCTTTAGCTTTAGTTTGAAAAAGTAATTTACAGTAATTGTTTCGATCTGGCTTGTTTCACGCTCAACCCTTCTTCTCAACTTCCGATATAAAAATAATAATACGTCCTTAAACTGAATCATTCTGTTTGAGTTCAGCTATTTCTGTAGTAAACAGAGGCGTCAAGCACGAAGGATTTTGATGAACAGATAGCATTATAATGCGTATGTTAAAAATAAAAATAAGTTTTCGTTACCTTAATTAAGCATGCAGATTGATCTGCAAAAATTTCCCAAATATTATTTAAGGGCCGAAAACACTGTCTTTACAATGTTAGTCAATGAGGAAATACCAGTCTGTTTATGACGTAGCAATAATACTAAACAACTCTTTAAAAAAATGCCTTTCAAAGTAGAACCTAAAAATAAAACTACTGTACGATATCAAGGGGGAAAAAATGCAATACAGTGATTTCCTGAAAAAAAGCTGCAGAATATCCGTATATTTTGCAGAAGCACGATTTTAAAATCAAATTGCTTGGCACAGTTTCGATCCTGCATCTATGTTGTAACTTTAAAGCAGGGGTATTCAACTAGTTTTAGCAAAGGTCAAGATCCGGTGTAGGAAACGTCGTTGGTTACAAAAAAGTTGAGAAAATCTGGAAAAGGTCCAAAATATATGAAGAACAAATTTCGGTTGAAGGTAAAACTAAAAAAAGGTCATCATCGCTTTTTGTGTCTAAAATCCGTCTAAAGACCAAACAAACAAAAAAAAGGAAGGCTATGAGTTTCTTGCCCAAAGAAGCGTAAAGGTCCGAATTTAGATCCGATAATGGGCCGCGGTCCGAGTTTACCGCCCCTGAGGTTCGGATTCGGACGCGAGTTGAGTAGTTAAGTAGCCATGTTTTAAAGTCACTGCTAACTTTACTCTGTTGAAGACAGTAATGGTTTAGAACAGGCAAATGAATGAAATTGCACAGGGTGGAATTGAACTCCCAAGTCAATATAAAAACTGTCCGCAAAAATGAAAAATGTCACATAAAACTTGAGAGACGCATCACACATTTTTCGAAGTTGGTAAGGTGAGTGTAATTCCAATCGACTAAACCACAGAATACTGCAATGTCGGATTGCAGCAGCTGCTCTAGTTACACGTTCAGTATTTTGAGAGTAGTTCCAAGAATTTGAAAGAAAAGAACGGTTGCTGATTCAGTACTAACTCGAAATACTATTGGACGCGCACATCTTGTGCAGTTGCGGAATTTACAGCGACAGCAATTTAAACCCGTAATCTCTCTTATTTGTCACAGTCCGAGGTAGAAAAACAATGCTTTAAAATCCTAAGAGCAAACTAATAGCTTGAAAGACTCGAAAAAACATTGAAAATTACCAAACTTATGCACTCAAAGTTGCAAACAGGCCGAATTATTCAGCGTACGAACTCGGCGGTGTAAGCGTAGCCAGGATTTTTGATTCGGAGGGGCCCAAGCCACAAATCACATGCAATGACGTCGTCAGAAAATTTCAAAAAAGGAAATTTTTGTGGAGCAAAGATATAGCAGAATGGAAGAACTGAAGCCGTAGCCTGTTGGCACTCAACCAGAATTTTGGTAGAGGGAGAGGACGAAAACTAATGGTTAGAAAGTGTAAAGGTCTAACTTAGGAGACGTGTTGAGTAAACTAGTGTATTCAAACGTACCACGGACGGGGACTTTTGCGAAGCCCCCAGCCGCCGGTGGTTATGGGGGTCTGGGGGCGAAGCCCCCGGCCGCTGGGCGATTTTTATAAGTTTTTGAAAAAGAAAGCTATTTTAATCCCATTGGATCACATTTCGCACGTATTCACAGCCATTTGAAAGAACTAGATTTTGAACATTTGAAAGCCCATCGAAAAAAACTTAATTGTTCAATCCTCTTTTTACTTGCAATTAAATTCCTAAACGCATTTAAAATCTTGCATTATGGTGTAAAAATTTAATTGTAAGTGCTTTGGTCCATGTAGGGGGAAGTAAAACACATTGCCCATGGCAATATTTTAGCAGTAAATAATATCCCACTAGAAAATTTTCCTAAGAGATTTTTGTTGAGTCATGAAGTTAACCAGTTGTAGGGGTACATGTACGGCCAGGGGGCCCTATGGCAAATACGGCCCCTCAATTGAAATTTAATAATTTGTTCAATGAGCATTTTCCCTAGCTATTTTTTTTTAAGTATTTTGTGCGTAAAAACTGGCGAGGTGGAGGTGAGTCGTTTTTGAAAAATGGTTACGCTTACTAAACGTGTTATTCCCGGGCCGGATTTGCATTGCGCGGGGCCCCTGGCACGTAGGGGATTTTTGCGACATCTTCCTGCCAAATATACGTGAAGACCAAAAAAAGTCCTACTATCTGAGCGCTGGGCCGTGGCACTGTGCCATATGACAAACACGGCGCTGGTTATTGTATTACGTTCATAAAAAGTTTAGATGAAGGCCGGAGGTAGCAACTTTTAGGACAAAAACCCTTGATTTCACCCGGTTATACGTTTAAATTGGTTGGAAAAAATTGAATGAAGGGGATGCGCGGGGTCCCCTGGTCGTCAATATTATTTATTGTTCATTATTGTTGTACGCGTGTACTGTTGTACGCAAATATGCTAAAAGAAACTGAAAATGAAGAAACAAGGCTTTTTTGTCAGATTTTTGTCATTGGTGGCAATTCGATTTAGGGCGCCCGGGCCCCCTAAGCCACCCCCCTGACTACGCCTATGATTTTGAAATAAGATCGCGCCCTTAAGTTCTTTCATTTAAAAAAAAAACATTTAAAGCAAAATTAAAATAACTTTTTTTCCAAAACGTGGAGAACTCGAGTCAAGTCACTTGAAAGATTTTTGAAACCTCCTAGAAGTGCATGACATTGTTATGACGTCATTATTATTACTTAATTTTGTACGCGTAAATTCTAAATTAGAGAAACTGCAGTTCCAGACAAAGACAACAAACTGGCTATGCTCCTTATATTTATCATTGGTAGTAATTCAAATGGGGGGTTTGCATTACCGCCTGTGTTATTGCATTAAGTTCACATTAACGTTAAACGAAGGCCTTGAGTTGCAACTTTTAGGACAAAACTCTTAGATTTCTCACAGGTTTTGGATATAAATTGTTAAAAATTTGAATTAGGGGCCCCTGGCCCAGGACCCTTGGTCGTCAGGCAAGGGCCCTGGTTAACAGTTATTGGCCCAAGAGGCCCTTGTTTGTCAGTTAGGGGCCCACACGGGGCCCTCTGGTCGTCGTTTAGGGACCCTGGGGCCCCCTGGTTGTTAGTTAGGGGCCCAAGGGGCCCTGGTTGTTAGTTAGGGCCCCAGGGCCCTCTGTTTGTCAGTTAGGGACCCACGATGTCCCTGGTTGTCAGTTAGGGGCCCCTGTTCGTCAGTTATCAGCCCACGGAGTCCTCTGGTTGTCGGTTAGGGACTCAAGGACCCCCTGGTTGTCGATTAGGGGCCCAGAGGCCCCCTGGTTGTTAGTTAGGGCCCCGGGACTCCCTCGTTGTCATTAATATTATTGTTAATTACTGTTATGTGCGTAATTACTGAAAAAAACTGCATCTAAACATCGCTAGGCTATGTTGTCATAATTTTTTATCATTGGTGGTATTTTCATTGGAAGGGGAGGCTGGCCCCCTGCCCCCCCCCCCCCTGGCTACGCCTATGCTCAGCGACAACTCAAAAAATCGTTTAATGTCCAAATTAGGCCTACCGGAAATTCTTTCCCAATTTTTTATAGTTCTGAATCAAACCTAACCCAAGCCCTAACTCAAGAATAATCTTAATCCTTGCAAAAAGTAAATACAAAATGTGGGGACAAATATTCCTCATGTTTGTGTTATTCTCTGTAATATAAAATTTTTCGGTGAGATAATCACTCCCTTAAAAGATTTTATGACATTTAACACAACCTTCACAGAAAGTCAGATATACAGAAGAGTCAAAGATTTGGAGCAGCTTTAAAAACAAGTTAAAAATATACGTTGGTGCGTTTAGAAATCTAATACAAAAATAGTAGCTAAAATTATATTTAAAAAGATTCTAAAATAGTAAAAAGTATAAAAATTGTGTAAGCAGGTCTCGAATCAAAGTAGCCTAACTAATGTTGCTGAACGGTATTGTCTCAACTTAATGAATTTTGGCCACGAGGAACTTATAGGCCTTTACCGCGCTGGTTTACTAAAAGCCAGCCAACTAAAACCAAATTCCACACAAACCTAAATTTATTGACAGTTAACTGATGAAATAGAAAGCCAAGTGGCAAAATTTAACCGAAGATTAGGTTTCTTTAACAAAAAGAATAACAAATGCTTTTTGCCTCCGACTCACTTGAATGCAAACTGAACAAATGAAAAAACCGAACAAATCTGAAAATAAAGGTTGGGAGGCCAGCAGAGTTAAGCAGAAACCTAATTGGGCGTTGCCAACTAACTAAACAAAAAAAGAAGTTTGATAAATGAATTGCCAAAGGCCCTGAATGCAAATTTAGTGTGAAAAGAAGTGCAACATAAAAGGTTAACTAAAGTTAGCAACAACACATGATGAGCAATTTGTAAAATATGAAAAAATAAGGTCGATTCCAAGGCTCGCCAACTAAACAAAAAATGAAACAAATAAAACATCTTGCTTAAACAACTAGAATACAAAGCTGAAATAGCATTGTATATACCTAGCTATTTACTTGCTGGTTGTAAACAAATCGCTGTGCTACTGTAGCATTAAGTATTCCAAGCAGACAAGCTCGGTGTATCTAGCACATCGATATGTTTACAACTAGAAATTGCAGTTGTAAACAAATAGTTTAACTACGTATATGCAGCGCCATTGCAGCTTTGTATTGCAGTATGCTACTTTTATTGAAGATCTGTTTACACAACTTTCATACTTTTATGGTTTTAATTTTATTTTAATTTTTTTACTGATGATGGACGTAACTGAGTCCGAAACGTTTAGAGATTTTACGGTTTTCAATAAGAATTTATTTTTTTTTTAAAAATTAAATAAAAGTGTCGTGCAATCAGCACCGAAATACATTGAATTATTTCAAAACTCTTCATATGACGTATCATTGCGATCTCTGCTTGGTGTGCTGTTGGTAAAGACTGTGAAAGAGCGTTCTGACGTGATACTGATCAGGTTTATAGGTGCTTTTTTCTGTTGCTCCTTGGTATTACAAAACTAAATCTGCAATATATAACAGTTGTGCTGTATCATATACTGTTTATACTGTATCATATCGAGTTTGTATATTGTGTGTTTTATGACAAATGAATTTCTTCTCGTTTTTAGTGCAGTGCATTTGGCTAAGTTGTAGTCATTAACAGTTTTTCAAAATTTGTCAGTGCAGCTAGATGAGCACAAAGTTGCTACTTTTTGAATTTTTTACTTACAGAAAAAATTAATTTCTCAGCAAAAGTGGATCCTTTTATTTTGTTTTCATTTGCATTTTTATTTTGTTGAGGCAGCTAATCAGATATACTGCACAGTCGTAACAGTTCATTTATGCATTTGCTGTAAAGTGTTTTACTCCCTGTTGCGTTTATGCTAACAAGATCACAGGTTTCTCATGACGAACAAAAGCCGTTTCAAGCTGCAAGTCGCTTTGGTAGTAATTTCCTTGTTAACACTGAAAACTCACGCAACAGGTAACACAATAATTATACTCATAATCTAACAATACAATGGTAGATGCGAATGTTAGTTATTTGCTACGTCAGACGCTTGACGAAAATAATACTAATAATATTGTGTTTGAGTCACTGAGGGCAGGGGGAAAATATAAATACAAAAAGGAGTTAGGGGCATATCTTTAAAACTGGGTTGCTTGGGTTTGATTCTCGGGCGGGTACACCAATAGTTTCTGCTTCATTTGTAGACACCTGACGGTTGTGCTGTTGGGGAGAGGTTTAATTGATTTATTATTTTAGGGAGGCAACTCCTTTTGCGTTTAAAACCTTTTCACGTTTAAAGTTTCAATTAACTGATTAACACCAAAGTAAACCGCAGTATAACTTAGCCAACACTAGTAACGCCAAAAATAACCACCAGCGGAAAATCTTTATGCCAAAGTACTATAAGAGGGTTGCCAAGATACGGGAATTATATTTGTTTATAACAGCTTTATAAGAGCACTAACCTCAATTTTTCTCAAAATTTAAGAACAAATGAAGAACAATATCAGCCTCAGCATAAAAATAGCAATAAGAACACGGGCTAGAACGAAGAATTTGTTAGTAATCAACAGCAAAATTTCCTTGCCCGTTTTTTTTTATTGCCGGTGTTGATTTGTTCAACAGTAGTCATGATCTATACAAACAAAACTTTTAACCAAGTGAGAATCGATTTGCATCACTTTAAATTTTCCAATAAATTCAGCAACTAATTAATAACAAATGAGGCTGAAAATCCGTGAAAATGTAAGAACAGCCAGCCTTGATCCAACATTTTCTGGTTTTTATAAAAAGCAAACCCAAAAAAAGGGGTAAAGTGGACCAAAAAACTCTTGAAAGGATCTCAAAATCAAATAATGTTTAAACTTTAAATGTCTTTTTCTTAAAAAGAACCAGTAAAATTTGATTTGAGGTTGGTTGTTCAAAATTTTCACTAATGTTCAGTTTCATATGTTCCTAATTTGTTCTTAACTTTAATGAAGATAAAGTGACACAAATTTCTTCTCGCTTGGTTAAAAATTATCTTATGTTACAGATCATGATTACTTTTGGACAAACCCACAAGAGTAAAATTTAAAAGGGCGGTGAAGCTCTGCTTATTACTTAAAAATGCGTTGTTTTTACACAATTTTTTAATTAATTTTTTATGCTGGGCTGGGTTTGTTTCTAAATTTTGAGCAAAAATGAGCCTCGTGTTTGTTTTATTAAATTGTTTTTATAAAAAAATATGTTTTCAAATAAATTATAACCACGGCAATGCCGTTTCTAACAAGATCGGGCCTGAACTTCTCAGCTTGTTAGTCAAAAACTTGTACATATAAAACTGAGTTCAATCTGTCTATGCCAAAATTGTAAGCTAAGCAATTGGATGCTTTATCATGTTTACAGATTTCATTAAAGCGCAGTTCATTAGAGGCGACAAAACTTTCACTTTGTCTAACATCAAAACAAAAGCCAATCAGGCTCGGATACATTGCTCATCTATACATGGAAAACTGGCGAAGGTCACCAATGACTCAGAGCACAACGTTCGATCAAAACTCGTTGAGGAATACATCGACAAAACAAGTAAATTTTTTAACATTGAATTTCTTCACAGCGCATTTTGATCTTGGCCTATGGAAAACTTGCTCCATTTCTAACCCTAAACTGCAAATCTTAATAGCAGCCAAATTTTTCGACCAGACAAGATTTAGAAGAAAATTTGTCTAATCGCTTTCATTTATTTTTCTAAATAAAAACTAACAATAATTTAAGGTTAATACGTCGTATAGTAATAGTGACAACTTATTTACTCAAAACGAATTGACTGCTTGCAGCAAAAAATGTAAGTATAATGTCTGGTGTGGCATGGCAAAGAAGATTGTTTTGCTTTTTTTTTTAAACAAAACTTCATTGCTGATTACCAAAATTGTTATGTTTGAACACAGTCAACGACAAAAATTCCTAAAATTAATTGATTTAAAATTTGTAAAACAAATATCAAATAGGTTTTCGGAACAAAAGATTGATTTTTTTTTTTACTTATTATTATTATTTTTTTTTTTATTCTTGACTACCACAACAGTAGCAGCGGTTGAATGATAGCATAAAGAAAGCAAGAAAGCTAGCGGACTACGGAGGCAAAAAATGGAAGCAAAACAGCATCATTATCAAAACCCATTACAAGTCGAAACGACATATTGTGGTGTCACACAATCCTTAAACGAGGACTAAAAGCAAACTCAGTGGGGGTATTTCAAGTTAGGCGAATCGTATTAGACTAGACTGGCGTTGACCTCATTCTTCTTGACCAAGCCGTTCCAGCGATATTCCACCTCAAACACGACGTCGAAGCCTCTAATGTTATAAATGTTAATAATTCTTATTGGGAACCCTGACGTTGATAGCCTTAGCGTCGTGAGCGACACCATCCCAGTTCCAACCTAAAGCAACACCGCTATTAGGCTACTGTGTTGAGTCGTTTGCTGCGCACCAATCAGTTTGATCTTGTCCGCACAACAGATCCGAGCAGGAAAATAGAGTAGACTGTTTGGTAGCCTAGCAATCTCTGTGAAAATCAAGCTGACAGATGCATTTCAGTCTAAATTATAGCCTGGCCTAACAATAAGGTTTTTATTTCTAGGCTACAAAGTGCAAACTCATACTTGATAATAAGACTACCATTACTTAAGCAGGTCTATTGTACTTGCTTACAGTATTTTGTGACCGTAAAACAGACTTTTCCAACTAGGTTTAAAACAATGGCCTACTACTCTAGTACCTCTACTATCCTTGCTTTCGGTTGTTCTTAGATGTTTATTACCAAGAATACCTAAAAGTCTTCTCTTTTTTGTGCTCTGATCTGTTGTGCTGACAAGCTCAAGCTGGATTAGTGCGCAGCGAACCAACTCAATGCAGTAACTTAATAGCGGTGTTGCTTTAGGTAAGAATTGGGATGGCGTCGCTAATGACGCTAAGGCTATCAACGTCAGGGTTGCCAATAAAAATAATTAACATTTTTAACATTAATGGCCCCGACGTCATGTTTGAAGTGGAATACCTCTGGAACGGCTTGGTCAAAAAATATGGAGTCAACCTCAATGTAGTCTTATACGATAGGCCTAACTTTAGATATCCCCATTAATTTTGCTTTAGTCCTCGTTTAAGTTCATTTAAGCTGATAAAGCAGTTAAAAAGAGCTGTTTGTACCTCATCTAAACTTTATTTGCATTTTAAATCGACATTGGATTTGCTTCCGATTGTTGTTTGATTGTTTTTTACGATATGCGTTTGCGTGCAATTTTCAATGTTGTACTTTATTGTGTTATTGTACAGTAAGAAATCAACAAAATTATTTAATCTTTTATCCTGCATGCATAATATTTGTATTGTTGACTCCTTTTCAACCATGCTATTTGGTAAGGGATAATTGTGACTGTTATGTAGGAACTCTATTAAAGTTTAGCTTTGCAGCCATGAAATGGTTAATCTGCCTCTTAGCAAGCTTAACTGATGAAAACTGTTATTCATTGAAACAGAAGCTTTACTGATGTTATTTTGGTGAGTAGAGGCATTATGACAGACATGTGATGTAACCCATGGAATGGCTAATTTTTTTTTTTTTTTTTTTGACCTTGCATTAAACAAATTTCAAAAAAAGTTTTTAACATTTCTGTTATGTAAAAGTCGTTGGTTTTATACAAACTACCAACTGTTTAATTATCACAAAACGGGATGATTTATTGTCGAAAAATAGGGCGAATTGTAAATGCATATTATTTTGAGCTTAAGTTTAATTAGAAAAGAAAAGTTAGTGCGCTGCAAAAAAAATGCAAATTTAAAATTGGATTTTTGAAAGCTCAAAACCGAAAGCAAAAAAGCTTAAATTGTAATAATAGCGCCACCCTTCAAAATGGGCACTAATTTGAGTTTTTCGTTCAAGTCAAACTTGATGCAAGTGTACTCTCGTAATACGTCCAAAAAATATCTTTCAAAGCTTTGCTACAATGCAGGGACGTAGCCAGGAGGGAGCAGGGGGGCAACAGCCCCCCAAATTTTACTTTGCCTCTCCAAATAACTTCAGTTAAACGTCATTTTTAACAATTTTTTTGGATTTCGTGCCCATTACGTTACTTTGCCCCCTAAAGTTTTCTTTGCCCCCCAATTTTTGCTTGCCCTCTCGAAAATTTCGTTCTGGTTACGTGCCTACTACAATGTAGTGTAAATTTTATATCAAAAATTTTGTTACGCAAACTGTGAACTAATTAAACATTGATGCAGTAATTCCTTGTCCAGAATTCTTTAAAAAAAAATTAAAAAAGTTAGTGCTACAGCAACTTCTCTAAAGTTTCAAGAATAGAAATTTAGAATTTTTTTCTCTTCAACAAGATTGAAGATAATAATCAGAGCCATATTAAGCTTTTTTTTGTTTTAGAGGGGGACATTTTTCTGGGCTTACACAAAGGCTTTTAAATTGTAGAAACCGGAAAAAAAAATCAATAAAACTATCTAAATTTTCTTGAAACCACCGCATCTTTTCTGCAGTATAAATTATTATTCTGCTGTATAAGCGTTTGGTACTTGCTTATACTTTGTTCGAGGCGTCAGAAGAATTACTGTGTAGCTAGAGTAATTAATAATATAGTGAAATATAGTAAAATATATTTTAATTGATGATTTTGTTCAAGCGAGTTAAAAACGGCTTCTGTTTTGGTCGAAAATCACAAAAATTGCTCTGCAGCTGGTAGCTCCGTCCCAGACCCTTTTGGCTTCTGGAAGATTGGCGCTCCGTATGTGCCCGAGCTTTGGTGCCTTGATTTTTCCATAAAGTTAACTTCTTTTGACGTCAGTGAAATTACATATAAATTTAAGAACAATATTTCAAAAATGTTTAAACAAAAAAGTTGATAAAAATTTACCATCATCACTAGCCCACTACTAGATTTTAATGAACTATTTATAAGTTCCATACTGTTTATGCTAGGCTATTGTTTTTACTTTATAATTACAAACAAATAATTGCGGTTTTGACTTTAAATATCACTGTCAGCCGATCAGCTTACACTTATTTTTTTCAAGATTCTTTCCGGTGCAACAAATCAAATATCGGTTTGCAAAAGGAAGCAAATGCAAAACAATAAGCGTAACTTTACACTCGAAAAGCGACGTAAGTTCACTAAGCTACAAAAGAAACCCATTCTGACTCGAGGCCTATAATTAATATCTGACAAAGCTCGTTTGAAACTACTTCTGCAGGTTGGATGTTCAACGCTGCCTAAGTAAATTTTATCACGGGTCAGTTATAAAATCTATTTTACATAAAACTATTTAACGTCAAACCACAAAAATACGGGACAAGAATGCTTGTAAATAACTTTTTTTTTCATATTTTGACTATAGAGTCAAAATTGAAAAATTAGGGTATAATTCACTTTTTTTAAGTTGTAGGAATAGCACATGGTCAAAATGATCCATTTACTTAAGCTTACATCATGAACAGTTGAATACTGAATAGCACTGACTTTGAGACAATTTTGCTCATTTATTTAGGACTCATAGTATTAAAATTTATTCTTTACACAGTTAAAAGTCAACTGTGCTTTTCTTAAATTTTCTGAAAATTATGATAGTGGTGTAGCTTCAGTCTTTAATAGGCAAAAAAGAATAAATTAAAATGCTTTCAAAAACCTAGTGTATTTCCAAAATTTGGTGCAAAAACTTTAAAAATAGCAATTGTTTTTCTACTTTCTAAATTGAAAAGTTGCCAGCAGTTGGTTTCGCTTTCTCAGACCCTTAGGTCTCCCGCATCCGAAGTTCCAATATCTTTCCGTTGTAACGCCATTAAAACCGCTGAGTAAAATTGTATTATTAATTCCTCAATCCTCCCACATGAAAAATGTTAAGCAAGTGTTTATTCTCCAGTTTCATTAGGGTAGTATAGTAGAAGCTGCCCTCAATTCGATGATATAGTTTGGGTCGAAAATGAATACAACTTATTCCTAGTAAAAAGGCTTTCATTCAAAATACCCACGTATTTACACTGCATTTTACAATTAAAACTTATTGCAAAAATCTGGATAGAGTTTTTATATAAACATCATTCGGGTTGTCGTACTTTGTTTTTAGGCAATATTTTTGCAACAGAACTTTAGATATTTTTCCAGCGTAAAACTTCTAATGTTCACTCTATCTTTCATTCCTTGCAACAAAGAGCAAATAGACACAATATCTTAAAACTTTGGTATGACCAAAGGCGCCGTCAGAAAGAAACATTGGGAGGGGGGGCAAAATGACGTCATCTTTTATAACGTTTTTAGAAATAGCTGCAAACAAGTGATTTATGTTTTCCAATCACTAATTTTGTGTGTTGCTGCGCATTTATTTGCGCTATTTTTACGCAAATATTCGGTTTTGCATTGGATCGTTTTTATTGGCAAGAAGCATTTGAACTATACTTACGATTTACGTTCCGGTAAATCACAGTACGTTACTAATCTATCCATTGACTGATAACACTGCATAACGGATAGATATGATCAGTTGGTTATGACTATGTCTAACAGCAAAAGAATATGCTAAAATAGCCTACACAGCACATTTGCAACTACACTTTCTCACAGGCGTAGCCAGGGTTTTTGATTGAGTGGGGGGCAAACCAAAAAAATTTAGATACAATGACGTAATCAAAAATTTTCAAAAGAGGAACTTTTTATGGTACAAAGATATTGTTGAATGGAAGATCAAAATCCGTAGCCCGGTTTGGTTCCTAACCAGGGTTTTGCTAAGAAGAGAGGACTTGAACCAAAAATTAAAAAGTGAAAATGTCTAAATCGAAAGACGTGGGGAGCAAACTAGTGTCTCTCCAACGCATCACAGATGAAGCTCTGGGGGCAAAGCCCTCATCAGCCGAGCGAGTTTTTGGAATTTTTTGGAAAAATACCTATTTTAATGCCATTGGATCACATTTGACACGTTTTAGAGCCATTTGAAGAAACTAGATTTTTAAGGCCCTGGCTCCCTCAATTCAAATTCAATAATTTGTTCAATGAGCAATTCCCCTGGCGAACTTTTTTTTCAAAGGTACTTTGCAGCCTTAAAGCTGGCGGGTGGAGGTGAATTGCAATTGAAAAAGGGTACAATAGATGATTAGGTCTACTACCAATTATGTTATTGTCCGGGCCGGATTTACGTAGCGCTGGGCCCTTGGCACTTTGGGGATTTTCGCAACATCTTCTTTCCTAATGCAGATGAAAGCCAAAAAATGTCTTACCATCTGAACGCGGGGTTCTTGGCACTGTGCCATACAGTAAATTTGGACCTGGTTGTTGTATTACCAGGGGCCTATTTAGGGGGGCATTGGGCCATGTCCCCCTTTTGGGTCGCCAGGATAGTATAATTAGCATAGAATAGTATGCAAAATTGCGGCATGCCTCCCATTTTGTAAGTTGGACAAAAGGTTTGAGCACAAAAAGGCTATGTTTTAGACGTGTAATGTAATTTTGGGCAGAAAACCGGACTAAATTTGAGTGAAGACCTTTTTTTTGCTCTTCACCTAATTTTGGGCAGAAAATCGTACTGATTTCGGGTGGAACAATTTCTTTCTCTGTTCTATCTTTTTCTCAAATTTTCTGAAGTTCCTGCCCCCTTCCCCCCTTGTCAAAATCCTGCGTATGCTACTGCTTATTACGTTCATAAAAAGGTTAGATGAGGGATTAAAATTGTAACTTTTAGGACAAAAGCCCTTAATTTCATTTAAATTTGTTGGCAAAAATTTTAATTGAGGGGGCCCGGGCCCCCTTAAGTTCAGAGTTGTAAACGGGCCAACTAGTTCAAGCCCGAACCCGAAAATACAAGCCCGATCCCGGCCCGAAGCCAAAAGCTAATTTGAAGCTCAATATACGAAAGTTAAGTTAGGTCTGAAACACGTAAGCTATTAATTGCTCCTTTCCTATGAGCAACGTTTGTCTGCTAACTGTAGCGTATGCAGGAATTTTGATTGTATTTTTGTGCCCTAAGAGAAAAAGCACGTCTCAGTCCCGAATTAAGCCCGACATTTTGTCGAATTTAGGCGGGAGCCCGACCCTAGCCCAATCCGAAAAACCCGGTCCGACTTATAACCTTGCCTTGGTTGTCTATATTAATATTATGTCGTTCTCGTATACTGTTGTACGCGAAAATGCTAAAAGAAACTAAAACTCAAGAAACAGTAGACTTTGTTGTCACATTTTTATCATTAGTTTCATTTCAATTGGTGGGGCTTGGGCCCCCTTCTGGCTACGCCTAAGCACAGCGCTAAAGCTCAACGAGTTGCAGCAGAGTAATAGACGTTTTGTTTACACCTCTTCAACGGAAACACTGACCGCTGGAGGCGCTTGACATAAATTGCACTGGTTTTCATAATTTTCAATGAAAAGTGAACAGTTTGAATTAATGAGCTAAAAGGGTCAACAATAATAATAGTATGTCTGTGATACAATCGAAAAAGTAATACCACACAAGCATCTTTTGACCCATCCAAAAGACCAAAACCACATTCAAACATTTAAGAGTTTACGTCACCCCACTCGTAGACGTAGCCAGGATTTTGATGTGGGGGGCCCAAACCACAACTCAGGTGCAATGACATCATCAGAATTTTTCGAAAAAGGAAGTTTTTGTGGGCAAAGATATCAAGAATGAAAGATCAGAAGCCGCCCTAGCCTAGTTTTAGGACTTAAGCAGGATTTTGCTGAAAGAAGAGGGTGTTAAAATCATCAAAAATAATCTGCTTTGCTTTTCAACTAGTGACTGAAGACCCAATTTTAAATCTTTGTTTGCATTTGTGTCTAATTAATTATTGGTTTTCGCAATCTTGTGACTTAAATCGAAAAGATTATTTGTCATTGTCTAATCGGTGTTTAAGTTAAATTACTGAGTAATTATCATCCTTTGTTTAAAATAAGCTGTTAATTAGCGCATCTACAAAGGCCGTATTTAAGAATTGTTATGTCAGAAGGTTTCTTTTTGTGCATTATTTGTTTTTCGAGACGACTGTAGATTGGCAGCTGCCAATTAATCTTTGTCTGTTAATTTCCGGCCTTTGGATGCTAGACAAAGGCTCTCTACCACGCGCTATTACTGCTGAGAACTATTTAAACGTGCTTGGAGCCAGGGAGCTCAGTAGTGACAAAATGAGTCAAGTAAACAGAGTCAGTTTTTGTTTGAAACGTGTTAAAAGCTGCTTAACTTGGGTAAATTTCGTTTTTCAATCCCTTCCTCCCCCTCCTTGCCTATGGATTTGACTGTGAGGGAACAGTTTTGTGGATTGGAAGCAGGCCCTGAATTGGTCTTTACATCGTATTTGAGACTACTTCGTTTTTTCTGTACTTTTCTTTATTCAATGTAATAATAAATTTCATTAAAAATCAGTAAATCAAGTGTTCAGCTGTCAGAAGGAGAAAGGGATTGGGAGAGTTTGGCATAGCTCTCCTACACGTTATTGAATTGGGCTATAATACTCCGCATCGTTGCCAAGCAGAAAACCCAAAACGGTTTGGCAAACTGAAACATATCGCAAGACCTGGTTATAAAAACTTTATCGTTAGTAACAGAGGGCTTAGACTAAAAACTAAAAAGCGAAATTGTTTAAATTGGAAGGCGTGTAAGTAAATTAATGTAACTTAAACGTATGATAGACACGGGGTCTGGGAGCGGAGCCCTCAGCCGCCGGAGGCTATGAGGATTTGGGAGCGAAGCACCCAGCCGCTGGGCGATTTTTTGAAAAAAAAGCTATTTTAATGGCATTGAATCACGTTTCGCACGTCTTCAGAACCATTTAAAAGAACTAGATTTTTCAGATTTTGAAGCCCCGAGCCGCTGGGCAATTTTTTCGAAAAAAAGCTATTTTAATGACATTGAATCACTTTTTGCACGTCTTCAGAGCCATTTAAAAGAACTAAATTTTTAAGATTTGAACGCCATTTTAAAAAATTTAACTCCTTTTACTTGCAATTTAAGACCATAACACGTTTAAAATCTTGCATTTTGATGTTAAATTTTGTAAGTGATTTGGCCCAGGTAGGGGGAAGTAAAATACATTGCTTCCTGCACTATTTTAGCAGTAACTAATAATCCACTCAAAGATCTTTCCTAGGAGATTTTTTTGTCATGAAAATAACCTGTTTAAGAGTAATGTACGAGCAGGAGGCCCAAAACCCCTCAAATCAAAATTAATAATCTTTTTAATGAGTATTTCCTACAATAAGTTTTTTTCGAAAGTATTTTTTGCGCAAAATCTGGCGAGGTGGAGGGGAATTGTTAATGAAAAATAGTACAATAGATAGTTACGGCTACTGATCATGTTATTGCGCGGGACTTCTGGCATTTGGAGAATTTCGCAACATCTTCCTGCCAAATATAAGTGAAGACCAAATTTCGCAACATCTTACTGCCAAATATAAGTAAAGACCAAAAAAGTTTTACCATCTGAGCGCAGGGCCCTCGCAAAGTGCAATATGGTAAATCCGTCCCTGGCAATTACATTACGTTCATAAAATGGTTAGATGTGGGCTTGAGGTGCTACTTTTAGAACAAAGACACTTAATTTCACCCGGGTGACACATTTAAATGGGTTGGCAAAAATGGAATTAAGGGGGCCCGGGCCCCTTGGTCCCCCCTCCTGGCTACGCTCATGGCCTCACTACACCCTTGAAAAAAAAAACTTTGCGGTTCTATGACAATAGGAAAACTGGCCAAAATTGCATTGAGGGGCGATTCGCCCCTTTCGCTCGTGGCGGCGCCCTTGGGTATGACCCCCTCAGATGCAAACCCATTTCAGGTTTAGCTTCATTGAAAGAAAATAGTCCCAATGGATTTGTTGAACGCCGCAGATTTTTCATCTTCTTATAGAATTAGATCGACGACTAATGCAGACTTATTTTTATCATTGATTTACTCGATTACACTTCTACTTGTATCCGTTTCATTGCTTTTCATGCTGTTATACCAAGCAAAATAAATGAACAAAATGTTGCAGCACAAACGAGGTTGCATTGAAAGCAAAAGGTTTTGACATGTTGCAATTTTGCGTCGCATATTTGATGCAAACGTCACAAGGATTTTTCTCACTGCGATTTCGCTAAAATGCTCTTCCATAATAATACCTCCGACCGCATTGTGAAGAATATTCGCATGTTAGCAAACATTTTATGCGTGCGACTTTTCCTACCACGAAAATTGGATAATTCCGCGACTGGGTGGGATTTCAACAAAGATCATGCTATCAGTGCCGTCCTAAAAACGACACCTTTACATATTCGGCCAATTTTAAGTGCTAAAACAGTGCATTTTGTTTTAGGTCTAGAACGTGTCACCATCTACAGTAATCCTGACAACATATATTTACAAAAATATCGACCAGAAACTGTATATTTTGCTGATTCTTTGAATATATCTTCCTGGAAACAGCCCCCTGTTGGAAATCTTTCAAGATTTTGGTTGTATAAAAAGTATGAGTTTAATTTTGAGAATATTATGTGATAGGCCTATGGCAAAACTTAAAAATTGAACCAATTCTTCAAGACTTTAAATATGAATAAACCAACAACATAGCATTGCTCAAACAGTGGTAATCGCAAAGCATCCAAAAGCTCGCTTGGCCACATGGCAAAGACTTTTGCGTGTGGCTTGCAACAGCGGCCCGATTTCGCCACTGGTGTAACAAAGATGTGATAATGATGATGGTTTAACAAACGTGTCTTCAAAGTTTCGTGTGATACCGTGGCTTAAAAAGGCGTTCTTGTTTCTTCTTCATTCTTCGTTGTCCCTTTTTCTGTGAGAGATGCGGGGCAGCAGGTCGAGATTTTGCCACAACACTTCTCGGTTTTCCATCACTTCCATCATTTCGCATGGGTGAAGTCCCAAGTGATTCCAATAAAGAGCTTCAATGCAATTGGTCCATCTAGTTCTAGGTCGTCCAATTGGTCGTTTGCTCTTTTCCCATTTGCTTTCACAAGTGAAGCTAGTTTTGGAAGTTTTTCACGATGCATTCTGCTTACATGGCCAAACAATCTATACTGAAATATTTCAATTTGGAAAAGTAACGGCTTGATTTATAAAGATTTTCGAATCTCAGAGCTATATGCACCTTGTTAAATTGTAGAGATGGAGTCCTCGAGGACGTCATTGGCCTCGAGGACGTCCTCAAGGACGTATTTTGAAGTCCTTATTAGCCTTTGCCTTGGCCTCTAAGCCTACAAGTCTTCGAAAATGTCCTATCCTCGGCTTGAGGACAGCATTATTTTTTAATTGGTGAAAAAAAATAACCAAACAAAAAACAACATAACTGCTAGTCTGTCAATTCGTTTTTTCCTTTCCTTATTTGAAAAATGATACAATGTGACAGCCAACTAAGCCAAGTCATTTTAAAGCTTATTTTAAATAGCATTGTGTGAAAGCTCTAATCGGTAAATGAGGAGGCGAAAGGCAAGGTAGAAAATTGTTGTTTTTATTTCTGCTTACATAGCCGGTACAAACTGCAAAACACTGAAACATTCAGAATCTTATCAAGGAATCCAGAAGTCTAAATACAATTTTGAGTTGTACCAAACAGTAGCAGTATACCGCAATCATTAGACCTGGTGCACTTTTCTGGTTGTTACATGTATTTACAATATTTACAATTAAAAGAAAATTACTAAGGGAACCTTTTCGGTACTACTATTGGCCCTCTACCGGTATATTTGAAATGGCAATCATAAACTTTAATGAATTCTAATCAATTAATAAACTAAAAAGATAAAAAGCTAAAACCTTGGTTGTACTGCACGCTGCCTATACGCTAAATTTAACATAAAAAGGAGATTCAAATATACAACAACTAATATGACACATTTAGCAATTATTATGGTTTATGATTGCTGTATATGACTGCTGTTTGGTACAAAAAGTCGACCTCTTTGCCGAAATTATAATTTTGAGTTGCTAATGCAAAAACTTGGCCGAGCCTAATTTGCATGTGAATTTAGGAGATAGAATGTGTGTGGTAATGAAATGTAAGCAGTACAGCATTTCCAGGGAAAAGATGTTATTATTATACACCAGTAAATATGTTAGTATATCTCAATATAACTAACAAAACGTATCTTGAGAACGCCAACTTGTTTTGAAAATACGCAAGTGAGAAGAATTTGTTTTGAGTTAACAAAGGACAACTCCATTCACTGGCAAGCGGTCTGGAGGGCAAAACCACATCCACTGAACAATTTGTGTCTTGGAAATTGCCGCTAAGAATCCCAAATAACAAACTATTGGTTCACAAGAAACGCTGCCTGAAGAATTATTAAGAAATTACAGAAAGAGCGAAGTTAATCATAAATTTAATTGTTCGAATCCCCGGAGTAGTAAACAAATTTTTACATCAGGTCTTTTTTTCTAATTTTTTACCCCACACCAAAATTAAGATGAAGAGGGGAAGCTCCCGCAAAAACTTCGGCATTTTTAAAAAAGTTAATGCTTTATTATTTTTTCGTTTCGACGATTGTGGATTCTTTAAAGAGTGCTTGGGGCA
This sequence comes from Trididemnum nubilum, assembly GCA_963965965.1. Taxonomy (NCBI): domain Eukaryota; kingdom Metazoa; phylum Chordata; class Ascidiacea; order Aplousobranchia; family Didemnidae; genus Trididemnum; species Trididemnum nubilum. The sequence continues at coordinate 40,198,785 of OZ014479.1, forward strand.
AACGTCTCCAATGCCTTCCTCCTTAATACAACCCTGCTGTGATCCTCAGTTTTGTCTTGTGATTGAATACCTTATGTTAAATTCAACAAAATGTCTTGTGGGCCCGAAACGTTTGCGTTCATTCATTGATAGACATTAGATGAGAAAGCCAAAAGACGCTGAAATGTAAAGAAAAAATTGGCTTAAAAGAAGAGTTGGAAACTGTGGGAAAACTAGAGTTTTTCTAACTCAGCATTTACGATATTTTCTTTTCAACCTGTTTTAGAAATCTGAATGTGTTTTCTTTTTTAAAGTCACAAAAATGGCTGTTTATTTCAAAAAAATTCTCTGTAATTATGGAGACTTTGCCCTCGCCCCAGGACCCCGTATTTTTTCAATGCCAAAAACTTTTGAGCTCACAAATATACCCTGTAAGGTACCTTAATTTCCTTTAAAAACATAAATTCACAGTATTTTGCAATATTTTTAGCCAATAATTTTCAAAAAATTCCGTGAAAAGAAATCGTTTAACCAAACAATATGGTTTGAATTGGTTTGCGTTTAAGAAACTACTAAAAACGTGGGGATCCATAATCAGTGGACGTTTGCACCGGGGCCCTAACCGATGAAATTAAGGCCTTAAAAATTGACCATTTTTATTTACGCTGATAAGTTAGCTATATTTTCATTTACAGTTATGGCCTTGTTTCATTATTACCATACCACTACGGCACGTAATCAACATCAGCTGCTAAAGTAAAACTTAAATAGACATTCATGATTATTTTTTAAAAACTACTATTTTCGAATTATCATCAAAAACTTAACAAAAAGCAATATCTGAAGCACTTTTGGGTTTAAAAATTATGTAAATTTACCCACCATGATTTAGAAAAATTTAGTTCTCGGTCCTTGGCCTCGACCATTCCTGTCCTTGGCCTCGAGAGGGTGTGAGCTCAAAAAGTCAGTCCCTAGCCTTGGATTTTTTTTTGAGTCGTTGGCCTTGGCCTCGAACGTTGTTTCCTCAACTCTACCTATGCCCAGCGCCAGAGTAGCGTGACTGGGGGACATAAACAATTTTTGGTAATGCACAAAAACTTATTTCCCTCGATTTCGAGAGTGAAGAGCGAAAAAAAAACAGAATCTGCAAAAAATTGGTTCTTGCCCATGATTTCTGGGGTGATGATCAGTATTTTGGGGATCTCAAGCCTCGAACTGCACTCCAGTGGCACCCAGCCTGTTACTTTCTTTGGGGCACAATCCTCGCTTGGGGGGAAAAATTCTCGTTTGGGGGGCACAAGCAGTGATTTGGGGGGCACGGCCCCGGAATTTCTCCCCGGGGCGCCGGGCCTGACTCTACCTCTGTTACATAGTGTAACTTCTTTGATTTTTCGTAAAAACCTCATTTCGGACGCTTGCACGTGCGATCGCACTCTTTCGATGATTACTTAAACTTCATAACCATTGGTGAGAATGGGTACAAAAACTGTTTTGAAAATTGTGAGCTTTGCCTTTTTTTGACAATTTTTGTTTCATGGCTACCAAATAGCGCAAAGCCCGCACTACTTCTGGTCGTGACTAATTGTACAATCATACTCTAAATCAGTTTACATTTAAGTTTATACTGTAGCCTCTTGCAGAGACATGATGTATCTCTTTATGTAGGATATGTGTTATTAAGTTAAATGAAGCTAATAAATCAGTAATATTAGCTTCATTTAACTTAGTAACACATATCCTACATAAAGAGATACATCATGTCTCTGCAAGAGGCTACAGTATAAACTTAAATGTAAACTGTTGACAGCTCTACTATAGTGTTTCTACCAACACGCTACTGCACAATGCCTGTAGACTCTCAACAGAGCCAGGGATTCGTTGAGTATAAATCACGCGTGACGCAGTACATGCAATCACTAGCTAAAGCTCACACTATCAACAATTTTATGACACTGGTTCGAATACGACATTCACCCTCTCTAAAAAATTTTGCACACATCAAAATTAAAAAATCAATTAAGCCATCATAAGCAAACTGATCGGGACCTTTTCTTCGGCGAGTTGACCGCCAATTTAATGAGGTCTGCAATTCAGTTTCAGGTTCATTGCCCATTTCAGGCCCCGTTGTGGTAGCATGTCTATCCCCATCCAGTTCAGGTTGAACTTGAACAGAAAGTGGGGAAGGGTCCATTGGGTCCCCATTGCTAGGTGTTGTTGAAGTGGCAGCAACATCTCGGGATGAAACGGTTACTTAACGTTCTTCTGGATATCCCACGATCCCATGGCTTTGATTGGCATGGAGCAAATCCACCTCATCCATTATTCGATCATATTTGTCACGCTTTTGATAGTTTTTATAGCTTCTGCAATAAATTTTTCGTTTACTATTGAATGATTGCGCAATTTGGCATTGATCGGTTTGCATTCATTAGTCAAGTGACCGAGTGAGCGTGGCACGTGGCACCACATCGGTTTTAATGCAAGGTTTTGGGCCTCCGAAACAGATTTGCACATAATTATGCAACTTCATAAAGTCTTGCTCCAAAATGATAAAGGTTAATAAGTTGTTAAGCACGAGAAGCTTCATATCAGAATAAATGCGAGAAAAGCTTCACATCAGAATAAATGCGATTTTGCATGCAGATGGTAAGAAAACGGAACCCGTCACTTTGAAAGCAATTCCCGGTAACAGCTAATCCAATTCCATTGCGTTCATTCATTCCATAGCGTAAAATTGTGTAGCAAAGCAAAAGTTCTATTGATGTGACTTAAGGTCGATCCAGTATCCATAAGTGCGTTGGCTTGAACGCCATTCACCGTTATTTGGCCACTAACTTTGTGTGGAGCACCGTTTTCTGCATTCAATGCAACAACATCCGAAACGATGGTGCAGTTCAGTTGCTTAGTGCGAGAACGACATTGCTTTGCAAAATGATCGTAATTTCCACACTTGTAACACTTACTTCTTTAGCCGGGCATTAATTGAGATCGTGCATGAATATCGTTACCATAGTAACCACATGTCTTTTTCAGTTGTTCAGTTGAACATGATTTACCAATTTCATTGGGTTTTCCTCCAACCCGTCACTAGCCGTTTCCAGTATTTTCTTCTGAATCGCTGAAACTGTATTAGTGATGCTATTGAAATCAAACTTTCCTGGGGCAATAGGAAGAGCATTGTATCTTTTAGAGCTTTTATGAGCAATCTCTAAATACGGGCTTGGTCAAAAACACCTTGTAGAGTCAGGGATCTTCTCGTGTATTTTCTAGCAAGCGAGATCAGATATTATTCGAAATAAGACCAGAAATAAAAACATCTCTGATAGCTTTTTTTCGACAAATATCGGCAAATACGGCTCTATAATTGCAGTCCTTTGAAAGTTGTTTCAGTGTCTGCAATAGAGATGGCGCGGATAACAAAAAATGCATCCGCATGCTGCGCTGCGTCCGCAAACTTTGTCCGCATGCTGCACCGCACCGCATTCAAACACAACTAAGTTCACGCTGCACCGCACCGCACTGCAAGTTAAATATCCTTTAAATTTCCAGTAACATCAAAAAAAAATTAGCTCTCTAGCTTATGACACATAAAAAAATTGATTGTAGGGGTATTATTTTGGAGAGTTTTCAAAAGAGTCGCTCTCTCAAACTATGTCAAAATATTGGTCTTTGAAACATCTACCGGTATAAAAAAAGTAATGCCCTAGCTTGAGCCATTTAAAAAACTAATTTCTGGGGAGGCTATTTGGGGGCCCCAGGGGAGGTGGTACCTCCATACTATGTCAAACTATTTGTTGCTTAAATATCTACCAATAAAAACAAAAAACTATCACCCTAGCTTGAGCAATTTAAAAAATTAGTTTTTTAGGCCCCCATTTTGGGGGGGTTTTGGGAAGAAGCCTCAAAAAAATTTAGGAGACAAAATTGCATTAGTAGTCCAACAAATTTACACAAAAATTAGATATCGATGTTGTGTGGATTAGGAGAAGAAGAGTGCACAAAATTTAGAAAGCAAAAAATGAAAAAAGAAAAAAAACTCAATGTGGCTAAAAGTGTAGGTAGGGATGAAGGAGTATCTTACGACATATAACCAAGTGAAATATTTTTTGCCGTATTAAGCCGTTTTTGAATAAGACCGCTTTTTACACCAAACTTTTGAAGTAGTTTTCGAGTACAAAACCTGAAGTTACGGAACTCATTGCCTTGAAATTTGGCTCACACAAATAACTTATGAATCTCAAACTGCTGTCAAAATTTCATGTAGCTAGACCAAACCATTATCTGTTATTGAGTTATAAGTAGAAGTCTGAAACTTCGCACTCGTTAACTTTGAAAATGGCCGAGTAAAAACTAAAAAACATGCGACGTGAGATCAGTCGTTTCAATTATAGGCTTTCAGGTTTAACCTGCCTTGTGTGTGCTTTCTATCAGTTTTTCTGCACCATGTTTTGGCAATCAAAACCAATCTACCAGTCTACCTGATGATTCCATGCAACTGGTGTAGCCTACTAATTCTGAACCAGTAGCTCAAATAATGAAATATAAGGTATCACGTGCTCTGCATGCTGTCACAAGCTATTACACTTGTATGAAACTACTCTATGTATTATACCTTTGCTGTTTAGATGTGTGTTGGATTGTGGAATAAATTTTGCTACTACATAGGCTACTTTGTTATTGGAAATTTGTGTAGCCTAGTCTTCGTGCTCTAGGCCTACTACATACAGACATAGGTCTACCAGATCTGAGATAGGCTCCAGACATAGGACCGAAAGCCTAATTCTTGATGCCATGATCTGTTGACAAATAGGCTACACTGAACTAACTCTGCCAATCTGAAATGCAAGTGCATGTGTAGTAGAAACTGTTGTCTAGCCTTGGGCTAGTACCAATACCATAGGCTTACTGCATACAGGGAGAGTGTGTCGCTAGGCTTTGCGTTGTGCCTCTACTCTGATGATTGTTTTCCACAAATCTGTTTCTTCTACATTTGTCTGCCTTTGTTTCATCTTCTCACCGACAGGGTAGTCGAAACCCCCAAGGGGGGGATGGGGATATATATCCCCCCAATAATTTGACTGTGTCCCCCCCAATAATTTGAGTAATGTCTGCATCTGCATCCCCCCAATAATTTGACTTTGGTGTGCATTTGAGCGCAGGTCTCCACTACAATTTGGAGAACAAATTTTCTTTCTTTTGGTGAAGACCTTATTTTTTGGTCTTCAATTAATTTGCTCACCTAAAAAAAATCGTGGTCGAGGTTCATCCCCCATAAGTTAAAAATAGCGCAAAATTGGGGTAAAATTGCAAGTTATCCCCCCAATGCTCAACAAAGATGGGCACCCCTGCTCACCCAACGTCCTAAACCTTTCCTGGTCTAGCCTACCAAAACCAAAATCTTTTTGTTGGTGTCAAAAAAAACACGTTCAGCTGATCAAAACTAAGTTTCTTGTAGCCAAAATAGCCGATTCTAGGATGCTCCGAATTCTGAAAAATTAAACTTGAACCGATGGCACCTTTTCCTGTTTTAGTAGCATGCATTGTCTTCAATTCATACAATAGCTACATCCAGACTAACCATTGTTGTTCATAAAGCGAAAATCACCAACAATAATTGTAAAAAAAAAACGTAAAAAATTTTTGTATGCGGCGCTGCGCTGATGCTGTGACGTAATGCAGATTTTAGTTGCCACGCTGCGCGGCGCGGTGCACCAACAACAGCGCACGGCCGCGTACGCTGCGCTGTTGCCATCTCTAGTCTGCAAATAGTCATTTAGTGACTGTTCCGGCTGTTGTCTGCATGTCAGTAGTAAATGCCTGAAAAAAATTACATTGGAAGGCTTACCATAAAGCGTCTCCTAAGTCTACACAGCAGTCTGGTAAGACTGACATTTGATCTCAAAGTCATAAACATCTATGCTAATATGAACGATTAACGACCTCAACTTGTCGGCGTCAGAGACTGCGGGCTCCGCGGAGAAAGTTCGAAAATGTACGAAACCAGAGCTTGCACTCTTTAAAAGCTTGACTCGATTTCGGATATGCATTAAGCAGACTCGGCTGCATGAATTTGCTCTCCATGCATATTAAGTTGAATAAATTGTCGCGCTAATTCGGGTATCCAGTTTTTCGTCTTGCCTTCCGTCACTCATAAATGCAACCTCAAAAAATTTTAAACTTCTCTACCTGCTTTATTGTCGCTCCCTTTACTTGCAACGAGCAACGATCAGGGTTTCTTGAAAGATGAAATACTTCAGTTTTGGCAGTGCTTATTTTCATTGCGGAGGTGCCACATGCATCTGCAAAGCTATTTTTGCGCGTTGGAGGCCTGATTCTGAGGAACCAAGTAGAACCAAATCATCAGCGAATAGGAGCAGACGACTAATTTTGCAATATTTCCAATCGTGGCACATTCATCAGATTGGTGGCATATGCTGATCCAATTTATGTAAACAATAAAAAAGAAAGGTGACACAACTCAACGTTGCCGGATTCCAACGCCCATATGGAACGTTTTTGATTGCTCGCCATTTACCCGAACACAAACCTTCGGTCGGCAGTAGAATAACTTAATTGTGCGTAGCAACTAACAATTGACCATCAGCGCCATACTCCTGTAAACCCTTCCGAAGCTTATCCCGAGGAACTCAGTCACATGGATTTTCAAGATCGACAAAGCATGCAAAGAGATTTTTGCCATACGCCCAAGATTTCTCGAAGATTTTCTTCAGAGTGAAGATCTTGTCCGTGGTGCTACGGCCCGGAAAAAACCGCACTAGCCATTCTCCAGTTTAGCTTCCAGTATTTTTCGGCATTTCCTCTCAAGGCATTTGGCGTATACTTTCCCTGGCAAAATAAGAAGTGATATTCCTCTGGAATTCTTAGATTGCTTGCAATCTCCTTTCTTGAGCATCGGAATAATCACACTGTTTGCCAATCTCTGGGAGTTTTGCCAAACTTCCACGCAACTTGACACACTCGCTTTAACCAGAGAATTCCTTCTCCAGTCAGTGCTGTCAACATCTCGGGTCTGATTTCATCTTCTCCAGCAGCTTTTCCAGAGTTTATCTGTTGCCGTTGCCACTTCTGCTTCATTGAAAACTTCCTCTTCTCTTAACTGTATCACTTCTTGTGTATCACGGGTCGGTGCCTTTACAAGATTTAAAAGATTTTCGAATTATTCTCTCACTAATATTGTAACTGTAATTACGTTTTATTCACCGAGTTGCCCTTATCAGGAGACAGCGAAGGGGCCTTTCGGTCTTTGAGTCAAGCTACCACCTGCCCACTTGTCTACCACATATAGTGGAGGCTTCACAAAGTCACTTTAATTGCTGAACGTCAAACAGGAAAGCAGCTGTGAATACCAATTTTTATAGTCTTTGGTTTAACCCGACCGAGAATCAAACCCGAGTCTACCTGTTCAGTAGCAGATGTTCTACCCGCTCGACCACTGATCGATTGGATTGATCTTGATCTCCATCGTAAAAGGATTTTATTCTCATCCATTGGAAATGCGACCTGCAGAATTCTTGATAGAGTAAGTTACATTCGATCTCTTGCCACGTAAACGACGGATGTCCTGTCAAAATTCTTTGTTTGCCGAAAAATAGTTGGAATCCAACCAACGACCAAACTCTTCCCATGACATCTCCTTGGATTTTTTTACTGCTCAAGTTGCCACTTTTTGCACCTTAGTGTACCGGAATTGCAAATCAGATGACAATCTGTCTTGTGGCAAGGCGTTAAACCCATCTTTCCTTGCTCAAATAGTTTTTTCGATCGCTTGGCTTCACCAAGGTGTTCTTTTCTCGCTATTCTTCGCCACTCTAAGCGGTTTTTGGCAACAACTTTCAGCAGCTGATGAAATAATCGCTTATTTGAACAGCACCCATTCGTTTTCGATGTCCGCCAACGCATCAGGAAGTTGTCTAAACTTAGATTATATACTGGATGCAAAACTTCTCAGTCTTCCAAAACATCCGATTTTATCCGGTACGTCCCAGAAGACCTGTTATATTTCTTGTTTAGCTAAGGTTTTGAAAGTTGCTATGAGCATGCTACTAGATGGGGATCAGTTGGCAATTCAACAGCTTGCTCCACTCGAACGTTAAGCACATCAAAAAGCAAATCTGACGAAACTATACAAAAATCAACGAAAGATTTTTGATCCATACAAGGTCGGTACCACGTATACTTGTGAATCTCTGTGCGTTGAAAAAAGATATTCAAGGCGTGGAATCCGTTACTACAACAGATATGCATTAAATACCTTTCGTTCTGATTCAGTCCAGAATGCAAAGTACATTTTTGCTCAAAATTTAGGAAAAACCTGAAAGCAATGCCAGCATAAGCATGAAAAAATACCACTACAACGCATTTGCTGGTAATCATCAGAGTTTTTTAGCCTTTTCTATGTTGCCGTTGTTCATTTGTCTGACAATAATTATGATTTTTAGGTCAACAAAAGATAACTTTAACCGAACACGATCTAACTTATGCCGCTTTATTTTTTAACGAAGTTCAGAACAATTTAAAACAAATAAGCCCAAAAGTTTGCTAAATTTTAAAACAGTCAGTTTCCATCCAAAGTTTGCTGATTCTTAGAAAAATATTTATTGGCAGTACTGTTCGATGGGATCCTATATAAAATCCCAAAAAACAAAAACCCGAAAGGACAAAATCTCGAATTTGGCAAAATCCCAAATTGGAAAAAATCCTGAATGGAAAAAATCCCGAATTGAACGAAATCCTGAATGGATAAATTCAGAATTGAACCAGCTTCAAAAATAGAGAAGATCAGGATTGATAATGCACGTACTCACCGCTAGCTTATAAGGACTAATAAATAATTAGCCAACAAAACTGCATGTCGTTCATTCGCTTGCGTTGTGGCGACCAAAAAAAACAGCGCATATACAAAAATAGAGTGATCAAGTCAAAAATCGTTGCAATTTTCTCGAGTCAATTAGGTGCGAAGCAGTTTGTCCCGTAGCAAAAGCCTCTCACTTATCACGTTTGCCGTCAACTCCATCAGCATGCAGAAAAAGAAAATAAGATAATACAGTATTTAGAATAAATCAGCGAGCTTTGTTCTTGACAAAAAAGTACCGGTAAGCAATTAAGAGGTTAACAGGAAATTGGCCGCGAACCAACTTTCTAAAAATAAGAATTTCATTGTTTCCAATACTGCTTACTTTTTTTGTCAAGGACAAAGTTTGGTATGAATCAGGGTGTCGAACCGAACCTGAACCCGAAGCGTAAACCCGAATGAACCGTTTCATTTTGGTGAACCCGAACCGAACCTGAACCAGCAAAATTTTACTTCAGTGAACCTGAACCAAACCTGAACCCTCAAAATTGTGCTCAAGTGAACCCAAACCGAACCTGAACCCCTAACAAAAGTAAGAATATATTTTTCCATATCCGGATGCCGCTGGCGCTGGTACACGCACAATAAGAGCAGTGGTGATCGTCAACAGGATCAGCAATTTCTCCTTTTTTTTTTCTGGACGAAACGAGTAACGACAGTTATATTTTAAGTCAATGAACCCGAACCGAACCTGAACCAGTAATATTTTACTTGAGTAAACCTGAACCAAACCTGAACCTCGAAAATGGTGCTCAAGTGAACCCGAACCAAACCTGAACCGCTAAAAAATTTTGAGCAGGAGCTAAACCTGAACCGAACCGTTATTTGAAACGGTTCGACACTCTGGTATGAATGTTTACAAAATCCAATTTCTTTTTCCCGTGACTAAAAGAATTTCCTTTGAACTAACGTAAAACCGGCAAAAGAGCAAAACAAAGCAACTACTGTATAAAATACTGCATATGGGCCGTTTCGCTGCGCACTAATCAGTTTGATGTTGTCGTCAGAATAGTTGGAAAAAACTGTACAGTGGTTGAGAGATCTAAAAAGAAAAAGTAGCGGTCAAACTGCGTAACAACGTCTAATAACAATCAAAAGTAAGGTTAGTTCTTAGTCGACCATCTTTTGCAACTTGGTTGGAAAAGTTTATTCAAAGTTCACAAACTAGGCAAATACGGTAGGTCTACTCCGGTATTGATATCCTTTTTATCTGATATGAGTTGGTAGACCAACTAGATGGGAGTTTGCCAGCAAACCCAGTGAACGGCCGACGCATAGCTAATGCTGTGACGCTCAAAAGTACTTTTTGTCTACCGTAAAATCAGCAATTATTCAAAAATATCTAATTAGGGAACTTCCAGAAAAGTAGAGTCAAAATGTTTGTCTGTTAAATATCTCCTGATATCATAAAACACTGGCACCCTAGCTTGAGCCATTCAAAAATGATTTTTAGAGGGTCCATTTGGGGGGTCCCGGGGGGGTGGCACCCCCAAATTATGTCAAAATATTTGTCTGTTAAATATTTGCTGATATCATAAAACACTGGCACTCTAAGTTAAACCGTTCAAAACATTGATTTTTAGGGGGTCCATTTGGGGGGGTCCCCGGGAGGGTGGCACCTCCAAACTATGTCAAAATATTTGTCTGTTAAATATCTGCTGATATCAAAAAAAAGTAGAACTCTACCTTGAGCCGTTCAAAAAATTGATTTTTGGGGGGTCCATTTGGGGGGGTTCCCGGTGGAGTTGCCCCAAAAAATTTCGGGAGAAAAAATTGCATTTGCAGCTCAACAACTTTACACAAAAATTAGATTTCCGTGTTTTGTGGTTTAGGAGAAGAATAGCGTACAAAAATTAGGAAGAAAAAAAAAGGAAAAAAAAGAAATAAACCTCATCGCGGCCAAAAGTGGGTTGGTTGGGATGAAAGGGTATCTTGAGACATACAACCCTATGAAATATTTTTTGCCGTACTTAAGCCGTTTTTGACTGAAACCGCTTTTTACACCAAACTTGCGGGGCGGTTTTCGGGTTCTAAAACCGAAGTCACGTGACCTATTGCCTCGAAATTTGGTACAAACATACAACTCATTAATTTCAAACTGCTGTCAAAATTTCATGCAGCTAGGCCAACCTATTCTCGAATTATAAGCAAAAGTTTGAAATTTCGCATTCGTTAGTTGGGAAATGGCCGAGTAAAAACAGAGAAACACGCGACGCGAGCGTCGGTCGTTCCAATAATGAATAACATATATGAATTTATTTGCTCGGTGACAAAAGATAACTTACGTATAGACAATATAGACACGAATCAAAAAAGCAAACTGGAGACCAAAGTGGCTTCTTCGCAGCATTTTTACCATTCGGAATTTTGTCCAATTCGAGATTGTGTCCTATTCGGGATTTTTTTCCTTTCAGGATTTTGTCCGTTCGGGATTTTGTCCAATTCCGAATTTTGTCCGTTCTGGATTTATTCCAATTCGGGATATTGTCCGTTCGGGATTTTTTCAATTTGGGAATTTTGTTTTTCGGGATTTTGTCCGTAAACGAAACAGTACTATAATGCAAATTTTAGTAAAGTTGGCTGTATTTGAAATGTTTTATCTGTTTGTAGATAAATAGAACAAAACGAGAAGAAACTAATTTGAGTGTTTGGTTTTGCATTTGCTGCAGAATTTTTGTCTTATTGTGCTTACGTAGAAGTTTCTTTTCTATTTTACTTAAGTTTTTATTTTGCTTTTATTTATTTTTATTTATTTTTCTTGTTTAGGTTTATTTAGCTTTAGCTGCAGAGTCTTTCACTAAAACTTAAGCATATTTATGTTACAGGAAATTTGAAGAGTTTACAGATGCTTTATATTTTCGTTACTTTGGAGGAAGAAAAGAAAACTATAAAGATTTGATTAACACTAACTCAGGAAATGGCAGTTGGAATTATAACTATGAACTTTTTGGGTCAACTGGCTCATCAGCCAATATAATCAAGTTAAACAATTATCGAAGTAGTGATGGTGGGGAGTGGAAAAGCTACGTGTTTCTGTCAAAAAAATCTGATCCGTTGCCGTTTAACCTAAAAAATGATCTTAATCAAGACAGCTTTAGCATTCCAGGTTTGTAAACAGATATTGCAGTATACTTTAGCAATCTTCTATTACAGCTAGAATGGGCTTCAGAAGATCTATTGTTGAGATATAAAGGGTTAAAATAGGAAAAGATTTTGGGAATTATAAACGATCAGTGTATGGTCAACTGGATAAAGAGATTCTACAACTGAGACAATAGATTTTGGTTCAATAAAAATTGGTATTCAACGCATTATTGGCTAAGATTCAGCGATCAAAAGAGCTTTATGAAGCCTCCAACGTTTATGGTAAACTTGTGAGAAGTAATGGTAGATCGAGACTGCAAAAGCATACAGCAAGATTTGGGTGAAAGCTGTAAAAATCTTTTGATGAAAATAAAAGATTCAACAGTTCTTATGAGAAAACATTTATTTAAGTTTGTACAAATGTACAGCTTTTTAGTTTCAGGTTTGTAGAGAGTGTGGTTGCATGTATTACTGTGGGTTAAGATATATGAGATACTTTTATACTAAACGTATTGTACTTTAAGTGCATTTAAATAGTAAATCCTTAATTTCTTATTAATGGTTCATTTTCAAATTTTACTATTAGTAAAAAGCATAAATTCTTTCCCCTTTGATTTTCTGAACTTGATAAGTTGAATGAATCAAAATAGGTTACTTTCTCTATTTTTCAAAAATAGACTTTAATGCATTTTTGAAAAGGTTTTTCTGCAAACATAAACTCAACAAAGAAAAAATTTGAAAGAACATTAAAATAGAATGAACGTTTATTAATAGTTATAAGGATTTTTTCAACCAAGTGATTTACCCTAATGAAAATACTTGGACTGATGAGAGATCCCTTTACGGGATCACGTCAATTGACCGTGAACAAATTAACCGGCGACAATTGGTTTTGATCAACTGACCGGCAACAAATTGGCCGGTGACACAAACCAATCGGCAACAAATTAGCCGGCGACACAAATCAACCGCTATACACAAATCAACCGCTTGTTGTTTCTAACTAAAGTTTTTGCTGAAATCCAAATTTTCTGCTTCAAAACAAACGAAAAAAAGAATTCTATATTTACAAATCAAATGAACATTTAACAGTTATAGTTAAAGTCGAAACTTCATCACATCCAGTGAAAAACGAAGGAGCTGTAATCCCTCCGCAATGCATAGATGTGTGGCTTGACTGGCTCGACTGAGAATCAAACTTTCGACTTGTTGTTATGATGATCGTTCTTCAGTGTTGGCTTACTTTGCCTAATTCGAATGTCACCTTTGACAACTCCGCATTGTATTTTTAGGCATTTTCAAGCATTTACAGGCATTTACACGCATTTGTTTACAGGCATTTACAGTTAGGTAAAGGCATTTCTTTAAAGCTGAACTGACTTTTAATTTACGTAACTTTAAAGCTGAACTGATTTTAAGGTCTGATTTTAAGGTCTGTAAATGGCACATGTTATCTCTTAGAAAAAAAGTCTGAAAATGGCAGATGTTATCTGTGAGAGAAGGAAGAAAAAATTAGTTTACAACCGTTACATTTTCTGGAGAGATGGACAAAGTTCAGACGGGAAAATTACATTCTGGAGATGCAGCAATCGCTACAAGAGTTTTTGTAAGGCACGTGTCCATACTGTAGATGGGTTAGTTACGAAAGAGTTGCACGAACACAGTCACCTGCAAGAAGAGAGACATGTTCAAATAGCCAAAGTACTTACGGTCGTCAAGGAACGCGCTGCAACCGCTAACGATATGTCCACACCAGCAAATATCATATCCGACGCGACAGTGGGATTGCCAGGCGCCGTCAGAGCGCACATTGTGGAAAAAAGTGTAAAAAGAACAATACAGCGAACACGACTTAGGACCGCGGCAGCACCTGCAAATCCACAGAACTGCGAAGATTTAGAAATACCTGACTCGTACAAACATATCCTTTTAGATGATGCTTGGGGGCTAGAACTTTTTTTGCAGTATGACTCGGGAGCTGAAGAAAATAGGATATTAATTTTTGGCACCGAAGAAACCAAAAGAGTACTAGAATTATCAGAAAATTGGCAAGCTGATGGGACGTTTGAGGTAACCCCGCCAATATTTGCACAGGTTTACTCTATCCACGCTTCACGACATGGCGATCTTGTCCCTGCGTTTTACTGTTTACTAACGAACAAAGCACAAGAAACAAATGAGCGGCTATTTCGCGCAGTGCGGCAACTGATACCAAATGCACATCCAACAAGTTTTTTGGTTGATTTTGAAATTTGTGCAATAAATGCAATTCGGATGGTGTTTGACTATGATGAACTCACAGTAAGTGGTTGCTTTTTTCATCTAAATGAAAATGTCAGGAAGCACATGCAGTAAATCGGACTTCAAAGAAGGTATTAAGATGATCCAGAATTTGCACTACTGCTGCGTCACATACCGGTTTGGCATTTGTTCCAATACAGCATCTGATTGAAGCTTTTGAAACATTAGAGGAAGTCATACCTGATGAAATGCTTCCGCTTCTGGACTACTTTGAGCGTACGTACATAGGGCGTCGCTTGCGTGCCCGCCGACGAGACCCGCCATATTTACATGGCTTCTGGAACGTCCGTGTTCGGGTGTCAAATGGCGACGCAAGAACCAACAACAAAGTTGAAGGTCACCACAATCTAATAAATAAAATGTTATCAATGCAACACCCAACCATATGGAAATTTATAGAAGCTTTGAGGAAATTGCAGAACATAAACAAAAACAAGATTGAGGCACCCTGTGCCCAAGGGCCGCATGCCAAAAGGAGAAAATATAAGGATCTGAATGCGCGACTTAAAACCATCGTTGAAGATTTTGCAAACCGTGACATATTAGATTTTCTCAGAGGCATCGCCCACAACCTTCAATTTGTGCAATAAACTTCCTTATTTGTCAAATAACAGTTAATGTAAATTTTAGTGCCCTTAATTATGTAGTGCTATATGTGTTGTTTTTTAAGTCTTTTTGTTCATTTAAATAAACGGTCAATTTAGCACGGTTAATTTACCTCCCGGTCAATTTTGATTCGGGTTAGTTGGTTTAAGGTAAATTTACGTCACGGTCAGTCGGACCCGGTTAACATGTTCGCGGTCAATTGCGCCCGGTTAATTGTCGTGGTATCCCTTTTACAACCACGATGATGATTTGAACTGATTTACATTTTTCATTTGCTACTGCCCAAATTGATTCAATTTTTTACTTTCAATCAAAACGATCGAAAAGCATATACAGAACGCAAGGGATAATTTTAAAAAATACATATACGCCAAATTTATTTTTTATGTGCTAACATGGTGTGCATTTTTTGTGCATACAGTAGACTGACAACCAGGGGTGCCGAAACCCGGGGGGGATATATCCCCCCCAACAATTTGACTGCATCCCCCCAATAATTTGACTACGGTCTACATCTGCATCCCCCCAATAATTTGACTAAGGTCTGCATTTGAGCGCTGGATGATGTTTGGACGTTTTTTTGGTCTTCGCTTAATATCGGGAATAAAAACTCTTCACTTCTCGGTTCTCGGTGAAGAGCTTTTTTTTTGTCTTCACTTGAATTCGGGGACAAAAACTTTTCATTTCTCGGTGAAGACTTTTTTTGGTCTTTACTAAAATTCGGGGACAAAAACTCTTCATTTTTCGGTGAAGACTTTTGTTTTTGGTCTTCACTTAATTTGATTACGTGAAAAAAATCGTGGTCGAGCTTCATCCCCCCAATGTTAAAAATAGGGCAAAATTGGGGTGAAATGGCAAATTATCCCCCCCCCCAATGTTGTACATATATCGGAACTTCTGCTGACAACGAATTACAAAAGTGAATACTTAATTACCTTACTCTGTTAGCGATCATCATTTGGGGTCTATTGCTGAGAAGTTCATCGGACTGTCAACTTCACCTCCAATCAAAATTTTCCAGTTAACTTAACTACGTTTTATATTAACTTGATGAAATATTTAATTTAAGTCCAAATGACGGAAAATCAAACTGTTTCAGATTATTTCATTTTTTCTAGTTATTGATCGAATATGACAATAAACAGACAAAATTTCACGATGGTAAGAGTTGTTTTAAGAAACTACGGTTTCTTTATCATCAATTCAGGTTTTTGAACAAATGCTTCTATTTCGTGTTGCTTTATGATTTAGCGTTTTGTGTTTTGAGCAAACAACTAAAAAAAGCATATGAAATCCAGCCCTACATGAGATAAGCTTGTTTGGTTTAATTTATGATTTTTCTTGATGGATATGCTTTTATGACGAGGAGCTAGTAGTGCAAAACTTACGCAGGGAGCCGCACTCAAGCGTAAAGGTACGTCGCTTTCGTAAGCAAAAAAGCTGCTGCCACGTAATTGCTATCCCTCAGGCTGGCATCGCTGCTCCAACCCTCACTATAATGCAAGGTTTTGAAGCCAAAAAAAGACTGCTCCGTGTTTATAATCCCACCCAACCTTTTACTCCGTAATGTTCCATTCCACGCAATCGCAACTCCAATGCAAATCGAACTCGGGTGCGATGGTTGGAAGCTGAGCACAATAACTACTACACCGTGCTGCTTGCAACAATGCAGTGACAAAATGTCGTATTTAAACCAAATGTATGAGAAAAAGGCAAAAGAGAGTCACGCTTAAATGCTGCTCGCTACGTGACGTGTGCCTGAGTAGCTTCTACTGCTTTTATGCATCTTTATATTATTCAAATCAAAAACAACACAGCCAAAATACTGCAGAACATATTTATTCTGACGTTTTGGTTAATTTTTTTAAACCATTGTCGATTAACGTCTCAATGAATGTGTTCTATAGTATTTTGGCTTTATTGTTTTTGATTAAATTATTCAAGAAGTCCATTTACCATGCTCCTAAGTATATTAATCTGTTTTATCTCTTCTTATCTTGTCTTTTCATGATTTAGCATTTTAGTTTTTAAAGTAACAAATATGAAAGAAGCACAAGAATTCGTTGTACAAAATTAATTGGAAAAACATTGTTATTAGAAAAGTACTAGAAACGGATTAAATATGTTAAGACTTCACGCTTCATGCAAATTGCATCAATCTGCAAACTTTTTCCAGTAATATAACTCCAAAATTTGAAGTTAAAATTTGTTAAAGACATCAGCGTGTTCATTGGAGTTCGATCAAACGTTGGTCAAACAAATTGGTTTTGGGAAAACGGAACAATGGTGGATGATTCAAGATATCCAACATCTAACCAATCTATTTGCCAGCAAATGTCTCTGCCGTTGACTTATGATGATGGAATCAATTTGTTACCGAAACGTTGTGACCAAGATGAAGCTTATTTCGTTTGTGAGAGTCCAAGTAAGATTCAATGCATCTTTACTTTGTTTTCACAGTTTGCCAAGAGATGTCAACTTTATTATCTACGAGCAAATATCCATAAGCTAATCACTAAGATTGACGCGCAACTATACGCATTTTCAGTTGATCGTTTGTGCTGACGTAATCAGTTATTTGAATTTAGCGGCAGTAAAAATTAACGAAAGTGTAAATTGATTTTGTTGCGCTAGATAGTGAAAAATAGTAGTTATTATTATTTTTTTGATTCTTTGACAAGACATAGCTTTTTGCCGAAAACTTAATCGTGGTAAAATGTGTACATGATATTAATAAAATGCGTAGTTGCGTAACATTCTCAGAAAGCATTTGCTAATTATGTTTATAGGTCATTGTGTATTAGCCTTGATTATTGCTATAGAAAACAAACAAAACATACAGCATTATGAAAGTAAATAGCTTACTGCCGTAAAATGCACCACACTCAGCTATCATAGTCGCACCATATTGGCAATATGCCCACAGCAAATAGGAAAAGACCACACACGGACTTCTAAATAAAAAGTCCCTGGACCACATTTATACCAGGTGTCAGTTAGGGGCTCTATTAGACGCTTAAAAGTCCCTGGACCACATTTATACCAGTTGGCGTAGGTGTAGCCAGGGGGGCCCAGGGGGCCCGGGCCCCACCCCAATTAAAATACCACCAATAATAAAAATTACGACAACGTAGGCTAGCGCTGTTTAGTTGCAGTTTTTTTTTCAGCAATTACGCACATAACAGTAATTAACAATAACATTAATGACAATGAGGGAGCCCCGGGGCCCCTAACTAACAACCTATGGGGCCCAAACCAACAACTACGGGACCCCGTGGCCCCTAACTAATTACCAGGGAGCTACGGAGCCCCTAACTGACGACCAGGGGGCCCTAGCGCCCCTAACTAATAACCAGGGGCCCTGGGGCCCCCAACCGACAACCAGGGGGCCCCGGGGCTTCTAACTGACGACCAAAGGGCTCCAGGGTCCCTAAATAACAACCAGGGGGCATCTAACTAACAACTAGAGGTACTGGGGCTCCTAACTGGCAACCAGGGGGCCCCTAACTGACAACCAGGAGGCCTCGGAGCCCCTAACCGATGACCAGGGGGCCTCAGGGCCCCTAACTGACAACCAGGGGCCCTGAGGTCCCTAACTGACAACTAGGGGGCCCTAACTAAGAACCAGGGGGCCCAGGGGCCTCTAACCGACAACCAGGGGGCCCCGGAGACCCTAACTGACAACCTGCGGCCATTGGGACCCTAACCGACAACAAGGGCCCCATAACTGACAACCAGGGGGCCCCGGGGTCCTTGACTGACAACCAGGAGGCCCCTAACTGACAACCAGAGGGCCCCGGGGAAACCTAACTGATAACCAGGAGGCTCCGGGGCCCCTAACTGACAACCAGGGGTTTCCGGGGCCTCTAACTGACAACCAGGGAGCCCCAGAGCCCTTGACTGACGACTAAGGGTCCCGGGCCAGAAGCCCCTTAAATAAAATTTTTAATAATTTATATTCAAAACCTGTAAGAAATTTAAGAGTTTTTTCCTGAAAGTTGCAACCCCAGGCCCTCGTTTAACGTTATTATGAACTTAATGCTATAACACAGGCGGTAAAGCAAACCCCCAATTGAAATGCTACCAATGATAAATATATTGAGAGCATAGCCATTAGCCAATACGTTGTCCTTGTTCGGAATTGCAGTTTCTTTAATTTAGGATTTATGCGTACAAAAGTAGGTAATAATAATGGCGATCACGTGCTCACGTCATAATAATGTCATGCAATTCTTGTACGTTTCAAAAAACTGTCAAGTGACTTGACTAAAGTCCTCCACGTTTTGGAAAAAAAGTTATTTTAATTTTGATTTAAATGTTTTTTTTATGAAAGAACTTAAGGGCGCGATCTTATCTCAAAATCATAGGCGAAGCCAGGGGAGTGGCCCAGGGGCCCGGACCCCTCAATCGAAATGCCACCAATGACAAAAATTTTACAAAAAAGCTTGTTTATTCATTTTTAGTTTCTTTTAGCATCTTAGCGTACCACAGAACACGCGCACAACAGTAATTAACAATAAATAATATTGAAGACTAGGAGCCAGGCGCACCCCCTTAATTCAATTTTTTCCACCCAATTTAAACGTATAACCAGGGTGAAATCATAGTCTTTGTCCAAAAAGTTGCTTCCGCAGGCCCTCATCTAAACTTTTTATGGACGTAATGAAATAACCAGCGCCGGATTTGTCACATGGCACAGTGACAGGGACCCGCCCTCAGATAGTAGGACTTTTTTGGTCTTCACTTATATTTGGCAGGAAGATGTTGCAAAAATCCCCAAAGTGCCAGTGGCACCGCGCTATGTAAATCCGGCCCGGGAATAACATGTTTAGTAAGCGTAACCATTTATTGTACCATTTTTCAATAACGATTCACCTTTACTTCGCCAGTTTTTACGAAGAAAATACTTTTAAAGAAATAGCTAGGGAAAATGCTCATTGAACAAATTATTGAAGTTGAATTGAGGGGTGCTGGGTCCCCTGGCCGTACATGTACTCCTATAACTGGTAAACTTCATGAAAGGAAATTCTTTGAGTGGATTAATATTTACTGCTAAAATATTGCAGAAGGCATGTGTCTTACTTCCCCCTATATGGACCAAATCACTTGCAATTAAAATTTTACACCATAATGCAAGATTTTAAGCGTGTTTTGAAATTTAATTGCAAGTTAAAAGAGGATTGAACAATCAAAATTTTTCGATTGGCTTTCAATGTTAAAAATCTAGTTCTTTCAAATGGCTGTGAACACGTGCGAAATGTGATCCAATGGGATTAAAATAGCTTTTTTTTTCCAAAAACTTACAAAAATCGCCCAGCGGCTGGGGGCTTTGCCCTCAGACCTTCATAGCTACCGGCGCCCTGACCCTCGTCTGTGATACGTTTGAGTACACAAACTTTCTCAACACGTCTCCTGAGTTAGACATTTTCGCTTTTTAAGTGTTAGTTTTTGCCCTCTCCCTTTACCAAATCCTGGTTAAGTGACAATGGACCACGACTTCAGAGTTCAGATCTTTCATTGTACGATATCTTTGCCCAACTGAAAGTTCCTTTTTTGAAAATTTCCGATGACGTCATTGCATGTGATTTGTGGTTTGGGCCCCCCCAATCAAAAATCCTGGCTACGCCTTTGCCAGGTGGTACCCATGCTGCGAAGAAAAATTTCAGACAAGCGAAAATCTACACTACTGAAAACAAACTTAATTAGATGACATTACAATGCGAAATCCACTGTGAATAAAAAATGCTGTGGCATTAAAATATACCATAATTAGAAACTTTATAAGCTTTTCTTTGTTTGCCTATAGTGCATACACATGACGTACTTTACCATTAAAATGGTTGATGGTCATAGGTGGGCAAGTTAATGCAAAACGTTAGCTTCGTTAATCATTAGTCCGTTAACAAACTTCACTCCTCCGTTAACGTTAATCCGTTATTTTCAGCTGTAATTAACGGAAGTTAATAAAGTCTGTTAATTCGTTAATATTTTGCGTGTAATTTACATTTCGTTTTATTCACTCGCTTCTAGAACACGTAATGACGTTGTTGAGCTGATTGTAAGGAAATATTTATTGCTGTGGTTGTCTTTTTGTGTTTTGGAAGTTACATGTTACGGCCTAATCTAATTTCGATAAAAATAAGTTCAAATGCACCAACGAAACTGGGATCGGAAAATCTTTGGAAATTGCAAACAGCGATAATTAAAATAGATCTATGAAGCTGCAGCTTGTTATTTGCCACAAAAAAGAGCTCCTCTCTTCGCTTTCTTCTGTAAAACTCGTGCTAATATGCAACAAGTGGTACCAGTGCAGAGTGGTTTGTACCGGTCCGATGTATGAATGGTACAAGATATTAACGATAAAAACCTTAACGGAAGTTTTTAGAACTTAATGGAAGTTAATTTAGTCCGTTAACATGAAAAAACTTTTTAACGAATTAACGAGTTAATGAAAAAGTTAGCTTCATTATTAACCGATTAACGATTAACGAACTTGTGCCCACCTATGTCGATTTGTATTGTAAGATTAGTTCTAATGCGCTAAATTTATTTCTGAAACATCAATTTTTCTGAAACATGTTATGTGAAGTCTTTTAATTACTGTAACGTGGTGATTATTGAATCATTTTTGATCAAACAATGTTTTTTTTCAATACAATTCTAAAATTTGACTAGATACGGTAACAAAATGTATTAAACATAGATAGGAAACTATCATTTTTGTATCCTTTGGTCATTGAATGAAATCTCTAGCTCAACTGGTTCACAAAATATAGCATTTCTTTTAATTTTGGAGGGCGCATCAAAATTGGGGGGGTTGAGCACGCACTAAATATCAATAAAAGTTAATAAATTTTTTTTGAGGTAGTTTTACTCCAAAAGGCACCCTTTAAACATCTGAGACTTTAAAAAATCAAAAAAAATTTTTTTTTACACACCCTAATGGACATGGACCAATTATCTTGCTGATCTTGGATGAAATTGCTTGCGACTTCACGCAAGCGAAATGAAGGTGATAGAAACCGTGAAGTGTGGCGACCTAATTTCGAGTTGCTGCCCACGCAACCCTCACTGAAAAGCGAGCAATGAAGAAAGAAGAACTTAGTTAGCCGCAGTCGTTCAGGTAATTTCGAGATCTACAACACTCTACGTAATATTGAGTAGAGAAAGCAAGAAAATTATGGTTAGTAAAATTTAATCGAATTGTTGGTCGATATTTTTAATTGAATAGCTGAATTTAACAAGGGCTCATCTTCATCCTTTAACAATTTTCATGTTTTGACACTTTTTGTTTCTACTAGATGTCAGCTATCCAGTGAATGCAAAAGCGGTCCAAATTTTTGACTGGTAGTTAACATTTTTTGCAATTAAACTTGTTGGTGATTTCGAAAAGGGCTCAACCCCACTAATAAGTTATTCAATATTTATTGTAAGGACCGGGAGATTTGGACACTGGCATTGTTGCGTACCTCAGGATGTTTGGCGTTCCTTTGGAGCTGTTTGATGCGCCTTGCAATGTTTGGCAACCTTTCTGCGTTTAACTTTTGGTTATATTTCGGGATTTTAGACTCTGTGCCTAAACGTCCATTTCCCTCTTTAGAAAAACTTTACAAAAAAAAAAATTGAAATCACCCAGTGACAGTATGATAAGCTTTGAAAACCTCTTTTGACCGACAACTCCGATTTCTGATCAACTTGAAAATGTTACAGTATCGTTCAGCTTAGAAGCATTGGATTGCAATGGAACGCTGCTGAACTTGACTTGGAACTCGGGGAGTTTTTTGAAAGAAAATTTAAATTTTCAGGTAGTCGTCTTTTGTAAAGATTGTTTGAGATCATGTTTTGGATGAAAATCACACACAGGGGAAGAAAGAAGAAATTTCGACGACTTCGCATTTAAAGATCAGTAAAATAATATAGCCACAAGCTTATCGGATGTATACGAAATCAGTCGTAAATTATATACTACTATTTTATTTATTAAAATCGATTTCACCCCAGCGGGGCATCATCAGTTAGATCTTATTCAAATAGAATCTTCATCAAATAGATTTATCAGTTAGATCTTATTTCGAAATAGAATCTTTATCAAATAGATTCATCAGTTAAATCTTATTCTATTTGAATAAGATCTAACTGATGATGCCCTGCTGGGGTGAAATCGATTTTAATAAATAAAATAATAGTATATAATTTACGACTGATTTCGTATATGCCCGATAAGCTTGTGGCTATATTATTTTATTGTTTTGTAAAGACTTTGAAGATGTCAAGATATTATAAGTATTTTGTAATGTTTTAAGAACTTTACTGAAGCTGCAACTTTCTTCTTGTTAATTTATATAAAGTATTGGTCCCAAAACTAATTGATCTACAAATTCAATTAATTCCTCATCTGAAACTCAAGTAATTCTTTATTCGTAATTTTGTTTATAACAAAAATTGTTTGAAATTGTGTTTCCCTTCGCTGTCCAATCTGACGATTTTTTTTAGCAAGTGTCAGAAGAAAAGCTGCTTTGAAGACATAATTATTTTAATTACAGCAATTCATAGCAATCAAGTTCTGTACCACCCACCAATCAACTCTTTAAAAATATTAGGTGCATTTATACGGTCTTGCAAACTCGGTAATAACAAAGTTTAAACTTCAAGTAAAACTTAAGTATATTTGCTTAAGTGCAGTATTTGCTAGTACTTAGTAAAGTAAAACATAAATAATTTTTAAGTGAACGCTTGCTCTTCTGTTGAATAACGTTTGCTTTTTTACAGGTAATAGTCTTAGAGACAGGACGATCATATTTGGCTTCTTTTGGTCAATCAAATTACGTTATTGGTGATTTGCAGAGCCAATCTCGCTATACAATCTACGTAAGCAATTGCGGAAAAGCTCATGTTTTAGTTTTCTTATAGCATAGGCTGCCAAAAAAAAAAGGGTCCATTTGTGGAATGACGGCATTGTTAGATGTTTGTAAATTAACTTTCATGCCATTACAGCAATGTGACAAGATTCTGCTACCGTTGAATAGCAACAGTTTTCTGAAACTTCTAAAGTCAGAGAACGAGTGGTGCTTATAGCTTAGAAACTCCGTAAATAATAATAAAACTTTTTATGTTGTACACTATCTTGCCTATTCAAGAATTGAGAAGCTCATGTTTGGCTTTAAAACCTTTTGCTATCTAATTAAGTCATTTGTGAAATTTTAATTGTATGTTATATTTTTGCTGATACCGGTCTTGTCCCAAGTCGCTCACGTAAAAGGGCCCTAAAACCAGAAAAACTGTTAAGAGTGTAATGCCCTTGTTGCAAATGGTTTTGAGTTTAATCATGTATCGCATCCGTAAAAACTGTCCGTTTTTGATGAAAGATAAAGAGCTCGAAATTTACCTTATTCAGTAGTTAGACCAACGTGTATTTTGATTTACATCATATACGTTGGAAAAAGTAGTTTTGGTTACTTGCCTGTAGTTGATTTATTTCGGTCAAGAAAAGGGTTTTCTATATGGTTGTTTTTGTAGATTTCATTTAACTGCACTGATTGCTTTGGATCTAATTCAACGTGGACGTTGTCAAAACAGACAGGAATATCATATCCAATCATTACAAATGCCAATGTTACATCAAACTGTAATATTCGGTGGTCACAAGCGATAGAGTTCATGGATAATATCACTTATGAGGTACTGTAAGAATTAAAATTTATTGCTAAAATGACGCTAACCCATTTCTTGCTAAAGGAAAAACTTTGAAAGGCATATCTCTGCCTGATAGAAGTCAAACCTTATCGAAGTACTCTTATTATCTATAAACAGTTAATTTCCCCAAATTTTATGCTTGTGCATTCAACGCTGTACTCTTTTTTTGTTTTGTATCGTACGATGTAATAATGATGTGACGGAACGTAGTATAATGCGAGTAAGAGAAGCATAAAAGAACTTTTAATTCCTTTCTTGAATTATGCTTTTGCTCTATTTTTCTATCGGAAAACACCTTATTTCCACTATAAGGCCAGTCTACAGGGTGCGTAAAACTATTGGCGTATTTAAGTTGATTTCAGTTGGAAATTTGATACGCCCAACTCATCGCCTTTCTAGCGTACAAGTTGCCAATTGGTAGTGGTGCAAATCTTTGTTGAGCATTGGGGGGAATAATTTGCAATTTTACCCCAATTTTGCCCCATTTTCAACATTGGGGGGGATGAACCCCGACCAAGACTTTTTTCAGGTAAGCAAATTAGGTAAAGACCAAAAAAAGGTCTTTACCAGAAACGGAACTTTTTTTTCCCCGATTTCAGGTGAAGACCAAAAAAAAAGGTCTTCACCAGAAATGGAACACTTTTTTCCCCAAATTCAAGTACAAACCTGCGCTCAGATGCACACCAGAGTCAAATTATTGGAGGGGATGCAGATGAAGACCATACTCAGATTGTTGGGGGTATACAGTCAAATTATTGGGGGGATATATCCTCCATCCCCTCCGGGTTTCGGCACCCCTGCCAATTGGTTAAAATAAACTAAAGATACGATTATATGATTTTACGCACTTTACAGCAGACAATATTTACGGGTATTATAGTTCTGGCTTATTACTGGGCAAAAATCGCGAGCCTCCAACCGTGGGCTGTATATTTTGTTTATTTCAACTAACTGTAGTTATTTTAACTAACGCTGATACAAGCAGAATACCCTTGCTGGTTTGTTCTAACTGCAGATAGATACTAGAGCAATGGCCTCGGGAAGATGATCCGTAACCATTTAAAAACTAAACTTAAATGTCAACGCAAATAGTAATATATTATGGAGAAAGATTCTTGGCAAATATTTGGTAATTTTTGTTGAATTAATAAACATTGTTCCATGATAGCCAAACGATTAACTGGAGTTGTTAAAATTTCTTATGTAAACTTTTCGAAGATTGAATGGAACAATTCTTTAATTACTGTCAACAAATCTCAAGTGCAAAACCCCGCCTCCAATACTTTCCAATATTCGTTGGACTTCACGCAATTTGATGAAGAGAAAGATATTTCGTTTATGGTAAGCTGTTTAATTGCTTATAATTGCTTGTGTTGTGCCAATAATATGCAGCAACTTACTGTAGGTGTAAAGAAAGTGAACTATTCGTTAACTACATGTTGACGTCATGCTTGAGTGCATGAAGTGCAAGTAATATGCTTATATGCATTGTGATGAAATTTATAGCACAGTGTAGGCTACTGTGTATAATAGTTCGTGTTTTGTGAAAAGATTTTTACATCTTTTAGTGGTTAATTAGTTTGCTGTTCGCAAACAGATCCAAGCTACTTATAAAGAATGCGAAAGCGAGTACGCAAGAGTATCGGTAACTGGGATGTGCACGAATCCAATCAAAGCGAATCCAAGCACAACGTCAACAGAACCGCAATTAACTTCAAACCCACAAAACTCGTCATCAAAATTATCAGCCTCCAACTTCCCATTGGAGGCTATAATTGGAGTTTCTGCTGGAGTCATTGTTCTTATAATTATTGTTGGACTATTGTTGTATAAACGGTGAGAATTGCCAAGCTCTTTATTTTTTGTCACAAGTTGCGATAGTGCTTTCATATCAGTTAAATTATTTGTAGAACTCATTATCAATACTGTTTGATGCGTTTACGATACCGACCTGTATTTATTCTCTACTCACGATTACGCTTTTATGTTAAACAAATCGGGATTTTCTAGGAAATTTTTCTGTTTGCTTATTTGCCTGCTTGATTTGTTAACTTTTCTAGCTAATTTCCGATTTGTTTTAAGTCAACATACAGAGATGATAAGTTATTCCAAGGCTGAAATTAAAGGGTGATCAAACGTTGCTACAGAAATGTTACACCATTGATCCCCAGCTGGACTGGAGAACCCAGATGGTATACAGTGGTGGTCAGTACTTAAATTGTAAAATTTTTGCATGGGGGGACGCTTTTGCAGCCTTGACCAAACGCATTCGGCATGCAAAAGTACTTTAGTGAAGATTACGTAATTCCGTCGCCGAAATTGAATGAACACCAAAAAAAAGTTCTTCGCCGGAAATTGAAGTGGTTTTTCGCCAAAATTAGGTGAAGAATTAGGTCTTTTTCGTCTGATTACCAAGCGTTCAAATCTCGATGAAGGGACGCTAACTCTCGATGGGGGGACGCGTCCCCCCTACAATTTAAGTACTGGTGGTGCTGGTGTTGCTATTGACATCTTCCGAGGGATGGGGGCGCGAAAAAACTCCGCGTAGACGCAACAGTCGAGCCATATTTTAAGAGCTGCGCTAAAGGTCAAAAATAGCGGGTGTAGACTCTAGAGCCAAAGATAGATTTGCGTAGACGCTCAGAGGCAGGATAGTATTTCTTCTCTTCACACGCCCCATTGCTTCTTCTTGATACCCCACTCTTCCCCCTGAAAATAACTTGGAATGATAGATGGTCGAGATAATGATGAAAAACTTGCTTCTAACTTCTTTTGTTTTCCGTTGTGGCAAACTGGCTATGCACTGTTGCTGTCTTGGACAAGACACTAATGCTTATTTCTCATTGTTGGCAAGCATTCTGCTTCCTGTCATGGTACCTACGTATATAATCTGACTAAGTCAAAAACGAAATAAAATATGATTTTATGCGGCGGTATAGTTTGTGGTAGACAAACGTAGAGTCTTGGTTCATAACCATACAAAAATAAATGAATAGATTTGGATTTTTGCGATTTGGCACTGGTTACAGTTGAATGAAATACCCCATCTAAATCCAAATAATTTGCGCCGTTGTCGTTCAGGTCGAAAAAACTATCTAAGGCTGGTGAGATAAACATTAATTACAATGAAGAAGCTGTTGAAGAAGCTTATGTCGACTGCGACGGTTACGTTGAATCCCATGCCAGAGGTTGGTGGTTGATTAATGTTTTTGCTTTTTCAATTGATCGGTTCTATAAAACTAACGCCAAGCCTGTTGTGTAGATTGGTTTTATTTTTTATTGTTTCAGAAAAAATGCTTTCAAATGAGTGACGTCATCAAGCACACGTCGTAACTATTTTTATGGTTCATAATTAAGCGGTATCTTTTTCTTTCAATGACGTTAGAGCCTAATCAATGGTTGTACTCAAGTCGATTTCATTTTCATAAATGATAATCTGCCCTAGTCAAAGTGATGACGTTATTAAAAGTAGGATGTGGTTGAATAGGTTTCAATTTAAAAATTTGATATTTTTTCAATCAACTTTGACAAACTTTATAAAGTTCTGGGACTTTACAGCATAACTTTGTTGTCTAAATAATACTGAATAATATAAAAAAGTTCAGAGTTAGTTGCAAAAAAAGCTTACCGCAAAAATGGGCGATTGCTCTAAATTTTTACCATATATGAGTTATTCTGATAACAATGATAAGTGCAGGCAGACGCGTAGCTAGAAATTTGCGTTGGGGGACTGTTTTGGGGGCTGGATACAAAATCAAAGGATTTTGACTCGGATTTTCATTGATCTTCACTCAGATTGAGTCATTTTTCAAGCCCAAATTCAGGTGATCTCTAAAAAAAAAAGGTCTTCACCGAAACTGAGATGGTTTTTTTGTCTAAATTCAGGTGATCTCCAAAAAAAAAGAAGGTTCTCATTCTGGCTGAAACCCAGTTTTTTTGGTCCACATCGTATCAGATTTTAAACCAATTACCAATTCTCATCCCAAATACCATTGGGGAGGGCTATTTTTGTTTTTAATTTTAAATTCGGCCTCAAAAGTGCTAAAAACGGGGTATTTTGCATACTTTTCGGGCAATTGGGGGGGAGCTAAAGCCCCCCGCCTCCCCTAGCTACACTACTGGGTGGAGGAGATTTGTCGCCCCCTCTCATCACGGAAAGTATCGGTTTAAATACAAACTGCATTATTGCAAATATGGTACTTTTTCAACACGTAATTGGTTGTTTATTGATTGTGTTTTGTTTTTGTTGTTATTTTTTTTTCTAGGAAAGGATAGCACGAACATTCAATCAATATCGAGCGAACTGACTAAAACTAATACCTGCGGTATGGTAAGCAAAAGTAATTTAGCAAATTCTCCTCAAAATGTCTTTTGCCTTATGAAAAAGCAGCAATTTTATTAAAGAGTTCATTCGATGTCAAAATAAGCAAACTGCATTCAACGTCAAAATAAAGCAAATTTTGCCATAAGTTAACTATTGATTACGTAGATGCAGCAAATATTACCTTTAATAGCTTGCGTGCTTCTGGCCTAAAGGCTACTAGCGCGGAATCCTAATAGGGAAGAGCCACCTGAACAGTGACTACCAGAGGTGGAGTCCTCGAGGACGTCCTTGGCCTCGAGGACGTCCTCGAGGACACATTTTGAAGTCCTTGGCCTTGGCCTTGGCCTCGAAGCCTCAAGTCCTTGGCCTTGGCCTTGGCCTCGAAGCCTTAGGTCCTCGAAAATTGCCCTGTCCTCGGCTCGAGGACAGCACTATTTTTGAACAGTTGAAATTTTGTTGAAAACGCCAGAAACCTCGCAGAAAATTTGTAAATACCTTTTTTATTTTGCGCAATTGGAGCGTAGGCTTAGCCAAGCGGGCCTCCCCCCCCAATTGAAATTTCATCAATGACAAAAATGTGACAAAAAAGCCTATTGTTTCTTCAGTTTCAGTTTCTTTTTAGCGTTTTTCGTTTACACCAGTAGCAAACAACAATACTGAAGACCAAGGGCCCCGAGATCCCCTAAAATCAATTTTTGCCAGCCATTTTAAACGTAAATCTGGAAGAAATGGATAGTTTTCATCCTAAAAGTTGCTATCTCAGGATCACATCTAGCCTTTTTATGAACGTAATGCATTAACCAAGGCCGGATTTACCACATTATGGCGCAATACCAGCTAAGGGCTCTGCGCTCAAATCTTAAGACTTTTTATGGTCTTCAACTACATTTGGCAGAAAGATGTTGCGAAAATCTCCAAAGTGCCAGGGGCCCAGCGCGATGGAAATCCGGATCGGCAATAACATGGCCAGTAGCGTAGCCGGGGGCTGTATCCTTCCCATTGGCCTGTTAACCAAAAAGCAGAACAAGAAAAACACTACGTTTTTAGCTCTTCTGAGACTGTCTTTTGCGCTGGAATTGACTAAAAAGTGATTTAAGGCATTTTTTGAAACATACATTCAGAGGGGGGGCGAATTTGTCTAAAATTAAAGTCACCAATCAATGAAAACTTTAGAAAATACCCAAAAATAAGCAATCAAATTTGATCGCTAGTTTAAAAACGCCAAACACAGGTTTTATCAACAAATATATTATAAACTCTTATGTATTATATATATTATAACAGGAATAAAGATGGGGGGTGGCTACTCAGTGTTAGTTAATTGCCAATCACTTCTCTCAAATATCTTTCCATTAGCCCCCCCCCCACCCCCGATTATTTTTCTTTGTAAAATACAGACAAAATAGATTACTTCGTGTGAGTTTTGTTTAATAATAGGATTTTATGATTTACCTGCATGTAAACAAGAGAACTGCAATGTTATCATTAGCCACTTCCCTCATAGCCCTATAATGCAACCAGTTGAATCATGTTGCGCTGGCAATTTCTATGCTACGTTTTAACAGCAGTATTTTTTATTAAAATAGCTCTAAAATTAAGTTATATTTGCAAAAAAATGCAAAATTTGCGAGCGCTGGGGGCTCCGACCCCAAACCCCCGTGCCTCCGGCGGCTGGGGGCTTTGCTCCCAGACCCCAAAATACCCCCCCCCCCCCCCATTGCGAATTTCTGGCTGCGCGCCTGACACATGGTTAGTAAGCGAAACTACCCATCTATTGCACTATTTTTCAATAACAATTCATAAATTCACTTCCACCTCGCCAGTTTTTACGCACAAAATACTTTTTAAAAAAATTAGCCATGGAAAATGCTGATTGAACAAATCGTTGAACTTCAGTAAAGGGAGCCTGGGCCGCCTGGCCTAACATGCACTTCTATAACTGGCTATTTTCATGACAAAACAAAAATCTCTAAGGAAAATCTTCGAGTGGGTTTTCATTTACTGCTAAAATGTTGCACGAGTCAATGCACCTTACTTCCCCCTACCTGGAGCAAATCAAGTACAATTAAACTTTAACTCCAAAATGCAAGATGTTAAACGTGTTTTGAACTTAAATTGCAACTAGAAGGAGGATTAAACAATTTAATTTTTCTAATTGGCTTTCAAATGTCAAAAATTTAGTGCTTTAAAATGATTCTAAACATGTGCAAAGTGTGATTCAATGGCATTAAAATAGCTTTTTTTACCAAAAAATTACAAAAAATCGCCCAACAGCTGGGGGCTTCGCCCCCAGACCTCCGTCTGTGATACGTTTGAGTTACACTGGCTTTCTCAAAACGTCTCCAAAGTTACGTGTTTGCACTTTTCAACTATATTAGTTGAGGCTCTCTCCCTTTGCAAAATTCTGGTTAAGTGAAAAGCAGGCAAATTTTTGATGACGTCATTGCATGTGATTTGTGGTTTAGGTCTCCCCAATCAAAAATTCTGGCTACGCCTTTAAATTGGAGATTGTCTGGAAAACTTTTTTGAAGACCTTTTTTTTTGGAGAACACTTGCAGCTGTGTCCTTGGTCCTTGGCCTTGGCCTCGAGCATTCCTGTCCTTGGCCTCGAGAGGTTCTGTCCTCGGAAAGGCTGTCCTTGGCCTTGGCCTCGGATTTTTTTTATGTCCTTGGCCTTGGCCTTGGCCTCGAGCCTTGTGTCCTCGACTCCACCTCTGGTGACTACTTAAATCAAGCATTGCGAAAAAGTTGTACTCCCACAGGAATCGAACCTACAGCCTTTGAATTACCGGTCCACTGTTCTACCACTTGAGTTCGAGAGAATGTCTCTTTAAAGTTAGCAACTTGCTTTTACTATGATGTTAATAATAATTTAATTGCAATGTTTTGAAGTTTTCAGGCCAGTGTATTAATGTATAATCGTTTGCGAGCTTCTGGTCTAAAGGCTACCATCGCGGAAGCCAAGGGAAAAGCCACCAGAACGACAACTACTTAATGTTCTGTAAGTTCGAATCCTGTGGGAAAATAATGAATGAATGAATGAATAATTTATTTATCGCTCTACCCAAAATTTCAAACACAAAAACTTAAATATCAGATATATACAATGCGAAAGTAGACTGCGAAGTGACCCGAGAGGGTCTTCGAGTCGAGCAGCCACCTGCACCTATGATAAAAAGTTTATATCTTCATTAGATAACTATTTCTCATTGCTTGTTTTAAGTCGTCGCCGTTCCGGTGGCTCGCTCCTAAGCTTCGGCGCTGGTAGCCTTTAGGCCAGAAGCGCACAAACCATTAAACATTAAAACTCTGGCCTACAAACGTCAAAATATCACAATTAAATCATTATCACCGTCAAAAATTACCTTACCAAATTTTATACACAAAAAAGTAACTAGTGCTCAAAATAAAAATCATGGCTTTGGTTTCTGGAATTTATTGAATTTGGGAGAGGCTGGGAGTGTGTAAGAAACAGATTTTTGCCACCTAGTCTAATTCAATTATTGCAGTATGTAACAATATGCTCTTAGTTTTCCATTGAAAAACTTTTCGTCGATGTGAGTGATCTCTCCATATTACAGTACTGTAGCTTTATTCTGATAAAATATTCTAATGACCAGAGGTGGAGTCCTCGAGGACGTCTTTGGCCTCGAGGACGTCCTCAAGGACACATTTTGAAGTCCTTGGCCTTGGCCTCGAAGCCTCAAGTCCTCGAAAATTGCCCCGTCTTCGGCTCGAGAACAGCACTATTTTTTGAACAGTTGAAACTTCGTTGGAAAACGCCAGAAACCTCGCGGAAATTTTGCGAACACCTTTTTTGTTTTTCTCACTAGGAGCATAGGCGTATGCAAGGGAGGAGGGGCAGGCCCCCCAATTGAAATTTCACTAATGACAAAAACGTGACAAAAAAGCCTATTGTTTCTTCAGTTTCAGTTTCTTTTTAGCATATTTCGCTGACAACAGTACAACTAATTAACAATATTAAAGACCAGAAGCGCCTGGTCCCCCTCAATTCAATTTTTGCCAGCCAATTTAAACGTATAACCCGGAGAAAATGGAGAGTATTTGTCCTAAAATTTGCTATTTCAGGCTCTTATCTAGCCTTTTTGTGAACGCAATGCATTAATCAGGGCCGATTTACCATAATATGACGCAGTACCAGCTAGGGGCCCCGAGCTGAAATCGTATGACTTTTTTTGGTCTTCACCTATATTTGGCAGAAGCATGTTGAGAAAATCTCCAAAGTGCCAGGGGCCAAGCGCGATGTAAATCCTGCCCGGCAATAACATGGTTAGTAGACGTAACCATCTATTGTACCATTTTTCAAAAACAATTCAGTATTTCACCTCCAACCTCGCCGGTTTTTACGCTCAAAATACTTTTAAAAAACTTAGCCATGGAAAATGCTGATTGAACGAATCATTGAACT
Organism: Trididemnum nubilum; assembly: GCA_963965965.1. Lineage (NCBI taxonomy): Eukaryota > Metazoa > Chordata > Ascidiacea > Aplousobranchia > Didemnidae > Trididemnum > Trididemnum nubilum. The sequence continues at coordinate 40,232,073 of OZ014479.1, forward strand.
TCAATTGAGGGGGCCTGGGTCTCCTGGCAAACGTGTACTCCTATAATCGGTTATTTTCATGACATAACAAAAATTTCTAAGGAAAATCTTCGAGTGGATTATTATTTACTACTAAAATGTAGCCAGAGACAATGCACCTTACTTCTCTCTACCTGGACCAAATCACTTACAATTAAAATTTAACTCAAAAATGCAAAATGTTAAACGTGTTTTGAACTTAAATTGCAAGTAGAAGGAGGATTAAACAATTTGATTTTTTCAATTGGCTTTCAAAGGTCAAAAATTTAGTGCTTTCAAATGGCTCTGAACACTTGCGAAATGTGATCCAATGGCATTAAAATAGCTTTTTTATCCAAAAAATTACAAAAAATCGCCCAACGGCTGGGGGCTTCGACCCCAGACCCCCAAAGCCTCCGGCAGCGGGGGGCCCCGCCCCCAAAGCCCCGTCTGTGATACATTTGAGTTACACTGGCTTTCTCAACACGTTCCCAAAGTTAGATATTTGCATTTTTCAACTATTAGTTTAAGCCCTCTTCCTTTGCAAAATCCTGGTTACGTGCAAACAGGCAACAATGATTTCAGATCTTCTATCCTACGATATCTTTGTCCCACAAAAACTTTCTCTTTGGAAAATTTTTATGACGTCATTTCATGTGATTTGTGGTTTAGGTCTCCCCCAATCAAAAATTCTGGGTACGCCAATGAATTGGAGATCGCCTGAAAAAAAGTTTTGCAGACCTTTTTTTTTTTGGAAAACGCTTGTGCCTGTGTCCTTGGTCCTTGGCCTTGGCCTCGAGCATTTCTGTCCTTAGCCTCGAGAGGTTCTGTCCTCGGAAAGGCTGTCCTTGACCTTGGCCTTGGTCTTGGATTTTTTTTGTGTCCTTGGCCTTGGCCTTGGCCTCGAGCCTTGTGTCCTCGACTCCACCTCTGCTAATGACATTCCAACAACTATACTGAATAATAATATGCAATTACTTTTCATATACATTCTTCTTATTTCAGGAAAAAGAGAAAGCTTCTGAAAGCAAATATGGTAAGAGAGGTGTTTTGTAAGCAATAAATGCTTAGTCGGCGTTTAGCTAATGCGTGCTAATTTTTGATCGATGGTTACGTGGATAATATGCGACTAAGTTGAAAAATTGTTCAGTTTTTTGCTGATAAAGCAAAAGCAACCAGAAACAGATAACATTAAATTACGAAAAACAAAAAAAATTAGGCTTCCTCGTATCCTTAATTATGGATTAGTACAGCCCATAGTCCAATGAGGTACGCTCAAATCAAAACATCAATGTTTTGGTGTCTTTTACTAAAAACGTATCAAACATTACACTGATTCGAGGCAAAAAATAGACATGTTAAAAGTTTTGACAAACAAAAATAATCAACAGAACCAAGATAAAATGAAGCATTCCATTTATGAAACGTTTCGACTTGAAGTTAAATCATTTTTAATCTTATTGAGATAGAATAGTTAATCTACAGTATAGGAGCAAATTTACAAAAAAAAAACTAGAAAAACTTCTTAATTCGGCAACTAGCCTGTGGATTTGAATGCGACTCAATTTGCAATCGATTCGCTTTGAAGTCTCCATGAAATCGCACATCGATAGCGAAAATTACGTATGGGGCGCCGTTTGGAAAAAAACTATTCGTTTTGTGAACCATGTTTTTTGAGCTTATTTAGACCATAATTTGTCCGATATATATATCGGAAATATCCGACTTCTATATCGGACAAATTGTGCTCTAAGTCGGACCAGAAAACACACGCAAAATAAGTCGGACAAAATCGTTTTTTCCAAACGGCGCGCCACTCGCCGTTTGGAAAAAAACGATTTTGTGATGCATGTTTTTTCCACTTATTTAGATCACAATTTGTTCGATATATATATCGGAAATATCCGACTTATATATCGGACAAATTGTGCTTTAAGTCGGACCAAAAAACACGCGCAAAATAAGTCGGACAAAACTTTTTGTCTGACTTATTTTGTTCGATATGGTTCATCTGAGCTATCTCAGGCAACATCTAGAAGTATCACGTGACTTTCGTGATGTGCCGTGTAAAAAGCAAAAATCATAAATCTTGAAGTCAGTTTGAATGGGCTTTCTAGGAGTTCGGTGATTAAAGCACCCAATTTAAAAGTTGTATTCGTATGACACACTATAAGATGAATTATTAGTCTATTGCTGGGACTCGATAGATATCTATCGTCCATTGGTAGATTTCGGATTACGGGTAGCATATACATGAATAAGATTGTGTCGTTAAATCGTCATCTAACTTAGTGAAGAGATATGAATACCGATACTACAGATTGTAGGGTCAGTCATCAGTAAAGACAGTTGCTATAGCAACATCATAGCATTACATGTCAATATCAAGACTACCAGGTAGCATTACCCAAAAAACACAATGTAGCTCTGGTTGTCTGATAGCTCCTTGTCTACTCAATTGAGCTGAAACGTTCAAAATAAAAATTATGTAAGCCTAGGTCAATATGCACTTTAGGATTGGCTCTGAATATTAAACAAATTTTAGACACTAGAAGAACATGAGTAGCTTATTGAAATAAGCATAACATCTGGAATAGCAAATGGTTGATAAAGTACTGGTAGTGTACAATACAGCAGTCAGCCCAAGCTACACAGTATACTGTATTTGGTCAAATCGGACACAGTGTCACCACCAACACGCCATCCCTACAATATTTCTTCTGGCTTCAAAGCTGTGTTGCCTAGTTACTACCACTATAATAAAATCTGAATGTGATACATAACAATATCAAACATACCGGTAACATGCAAAGTAAAAAATATGCAAATATAAAAAGTAACGTTAAAGAAATAGATATAAAAGTTAGCATTAACTATGATAAGACAAACTTAATGCTAATCTAGCATTTGTTTTTTGATATCTTACAGTCACATTGAAATATTCAGTATTTCTAGGTCCTATTAACTGACTCAAAGCTTGAAAGACGTAAGTTAGTCTAGGCTTCAATGCAGAAGCGTACATCACGAAAGTCACGTGATACTTCTAGATGTTGTCTGAGATAGCTCATATGACTCATATCGGACAAAATAAGTCAGACAAAAAGTTTTGTCCGACTTGCTTTGCGCGTGTTTTTTGGTCCGACTTAGAGCACAATTTGTCCGATATATAAGTCAGAAATATCCGACTTATTTTGCGCGTGTTTTTTGATCCGACTTAGAGCACAATTTGTCCGATATATAAGTCGGATATTTCCGATATGTATATCGGACAAATTATGGTCTAAATAAGCTCAAAAAACATGGTTCACAAAACGAATAGTTTTTTTCCAAACGGCGCCCCATAATTACGCATGATTAGGATGCTACACCACCTCAGATTAATCAACGCGAACGTTTGCGTTGGGCCTTACTACTAAATTCGCTCTTATTCTGCGACTGTTTGAGACTCCATGTTGCATTTACAGCATATAGGTCATGTGCAAACGGAATTGCAATATTGCCGGAATCAAATTTCGATAAGGGTGAGGTTGTCATTAATTTTATAGTCACTAACTCGACGCTTTAGCTGCTAAGTTTGCATACCATCTTCTTCATCAATCACCTTTTCAGCCAAACAGTAGCAATATGCGCAACCGTAAGACCTGGTGCACTATAAAATACACATTTTGTAACGGTGCATATTTTAAATGCTATGTTTAATGTGGTAGAAAACAGAAATATTTTTGTAGGATCAACGATCAATGTGAAAAGTTTAAAAGATTTTTATACGGCTGAATGCTTGAATGGCTTCACAACTTTGCAGAGACAGTTTGAAGTAAGTCACAATAGTTTGAAGTTAAAAGTTTATTTTTAGGAGGTATATAACGGTTTTTTATCAACCTTAAGATTAAACGCACACGGTTTCATTGCTTGCATTGGCACGAAATAAATTTTTTGAATGCCAACCTTGTACATGATTATCAGTGTGGAAATATCTGGCAATTTTTAAGTTTTCAAGTTGTTGTGACTTACCTCCGAATCGTTTTTCCAGGAGCTTTGCCAACGTCAAATTCTGGAACCGAATGCATCGCAGAATTACGAGTATGTTTACGTATGCAAGCCATACACCAAAAATAACCAAGGTATGTTCAAATTAAACAATCTCATTTACTATAAATTCTCAAAAGTGAATTTGATTCAATAACCTTTACATCTCTTTTAACAGTCCAGTAACACTGTTACAGTTTTTTCGATCGAAAAATTTCCTGCTTTTTATTACACTGTGACGAAGTATGTGGCAGCGTTATCTTGAGCTGCTGCCTCGATAAACCCAAAATTTTCATCTAGGCAATGAAAAAGATGATAAAACCTTAAAGGTCTTTTTTATTTCAGGCGGCACTTTCATAAAACCACCGGGGGATAAAAAGATTGATGCATCTCTGATTAAGGTAATGGAACTTTGTCATGGTATAATTTCTAAGCAAGGTTTGTTAACGTCAAGGTTATTCAAATCAGTAAAACTTTCTTCAAAAAAATCAAAACCCAGTCAAAACCATCTAAAATATACGCTCTAAACACACAGCTTTGTTAGCTGTCAATCCAAGCTGTTTCCAGCAACCATTTATTTACGCCATACTTTAAAGGTCTTCAACGTATTCTGATTATCAAAGATCTTCAAAGTATTCTAACCATCAACCACATACTTCTGATAACGCAAAGAGATCTTTGCCATACTCCCGAGATTTCTCGAAGATTTGCTTCGGAGTGAAGATCTGGTCCTTGGTGCTGCAACTCGAAAGATAATCGCACCTGCCATTTTCCGGTTTTGATTCCACTATTTCTCGGCATTTTCTTTCGAGTCATTTGGCACATACTTTTTCTAGCAAAATAAGGAGTGATATCCCTCTGTAGCTTGTACATTGCTTGCGATATCCTCTCTTCAATATCGGAATATTCACACCTGGTAGCCAATCTCTGGGAGGTTTGCCAAACTTTTACGCCACTTAAAACACAAGTGTTAACCAGAGAATGCTTCTCCAGTCAGCGCTTTCAACATCTCGGTACTGATTTCAAGTCCACCAGCAGTTTTCCAGATTTATTTCTATAATTGCCGTTGTCATTTCTGCTGCAACGAAAACTTTCTTTTTCCCTAAATGTATCACTTCTTGTGTGCCATGAGTTGATGCCTTTATAGGATTCCAAAGATCTTCAAAGTATTTTATCCATCGTGAAACGACTTCATTCTCATTAATGAGAATGTTTCCTGCAGAATCCTTGATGGCGTACGTGACACTCGATCGCTTGCCTCGAAAACGGCGGATGGTCTGCCAAAATACAGTATTTTGTTTGCAGAAAAATAGTTGGAATCCAACCGACAACCAAATTCTTCCCATGAATTTTCCTTAGATATTTTTTTACTGCTCAAATTGCTGCTTTTCGAACCTCAGTGTACCGGAATTGCAAGTCAGATGACGATCTATTCTGTAGCAAGGCCTTGTACACATCTTTCTTTGTTCGAATAGTTTCTTTAACGGCTTGCTTCCATCAAGCTGTTCTTTTCTCATCAGAGGGTGTTATTTTTGCAGGCTATACCTGGAGGTAAAAATTACATTGCTGCTCGCGGTCCACAAGCAAACGGAGTAAATGAATTCTGGGAAATGGTTTGGTGCCAAAAATCGTCTTTGATTGTAATGCTGTGCAATTGTGTTGAAAATGATCAGGTATAGTATTTGCTATAAGTCTTTGACTTGCGTACCTATTTTTATTTTCTGGTAGATATTACTACAATATTTCAAGTTTTTGAGCCGATCAGTGGTCAAGTGATTAGAGCGTCTGCTACTGAAACAGTAGACACGGGTTCGACTTTCGATCAGGTCAAACTAAATACCTTACTAATTGATATTTACTGCATTTCTTCTTAACGTTCAGATACAAAAAGGGACGTTGTGAAGCCTCCGCCCTGTTTGATAGACAGGACGGGAGGGCAGATGGAAGCTTGCCTCGAAGACCATAGGGTCCCTCGCTGTCTCCTGGCCAAGAAAAGTCTGTGAATAAAATGTAATTACAAGTACAATTTTCTTATTTGAAAGAAGCTATGATATGTTTTTAAAAGTCAGCGAGCCTGGGCCCTGGGCCCACATGACAGAAATTTCCTCGCTCGCACTGATAACGAAAATTTTTTAAGAGGCGCTACCGAACGAAGTACTCGCTAAAGGCCAGAGGCTATTTTTGCACGTGCATCTAAAGCTTTGCGAGCTAGGCAACGTCATTTTTGCTCGCAAGTTAGGCGAGGCGGTTGAGAAATAGCATTTTTTCTACGAATTTTTGCTCATTAACGCCTTTTAGCGAGCGAAAATGGTCTTTACGAGCTCGTTGACATGTGCTGTCATTTGGGCCTTGATGGCCAAAAAACGTTTTCAATTTTCCAGACGGTCTGTGAAAAGTATTGGCCTGCAACATCATCCAGAATGCAACGCAGTAGTTTCACTGTCTCTGGAAAGTCGGAAAAAAGTTTTGGAGAAATTATCAAGCGTACTTTTACCATCAAGCAAATCAAAACACAGGTAAGCTAGAGCTAGTGGTAAGTTATTTTTTTGCTCGTTCGTTCACATACCGGGATATCCATAAAGTAACGTAACTAAATCGTACATTGTAAACGGCTAAAATTACCGCTGTATTGTACCTCTTCCGCGTATCCAAAAATGAATGCTTTGATATATTTCTGCTTTTAGTTTCATTTTTAAACTGTGTTCGAATTATTAATAAAGCAATGAATGAACAGTTCAGCATGCGACCAAGGAAAAACCAAGGTTAGAGTAACCCTGTCGAGACCAAAGAGCTGATAGAGCCAAGAAAAACTCTATGATATGATATTTTTTAAATCACAAAATGCTCTTAAACACTGTAACTGCAAATTGTATGCATACAGACAGTCTTTGAATGGAGAGCGTAATTATCGAGACCACAAAACCAAAAAAATTGAATTATTTTTAAAAATTGCTCGCACTTATTGCACCGTAGTCTACATTGTTGAAGCATGCCTTTACAAAAATTTGGAATTCTGTCTGATATTTTTTCAATATCTTACGAGCAATTCTACCTGCATGTATACCCTCACTTTGTAAGCTCAGTCAGTGATTAACTTTTAGTGACTTAGACGTTCTTAGCTGTTCCCAAAACCAGAAATCAAGTGAATTTAAGTCAAGGCCGTGGGAGACCCACTCATAATCTGCCTTAAAGATGATGAGGCGATTTCGAAATACTCCCCTACTGAGATGTTGCACTGCTTGCTGCAGAGTTGCAAAACGGGCCGACTAGTTTAGGCCCGAACCCGAAAATATAAGCCCTAATCCGGCCCGAACTCGAAAACTAATTTAAAGCCCGAATCATGGCCGAAAAAAAACGAAAGTTAAGTTAGGTCTGAAAAGGTTCTTTCATATCTTCAACCTCAACAACGTCTACGCCATAGGTTCTCAAAGTGCTCGGTCTGGAGCCCCATGGCTCATCTATAAAAACTTAGGGGATCCGCAAGTTATTCTTTTACTCTTTTTTTATTTTTGAAATTTATTGTGGGGCTCCGTAAATAATGGTCAACCTCTTCAAGGGCTTCTTAACACCAAAAGTTTGAGAACCTTTGGTCTATGCCACAGCTCGGTATTAGACTAGTTACACGTGAAAAATGACAATAAATGTTTAGCATTACAATGTACTGTGGTGTCGCAATGTGCTGAACTTGCATTCATTGAGATTAAATAAAAGCTAGTTATTGATTATGAATTGTGATGCAATAATAGTAATGATTGCACATCAAATATCGTATTGCTCCTTAAGCAAGTCTTCATTCAGCAATGTTGCCAAGTTATTTTGATTATGTTTTTGTGCACCTCAGAGAAAAAGCACGTCTCAGGCCGGAATTAAGCCCGAAGTTTTGTCAACTTTAGGCTCGAACCCGACTTGAAAAGCCCGGCCCGACTTACAACTCTGCCTTGCTGGGACTTAAAATAGGCAGCTATTGTCTCAAAAACTATAGCCCAGCAGCAATTGAGCCGCTGAGGCCTGGTGTTTCATAAAAGATAGTGCAAGGACTAATTCAGCCTGTGCATCTTATTACTGAACTTTTTCGAAATCGAAATAATTGATAAAATTATATGCTGTATTTCATACACTAGAATTAATCACATAATCAAAATGATTCCCAATTATAAATAAAGCAATATAACATGTCTTACAACACTACTATAATTGCTATGCCTATTATAAACATTACCGCAATTTTTAGTATAAATCTATATTTTAGGCGCAAAGAACGGTAACCCATTTTCAATACACTGGTTGGCCGAATCAGTGGGTACCCCCCAGTACGTCATCATTGATTAATCTTCAAAAGCTTGTCAGTCAGGAGTATTCCAAAGACCCACCAGGTGTGCCCATCATCATGCATTGCAGGTGAATTTTGCATTATTGCGATGTTGGTAGTTGTTTGTTTTTGTTTTGTTTTCTTGTTGTAATAATTGATTTGCTTTGCCACTTTTGTTTTGTTGGCTTGCTTTGTAATTTTTTTTTAGGTTGTTGCCGTGCTTTTGTTGTTATTGCATGTTTTACACTTTTTTATGATGAAAAATTTGTTAAAGTGAATTAGATTTCAGAAACCGGCAAACGGCCATATACGGTACTAACATTAAAAACCAGTAGTGGTATGCATTTTTGTTTGATACATTCTTTTTATGAAATCAAATGCAAAAGACTCAGTGAAACTTTAACAAAAGCTAATGTAGTTTATGGTTGATTATTTCAAATCGCATTTATCACAATTACAGTTTTGTCTTTTTGTAAAACTTTGCTATTTGTATTTGGTTTTTGTTTTGTTTCATAGCACTGGAATGGGCAGAACCGGAACTTATATCGCAATTGACCAACTGGTAGATGAACTACGACACAATGGAAATGCTGACGTCATGAAAACTATTTCTGCAATGGGAGAAAGCACAAGCAAAACGGTGGAAACTTTGGTTAGTTTAATGTAAAATCGGATGTCTATTGATTCTAAACAATAAGTATTGAAAAAGTTTCAGGTATTTTTTACATTTTGACTTCGCTTCTACGTAATTTTTAACTTTATTGTTTGTACCTTGTTCGGTCGCAGGCTGTATACCGGTTTCTTGACAAAAATTGTATCGAAACAAAAATCTATTGCCAAATAGTTTTTCAACCAATTTATAAACCGCAAAGTTTAAATATACCGGTAGTACGGTTGTTTTGCAAATTATAAAATTATAGTTTTTTTATGTTTTGGTCATAAAAAGTTGTCAAAATCTGCCATGCAGTATCAATGATTAAAAAGTTGTGCCATTCAACTGTAGCTCCTACATCTTGCTTTAAAAGTGTGATAGTTACTGCAAAATTTGTCTACATGACGTTCAGATTTCGTGCATGATTTTAATAAATAGCTGGTCTTGGCCAGCGAAAAAAATAGTACTGTCAAGTTTTTCAGTTTTTTTTTCTTTCTTTTAAAGTTTTCGTGTCAAGTTCTTCACCTATCCATAGCGATTTTTTTTTTAAATGCAGAGTCAGTACATTTTGATCCACAAGATCCTTGTTGAGTGGAATTTCCTTCCTAAAACGGATCGAACGGTGAAAGAATTTAAAAATCTTATGAACGAATTCAATTGGTAAGTACCAAATTCTAACTTTGACCAAAAAAATTGCCGTTGGGCAACGAAATTGGCAATGATGCTTTTATCCCTTTTTAGGTTTGACAGAAAATCTAACTGGTAATTGTTTAGGACCAAATGAAGTAATATAAATGTTTTTGCAGGACTGACGTGGTATGCGATGAGTTTCATCTTCTTTCAAATCCTGCCGTTACCACTTCCGCTTCAACAATATTCGACCGTATTGATGAAAATGCTTATCTTTGCGAAGCACCAGGTATACATTAGGCAAAGCAAGAGGAGATCTTTTCGCACTTGTGGAGCTCATTGGCTGCTCATAGGCAGTCTTTACAACTTGCTGACCTGACTGACTACAAGTTTAGAGAATTATTGTCATTCAAAAGTTTTTCAGTGCTTGGAACGTGGTGATAAAATATTTTGACTAAGTCAAAAATGCTTGACGATAATGACATTTGAATTAGACTTGTAAACGGGCCGAAAAATACAAGCCCGAACCCGAAAACATAGGCCCGAACCAAGCCAGAACCTGGAAAGAGGTTTAAAGTCTAATCCAGGCCCGAAAAAGCCCGGAAATCTGGTTAGATCTAAACATGTTTACGGTAATTATTGCTCGTTAATGAAACTACTTATTGCTGATAAATTGTGACATATTAAGAATAATAATAAGCCAATTAAGATGTTTTTTGACGTTTGCAGGCCAGAGTTTTAATATTTAATCGTTTTGCGTGCTTCTGGCCTAAAGGCTACCAGCTCTGAAGCCTAGGGAAGAGTTTGTTTTAAGTAATCGCCGTTCTGGTGGCTCTTCCCTAGGCTTCCGAGCTGGTAGCCTTAAGGCCAGAAGCACGCAAAACAATTAAATAATAAGAATAGTTGTGTAATGATAGTTGCAATCATGCTTAAACGAAGCCGTCATTTAAGGTTGCAAAGTTACTTGAATTACGCTTTTTTAGCATCTAAAAGACAAAAACACAAGTCAAGTGCGTACAACAAGGCCGAATTAAGCTCGACATTTTGCCCTGACTTACCACTCTGATTTGAATATCTCAATTTTATGCACAATCTGAACAAGTAGATTTAGAAACTTGATTAACGTGAAACTTGATTTGAAGGAAATTACATTTATCAAGACTAACTTACACACTATCGTATGTAGATCACACAGAACTTTCTTGAGACAGCAATTCCAACCAACCGAAAAACATAAATTACCGTTCAAATTTATTCTGCTTTGTTAAAATTCTGATTTTTAAACGTTTGTCCAAACTATCCGCTAAAAATCAGATTTAACATTCGCTCAATTCAAATATTGGCGTAAACATAAGCTTACTGGTCAATGGGGTAACATTGCAGCGTTTTTTATAGGGTTTGAAAGTGTTGTCAAATACTTCAGCAATCTCCGAAACGAAGAAATAACGAAAGACGCACATTGCATCAAGGTAATTACGAATTTACTTATTATCATGTTGATTTAGTCAAGAAACATACAAGCAAACAATCTTTGTGGCCTCACATCACTCAAGATAAAAAAACATATACTGCACCGGAATACAGCGTTTATCGCAGTCGTATAATTCAAGTTGAAGACAATCACCCCTCCTTCCTGCAAGCTAAGCGTCAAGCAGTTAGAGAAGCTCAAAATACTATATCTAAAACGTTTAGCTTGATTCAATTTAGAACCAACCACAGGCAACCTTTTTCGCAGTGCTGTCGTCATAAAAAGAGGTGGATAGGCCCCGGAAGTTTGCAGAGTAAAAAAACTGTTTTCACCAAAATTCGTTCCAATTTTTGGCCGAATAATATGGGGAGCAGAAATGGAACCGGTGAGGATTTTCTGGACCCGACCGGTAAATTTCAAAATCTACTCCGGTTGACGGACCGGGCCGATCGACCGGTTATTTTGTGGAAGGTTTTTGTTCACTGTTCAATGCATCTAATGAAAAATTTTCAAAAGGAGGGAGCCATGGGTGAGGTTTTAAAATTTGTGACTCCGGACTGGGGTCTCAGAACAAAACGCAAAAATATTTTTTCGTTTTTTGCAAAAATATCTCAATTTTAAGACCTTTTTAGGTTTGAATTTCGGTTTGAAAGACCTGTTTAGAGCAGCGCAATACGTGCACAAAATAAGCATAAAAAGAACTGGAGGGCACAAGCTAAATTATTAGACGTTCTTCTAATGATATTTTGCGTAAATCCAAGAAAAGAAATTAAAAAATTTTAGCTATTGGTGACAAATTATTTGCAATTTGGCGAATAGCAAACACTAAACTGTTATGATATTGGCTAGAAAATATTCGAAACATTATGTGCCCAAGCAGTTTGTAGAAATGCTGCTGCTTCAGAACAAGCCATGGCTAGTTCGATATAAAGAAATAAGAGCTTTGAATTTCTTGCCCAGAGTAGAGTGCAGTAAATTTAAGCTGAGAAAAGCTTTTCAAAGCGGCAAGATTTTAGCATGTACTAAAAAATTTGAAATCTGCGCTACTTCTACTCTCAAGCTGATTAAAATGATGCTAAAATGCCAGGTAGCGTAAGCCTCTTTCTACATGCATGCTTTATTATAATCTGATTAGGCCTACGCGTTTTTAACGTATATTTTGCACTTTTTTGCTTTGTGCCGTGGCCCAAAGGGAGAGAGGGGCATAGCACAATGCCCCCCCCTAAATACGTCCCTGGATGCGCATGTCTTAATGGTCACAGCATATTAGTCACAGCTTGA